>CM060683.1:169224297-169734297 GCA_030686995.1 Artemisia argyi
AAACCTGATCTTAGGATCTCCAACAAGTGACTTAGGTTTTCCTTCATAAGCCTAGTTCTGCAGGAGCTTTTAGGAATTAAGCCCCCTCATATTTCCATTTGAAGTGACCCTACTTCTCTCTCACATAGTTGATTCCTATCAAATCATTAAAATCGATAAACTTAACCTCATATTGTTACTGTTATAAGAAAGGACTAGGAAGTTTACTAACTCCCTTAGATGGATGGAGAGTTGATTAATCACCTACAGTGACCTCCATGGGTTTATGAAGTTAGGTTGTCCTAATGAACCCTGATCTTGGGATCTCTAGCAAGTGACTTAGGTTTTCCTTCATATTAATTTTCCAGGGCTTTAGTTCCTTTTCTTCACATGACTCACTCTCTACTGAATCCTTTTAAAAGTGGATCTGAATTATTAATTTACTTCACATTGTCAACAGTAATAACATATGTGAAGAGTAGTTATCGTATCGACATAATATTTCTTGACTCACCATTAAAAATTGTGATACAAGCTCTGTTAATTCACAAGAATTAAATCATACCGCAATACACATACCTAAACAAACAACCCTCTGTTCCTAAACCCTAAAAAACACACTCACAAAACACCAAAAATCATTCAAAGAAATCCAAACAAAATCAAGTTGTAGATATTGAATACGCACGTAATCATCAACAACTCTTATGACATATTTGTTGGGGTTTGTACTCTTTTTTGGTATTTATGTGGGTTTTGATATCTTGCACATGGCGAGATGATGGCGCTCCGGCTGTAGTGATGGTGGCAAGAATTTTGGTAGAAAGAGAGAAAATTAGTGAGAATGTAACGTTTTATGTTTTCAAAATGATAAGGTGTGATCGTGTTTGTGAGTTGGTAAGTGAGTGTGGAAAAATATAGCAAAGTTAGATCAGTTGGAAAACCCTCTCCCATTTTAACATAAATGTCAAGGTTTCGATCCTCACTTCCTGCAAAAAGGCCCGAGTTCCTCTGGAAGCAGCCTCTCTACCTTTGGGTAGGGGTAAGACTGTCTACATCGCACCTCCTCCATTATCTTATTGAAGACGAGATTGGATACCGTTGGTTTTTGTTTTACAAATATGTCCTCACATTTAACAGTTAAGCTAACTCAAACTGACGGCGTTAGTAAATTTAGACCAAATCGTAACCGATTTTTTATTTTTTGATAGAGCTCGATACTTTTTTAAAAGATTTGACTGAAAATAAAATACCCAGCAACCAACAAGAACCAAACATGAACTCTGTTTCACTATCTCATCTTTGTAATTTAATCTTACATAAAGCTTGGTATTTATTGTTTGGGTTTGGTTTTTTGTGTGTAGCTATGTCACATAAAAATCAAGTATGCCGTTATAATTAAATAATATGCATATGGCACTTACATAGAAATTACGAATAGACCTATATAAATATGAATATATGATTACAACAATAATGCTCAATAATTATGTTTAAATGAGTTATGAAGACCTATGTAAATATGCTTGCAAGAGACTTTTTGATTATTAAACTAAAATACTTTATTAAAACAATAATAGCTTAAACAAATGGTTTGGATGGATTTAGAACCCTTAATCTCTTGCTTAAATTTACACAGGTGATATTTACATTATTTCTTTCTTAAAACATGAACTAATTTGTACAAGTGATAAAGCATAACGATATTGTATAACATTGCATTGTACATATAACATAATGGCGTATACGCATCGTTAAGGTAATGGTATCAACTCCCTTAAGTTAACCATTTGATCCGCTCAACATTTACAAGTTACAACTTACCTTACTGTAACATCCAATTATACGTGGGATGTTACAAGGTGCTATTAGAGCCACTCCATAGCCGTTCAGGATGGTGGGACAAATCTTATCAAGGACGATAAGTCCCTAAAGGGGGGGGGGGGGGGGGGGGGGGTGCTTGTAACACCCTAAGCAAATCCTACATTGCTTAGTGTCTTAGAGTGATGTTGGGTATAGAAGTAAAACATTTGCCTTATCAGACACAATGCATTTGTGCTCATATGAGAGTAGCACTAGCGTAGGTGACATGCCGGGAAGTCTCACACGAGGGCCACAAAAAGAAAGCCGTGAGCCTACAGGTAAAGCGGACAATATTGTGTAACAATAGACGCGATGTTACATAACCTGGCTTGAGTGAGTTGGTGCCACCAGACTTAGTGATCTAAAACAATGCGTCTCCTAACATTCATTTCTAAGATTTCCATCAAGAACAACCTGTCATATACGTAAATTCACTACTTTGACTTCATATAAGTCAAACTTTGAATACTGATTTCGCAAAATCCACTATGCTCTAATATGGCATAAAGTCAAAAACGGTCATTCTTGCATTCTCTCTATACCATAAGCTATTTTCTAGAATTTCTCATTCATAACTCAATTTCTTAACATATTGACCTCTAACTTCTTTTCAAATATCCAACTAGTATGACTTAAATAACACTAATAAGTCAAACTATATACATTACTTAGAAAATTTTTCTTATATATCTGGGATATACATCTGCTTAGTCACTTAACTTAACACATAACCTTTCGTTCTAAGGATCTATCATATAAGTCTCATACTTTAACCTTAGCATCGCCATTTATTCAAATTCATACTCAACTTATTTCTTAACAAGATCTAACTTGTTTTAGCATTCACATTCCAAATCTTAACTTGTACTTGTGTTATATCAAATACACATAAGTCTTCCAATTTCATTATTTAAATGAAAAGGCGCCCCATTTCATTTAAGTAATGAGATTACAAATCATGGTTTCATGAACTTACAACTTCTTTATTTGAATGAAAAGGCATCCCATTTCATTTAAATAAGGCAGTGTTGCAAAAATCGGCCTAGGCGGCCGATTAATCGCTAGGCGAGGATTAACAGCCCTTGTTTTTACTAGTTGGCCTTATTAATCGGTTTTGTCAAAAATTGGTCAACACATCGATTACTATATCTTCATTCCTCCTATCTTAACTAACTTCTTTTCTTTATCTTATCATGCTTATTATACACATTCTTATACTCTATCATACTTTAACATTCGTACTTTACCAACATAACTCTATTCATGTTTTCAATCCTTTCTAATGCATTACACTTCATTCAAGATTTCTAGCGCAACTTATCTTAACCATGCATTTCTACTCATCACATTTTAAAATACCTTGCTATCATCACATACATTAACCAAGCTTTCTATTCATCAAGGTCTCCTCATACCTTAATCATGCACTTAAACCTCATCATATTCTAAATTATGCATTTATGCAATCTATCTTCTCAACTTCCTTCACATAACAATATGTTTCTATCAACTTTGCAACCCTCGGTAGGTCATCATACCTTATATTGGTATATATCACATTGTGCTTAATTTGTGCATTTCTACGTAACATGATTTGTTTATATATTAATCATATATTTCTACTAGGCCATATAATCATTCATTAAATACAACATGCTTTAATCAATCATCTAATCATCATCATATGATACATCATACCTTTTATAACACAACATACTACATCAATTAAGTTCATTTATATCATCTCTTCACATCATACTTAACTCGCACTTATCATTGCACTTAGACATCAAGCAAGTTACCATAGACTTAGTCTCACATAATCATGTAATCTTATACTTAGCACTTATCCGACAAGTGTTAAACATCCTAAACCGCATACATTTCATTTAATCTATGGCTCATACAATCCATTGCAATAACTAAATTGTGTCTAAGTAATATCTTATTCTATCATGATTATCATAAACACTTAATATACCTTATAACTAAAGATCATAATGCTTCTGCATAACTTCTCCTTATGGCATTCGCAACTAATATGGGTCTAAGTTTATGAAACCCTATAGTGGAAACCTAATCCCTTAAACCAATGATTTGATACCAAGTTGAAATTCCCAGGCGTAATGGCCATACGAACATTTTCCATACAACTGATATGCTTCTTATTTAGATTCTGATGCATCCATATGACCATATACTAAATTACTATATGGCCATATGCTCTATTCTTAGATTCTCTAGAAGGAGCATACAACCATATGCTAAAATATTATATGTGGGCATGTGGCCATACGGGTCGTGCATCAACATATTATAAAAAACTATAAATAAACCAATCCTTGACATTAAGAACGCACGAAAGTAAGAAATACCAAAATGTGGGTGTTACACCAAACACTCCTTTATACCCATTTTTGCAACACTTGGGACATAGCAATATCCACCTATAACATTCATTATAGGGAAAATTATCTAAAAAAGCATCAAAGTTGACACTTTTTACCGTTGTATTTTTCCTAATGTATGACTAAACTTTTGAATTTTGGTACATTGTGTGTACCCGGTGACGGCCGTTAGTAAATAACTTTGCATCGTTAGTCCTTCATACTAACGGCCGTTAGTAAATAACTTAAAATTCTGTTTTCTCGCGTTAACTTCATATTGTTAATCCTTTATACTAACAACCGTTAGTAAATAACTTAAAATTTCATTTTCTTATGTTTTTATACGTTTTCATCCGTTTTTATACGTTTTCATCTGTTTTTTTACGCTTTCATCCGTTTTTGTACGTTTTCATCCGTTTTTATACATTTTTATTCGTTTGATAAAAAAATGGTTTTGTAACAATTTTAAATCACGATTTTGACACATTTCTGGTCCAAATCATAAAAAGTGTAAAACACAAAAGTTGTCCGGAATGATGTTTTACATCTAAACTCGTGAGATTTTAACATTAAAATATTAAACACGGATGAAAACGTAAGAAAAGCGAATAAGAATATATAAAAACAGTTGAAAATGTAAGAAAACAGGACGAAAACGTATAAAAAGGAAAAAACGGATAAAAGCGACAAAAGCTTATAAAAACGTAAGAAAAGTGGATGAAATGTAAAAAATGAAGTAAAACATAAAAAAACTGACAAAATATAAAAAATTGACCAAACTTAAAAAAACAGACGAACACGTAAAAAACGGTCGAAAACATAAAAATACAGACTAAAATGTAAAAAATGAACGAAAACGTAAAAAACGGACGAAGACGTATAAAACGGATGAAAACGTATAAAAGCGTATAAAACAGACGAAAACGTAAGAAAAATGGATGAAAGCGTATAAAAACGGTCGAAAACGGATGAAAACGTAAAAAAACAGACGAAAACATAAAAAACGATCAAAAACGATCAAAAACGTAAAAGTACATACTGAAATATAAAAAATGGACGAAAACGTAAAAAAACGGACGAAGACATATAAAAACGGATGAAAACATATAAAAGCGGACGAAAGCGTATAAAAACGGACGAAAACGTAAGAAAAACGGACGAAAGCGTACAAAAACGGATGATAATTTAAAAAAACAAACGAAAAACGTAAAAAATGATCGAAAACGTAAAAGTACAGACTGAAATGTAAAAAAATGGACGGAAACGTAAAAAAACAGACGAAGACGTATAAAAACGGATGAAAACGTATAAAAGCGGACAAAAGCGTATAAAAACGGAAGAAAACGTAAGAAAAATGAACGAAAGCGTATAAAAACGGACGAAAATAGATGAAAACGTAAAAAAACAGACGAAAACATATAAAAACGGATGAAAACGTATAAAAACATAAAAAAATGGAATTTTAAGTTATTACTAACGGTCTTTAGAATAAAGGATTAACGATTCCAAGTTAACGCGAGAAAACATAATTTTATGTTATTTACTAACGGCCGTTAGTATGAAGGATTAACGATGCCAAGTTATTTACTTACGGCCGTTACCGGGTACATATAGTGTACCAAATTCGAAAATTTAGTTATATATTAAGAAAAAAAAAATTACTACACACAATGGTAAAAAGTGTCAACTTTAATATTTTTTTATATAATTTTCTCTTTCATTATAATGTTGACTTTAAATCACTTAAGTATTAAAAAGACTCGAATTCACAAAAGACTTTGGGGTTTAACTTGTTCCGCGGCATGGTTTATAAGAGTAATCTCACCAACTACAGTAAATGCAAATTAGGCAAGCATAATCTACTCCATCACTTCATTCCTTTATAGCTTTAACGATGTCTTACCTTAAGCCTTTTAACCTCAATTTCATATCTAATCTACCAACAATGCCAAATACGAATCACTTGATTCCTATAAAAGAATCACTATAAATTTTAGCATATTTCTCATTTTATAACAAAGGGTAATACCCTATTTAATCTATAAACCAAACAACCCCTTATACATGCACATGATCGTATGAAAATCCGCAAATCATCAATTCAATCACAAACAATAATAAAGACTTAGGGTCCGTTTGGTTGACATGTATTACACTGTAGGAATTGAATGAAAGTTTAAAAATAAAGTTTGGTTCACGGATTGAGGAATAAAGTAATTGATTTGACCCAAAAAATGATTCCACAATGTTTTGGTAGTTTTTGATGAATCCCTTGACAACATCACTCTACCCACTCTTTACAACCACAAATATTGTCTGATTTTTTTAAAATAATATATTTCATTGTACTATTCTTATATTAATAATATTTTTTAATTCATTATTAATTTATAAAGTAAATATATTTTATATAATTATATATTTTCTCTCTCCTCATTTTCTTTCAAACCAATCCCAAATCCAAATCCGAATCCAACCCCATCTACAAACCAAACGCACCCTTAATTCTTTAACCTCATTAATTCATCAATTTAGCTCAAAACTCTTTTTACTCAAAACCTCCAATTTCTTCCTTCAAGAACCTTAACTCATATTCTAACAAAATCAATAATTAGGTACAACTTATTTGTGAGGATGATTGCTAAAGCTTAAACTCTTGTAAGAGAACCCAAGTTAACCATCAATTTAACACATGAACTTCTCATGGTTCTTCCCTCCCTTTGGTTCTCACGTCACACACACAAACACACCAAACTAATATCAAGAAGTCTGGAATGTGGTGATAAGATAACTAGATGTAAAAACAGTATTGACACATTTAGTCTCTCAAGTTTCACATTTTAGCTTTTTTATACCCCAAGTCCATAAGTTATTACATTTCTAGTCCATTGACTTCCATATTTGACTCTTGTTTTGACTTTCCGCACTATGTTAATTGACTAACCAATCATATTACATTCTACTCTTATACAATCAAACTTTTTTTTTTTTTTTTTTTTTTTTTTTTTTTTTTTTTTTTTTTTTTAAAGCTCTTATACAATCAAACTTAAATGGTCAAATATATATAATAGTCAATAACCGATTCGGTTTTAAGGTGTAACATTTTAATATTGAGATACAAGAACCCAAATTGCCTAGAGATAATAAAAAAATAATCCAAATAAATAATACAGGTTATCCTGAGATCTACTATGCTACAAGTATTAACTCGGGTACTACGTATTTTAAAATTCAATATACTATGTCAATAAATTTTAAAGTATTTAAATATGTTTCTTAATCTTCTTACTGATAAAGTTTCCATAATGCACAGGAAAAAATAGAGGAAAAAATAGATCACCTTAATATTTCGCTTGACGACATCATGTTGGCAACACAAGACTTCAGTCTTGACAATCTAATTGGAAAAGGAGCTTCTGGGCCTTTATACAAAGGACAGGTTACATGTGCACATGGATGTGAGATCATTGCGGCAAAACGCTTGGATAGGATGTCTGATCAACGAGAAACTGAACGTATTACAGAACTTGAAGTTCTTTTGGAGTATAAACATGAGAATATCATTGCTCTTTTCGGCCTTTGTAATGAAAAGCAAGAAAACATCATGGTTTATGAGTATGCATCCAAAGGGAGTCTTGATAGGTGGTTGAAGTATGATGGACTTACATGGAGGAAACGGCTTGAGATATGTATCGATATTGCAAGGGGATTGACTTTCCTTCATGGAACCAGTGGTGCAAAGCAAGAGGTGGTGATACATAGGGACATCAAAAGCAAAAATGTCCTACTACATGGTGATTGGAAAGCAAAAATTGCTTATTTTGGGTGCTCCTTAATAAATTCAATAAATCAGGAAATGAAATATGTTGCCAACAACCCTAAAGGCACACCAGGCTATTGTGACCCGCTATACACAACCACTGGCGTTTTAACCATAGAATCTGACATTTACTCACTGGGTGTGCTTTTATTTGAGACGTTGTGTGGTAGATTTGTGATGGAACACAACAGTAGTAGAGCTCATAATCTTATCCATTTGGTTAGAGACCATTTTAAAGAGGGAACACTTTATGAGATAGCGTTTGAGGCAACAAAGAAACAACTGGCGCCCAATTCATTGACTGCATTTCAAAATATTGCCTACCAATGCATACATGAAGAGAGAGAAAAACGGCCAACGGCCAAGGATGTGCTAATACAACTCAAGAAAGCGTTGGAGTTTCAAGTAAGTTTTTTACTTATGCAAAAGTGGCGTCCTTGCCTAGTTGAAATGAATTTTATCACCAAGCAAAATGTGGTTTGGAAGTTAGAAAGATGAAGATAAACATACGTTGAATATATATATATATATATATATATATATATATATATATATATATATATATATATATATATATATATATATATAGGGGGCTTTATTTTCAGAACCCTTTTAAGTGCGAGAACTCTAATTTTGCATTAGAAAACATGCATGTTCATATAAAACATGTATGTTTTCTTATATACACCTTAATACAAATACATGTGTAACATACATGTTCATACAAATACACCAACAACAAGCATTCAAACAATCTAAAATGATGAACAATTTTTGTAAAAGTAAATATGTTAAATGTATGATGTATTGGTTGAATTGAAATTTTTGATTGAGTTCCAAAAAAAAAAAAAAAAAAAAATTGAAATTTTTGAGTATTTTATTAATATGCAGGAGGTTATGGAAATATGGAAAACCAAATTGCCAAGAGATTGTGAAAGATTAATCCAAATGCCAGATTCTCCGGAGATCTACTATACTATGAATAAGTACCTTTACACATGGCTCCACAAAGGAATTCTACACCCAGACCACAAAGTGGTAAGTACCTAATTTGTGTTTTCTAGCATTCTTAGGCTACCCACAATAAGGCGACTCAATCCTCCTCTTTTTTCTTGTCACGTCAGCTTTCTCTCTCCAGCGACCTGCAGGCAATTCGGTGCTCCAGTAAGAGGGCGACTAAGTTCAAAATTTTTTTTAACCTACAAACTTAATAAATCATTAATTTCATTAATAATTAAAATAATACATCGATTGAAAACATTACATAATAATTAAAACTTAATAATTAAACTACAAACTTAATAATTAAAACTTCAATTATGATCCGGGTGATCCCAGGTTTGAGAGTTGTTGGTGTCGTAACTGTCGTCGTAAGGATCAAAGCTCGCAAACCTCTCTACTTCTAACTGAGCTTCGAACTTGCTCAGCTCCCGCTCATCCGCAGAGTTCCAGTCATCATCAGAAGCTTTCACATTTTCCTCAAAACTTAACTGAAAGTGATCAAGATGAGCAGCTTCCACATTTTTCTCACAATTTAGCTGAAAATGATCCAGATGAGGTTGCTGTTGTTGTGGCTCAACAACTCTTGGTGCAGATGAACTTTATGCACCATGCACAAATTGTTGTTGTTGTGGTGGTGCATGAGCAACTGCCACATTTTCTTTAAAACTCCAACATATCTTGTTGGATTTTTCGTTCTCTATCTTCTGCACACAACCCCACAATGTTTCAACAACATTAGCGTCTTTGCGAAACTCATCGTACAAAAATTGGTCGATCACAAAATTTTTGTCGTCAGAGATATCTTTGCACAGAGTGTATCATGTTCTCAGGCGTTGTTTGCGTAACTTTGCCAGTTCAAACTTCTTAATAACTTCGACAATTGCATCTTGTCGTTCTTTCTCGTCTATGTCGACTTGTTTTTTGACATAGTTTTGAACTTGTTTGACAGTGTGGGGAAGATTACAAGCCATTTTTTGTGTTTGATTTGTTGTTTGAAAGTGTGTGTTTGAAAGTGGGTTTGATTTGAGTATTTATATGATGAAAAGTTGTATTTATAGTGTGTAATTTTATTTATTTATTTTTTATTTTATTATTATTTTTAGTTTGGAATGCTAACGGCTAGTAAAATAACGTATATTTTTTTTAATGCATGCAACGGATCAAATCCACAAGAAAGAAAGAAAGAAATAGTACTTGGTCGAGTACACGACCCTTTTCCCTGGTTTCCTTGCCTCATCTCGGTCGCGACCGACACTCCACAATAAGCTCGACCGATTGGACCGAGGACGACCGAGTCGGTCGACTCACTTACTGTGGGTAGTCTTATATTATTTGTTGATTTTATTACTAATATTAGCTTATGTGTTCTTTGTTTGTTAAAATGCTCTGAGCCCGAATTTGAATTTATGTCAGAAAGAATCAAATTCTACTCAAATAATGTTTAAACATGAAATAGAGCTTTGAGTCATAAATTTAACATATTCTAGAAGTTCATAACAAAATCAAGAACACAACTTCATTACATGTGGTAGCAACAATCTTTAATTCACACACACAATCTGCTAATCTTAATCTTAACTATGTTATAATGCATTTAAGAATATACTATAATTAGAAAGGCTTAAAATTTAGACTTCTCTACTTACTTGTTATGGAAGGATTTCAAAACTTGATCAATATTTGTAACCTCAAAACTTGTAACCGTGATTCTAGCAGGGTACCCGCGCGTTGTTGCGGCGGGTACCATGAATTGTAATATTTAGCGAAAATTTCTTTTATTCTATAGTTTACGATACAATAGATATACGGACGACTATAATTTTAGTTTTGAATAATTTTAAGCAATAGCAATATTTTTCGTATAAAAACTGTATATTATCCACATGATGTTGTGACTATACTAAGTTGGTAGTTGGTATATTGTAAATGTATTATGTTAAATTAGTTAACAATGTCACATAGCCACAAGACCAAAAGTTCTTTATAGATCCAATTTTTACAATAGAACCCATCAAAAAATATTAGTCACTCATTTTTTTTTTTTATCAAAATAAAAAAATAAACTTTCACCTTTTTTTTAAAACTTAAATATTTCGCAAACCGTAAATCGTCAAGCTACAAAAAAATACCATTGCGACGAGAATTAAATTATCTTTCTATAGACATGCATTGTTATATACTTTCGACGAAATTTTTTTCGCCCAGAAAAATCATATATGATTCGAAGAATCAAATCATATATGATTCTTTCTGGGCGAAAAAAAAGTTCGTCGAAAGTATATAACAATGCATATCTATAGAAAGATCATTTAATTCTCGTCGCGATGGTATTTTTTTTGTAGCTTGAAGATTTACCGTTTGCAAGATATGTTGTTTTGAAAAAAAAATGAAAAATATAAATAGGTGGCTATGATTGGTTGATAGGTTCTATGACATGTATGGGTTTTTCATGAATCTCAACTCTAGTCACAAGTTATCGTTAAATTAGAACACCATAGCGAATTCTAAAACTCACTCATGTTATTCTAAAAAAATTTAGTTATCTAAAACAATATTTGTTATATTTGTCCCATATAGATGGATGATACAAGTAAAATAGTACATATAAAGATAAAGAAAAACTAAATATTCAAGAAGTCATTTGAGTTAATTTAAAAATTATAATTATTATTATACAAATAAATACAAATATATATAATAACTATAAAATATATAATTAGCACTTAGCACTTTCCACCTTTGCATGCTTTGAAAAAATTGTCCGATTTTTATAAAGAAAAAGTTTTAATTTTTACGATAAGTTTTATCAAAAAAATTCTAAAAGGTGTATATGTTGGCTCTCGAGGCACTCTTGCAATTTAATAATATTTTTTAAACATTGTAATTTAGTATTCATTTTGAAACTCTATTAATTTAATAAGATCGTTTTCAGACGACTTTTAAGGGCTAGCCGAACCGGTGATAACTCCGGTTCTTGGTTGAACCCGTTGGTCTGGTCCATTTTTAAAAATCATATGTAAAATCAACTTGGTTACATATAAATTGTTTGAAGCTTTGTGATTTATTAATTTGTACAATATATATAATAACATGTATGTTTCGTATTAGGGGTGTTTTAAAGATTACATTTGTTACGTAATTGTTGTTATAAACGTTTTTTTTTTCTTATACTAAATTACTTTGTATTTTTTTTAATGTCTACAAAAAGTGATTTAAAGTGTTGCAACCAATGTTATTATAGATGTGCTTATTAAAATTTACCATTACAAGCAAATGTTAAATCTTAATTTTTTAAGCCTTTCATTTTAAGAATGTACTAAATACTTTATAATGTAGTATAGATTAATGATAAATAAAGTGATTTAACGAAAGAATATATATATATAGGGTTTGGGTTATTCTAAAAAGTGTCATATAATAAAAAGTGTAAAAAATGTCTGATGCAGTAACTTTATAACTATGATGCAGTTCGATAATTGTGATGCACTAATTTTTGATGCAGTAATGTATATAACTGTGATGCACCTTCAATTACTGCATCACAGTTATAAAGTTACTGCATCAGACACTTTTTATTATAAGATACTTTTTAGAAATACCCCACCTATATATATATATATATATATATATATATATATATATATATATATATATATATATATATATATAATCTTGATCAAATAAGATCAAACTTAAAGTTGTATAAATGAGATCCAACTAAAATTTGACAAAGGACACACTCGTTAAAACAAAATGATTTTTTTTTTATTAATCACAACTAAAATTCTTAAATATCTTATGGTTTTCTTTTTAAATTTGACGTAACCAATGTGATACACTTTGATTCGACATATAATGTGTATCAAGTTAAGGTGATACACTTTGATTCAATATATAAATTTATAATTATGTATCACTAATACAAACTCATGTATCAATTGGTTATTAGTTGCTAAAATGTTAATTCGTATTAATATTTTACTTTTTGTATATTATTGCTAATATAGTTATTTATAAATGTTTTTAGTGGTTGTTTAGACTAGATCTTATTTTAACAACTTTAAGTTTGATCTCACATTAAGCTAAGAATCTAGATAAAATAAGATCAATCTTAAAGTTATAAAAAGAAAATCCAACTAAAATCTGACAAGGGACACTCTCGTTAAAATAAAATAAAATTTTTTATTAAGTACAATTAAAATTGTTAAAGTTCCGATGGTTTTCTTTTTTAAATTGACTAAAAAAGGTGATACACTTTAATTCAACATGTAAGGTATCAGGTTATGGTGATACACTTTGATTCAACGTGTAACTTTATAGTTGTGTATCACTAATCCAAACTCATGTAGCAGTTGGTTATTAGTTGCTAAAATGTTAATTCGTATTAATACTTTATTTTTTGTGTATTATTGCTAATATGGTTATTTATAAAATGGTTTTAATGATTTTTTAGACTTGATCTTATTTTTACAACTTTAAATTTGATCTCACATTAATCCTTCTCATATATATATATATATATATATATATATATATATATATATATATATATATATATATATATATATATATATATATATATATATATAAAGATGCCAAATCAATACTTGTAACTTATGAAACTGAAAAAAATAATAAATAATAATAATTATTGATATACATTAAGATATCAGTTATGAAATCTTAACATAAAAAAAAAAAAAAAAAAAAAAAAAAAAAAAACCATGGTTTATGAAAGAATAATAAAGCTACAATACAAACTAATCATACTTCACACATAATAGATTCATCCATCCTATGTTCCTAAGACAACGATGGCATAAAGCTCATCCTCCTTCACCCCTACATTCAAAAACAAGGTTCCTTAAACCGCCTTTATTGGCTTGTGGCCTTAGTGTATGTGGTCGCAACAAAATTTAGTCATAGGATACCCGTCAACGCATTACACGAGAACCAGCAATCTATAGGTTGACTTAATCCTAGTGGCCGGCGGGGTTTGATTTACTCATTACCCATATTAATATAATGCCCACGTATTGCAACGATAACAAAAATAAGAGTTAGATAAGACTAAAAGTTAAGACTTTTAATACACATAAGAAGTAAGATAAGATATGAATTGATCATTTATAAGTGATTTTTTTATACCAAAAAATAGTAGAACCGAAAATTTAATGTTAATAAAAAGAGTTTATAGCCAAACTTAATCTTGATTATCTGTATTTGTTTGTCTATTGATGGTTTTCGGTTATAAAATTAATTTTGACAAATTTAATTATATTGACTCAATATGCATTTATCATTAAGATTTTGTTAAATTACGTTTGTATCATGTGCATTAACACATGTACAATTTTAAGGCTTTTACATATACTCTTTATAACAGGTAAGATACTGTAATTGTTAAAATTGGGTTTTACTATATTTGTATCATAGTTTTTTTCATTCGGGACAAATGGAGATAGAGTTGAAACAATATCAGCAACCGAGTTTCAGTTTAACAGCTACTATCGGCCAAATAAGTGGAGAACTCTTTCAAAATCAAGGTTTGTTTTTTCTTTTTTCGTTCTCATTCTGTGTGTGTCTCTGCCTTTGTATGGACGGGTGGGCGAGTAAATATTTACGTAAACATGCCTAAATAGTAATACCTAATAATTCTTGTGAGTTGGTTTTCAAATGTTATTAACGTTCATTGAGGGACTTATGCTTCACTTGAAGTTGATAAATGGCCTTTTTTTTTTTTTTTTTAATGTTCACTGTAAAACTGGAACTGACCGATTTTGGTTCGGTCCGGTCCTTGGTCCATTCTTTTTCTCATTTTTGGTCCTTAGTCCGGTTCGGTCTTATGTTGAACCGACTATTATGCTTTGTTGGATCGGTTCAATAGACGAACCAGACAGGACTGACCCGGATATGGACCGAACATTTCGGTCCGGTCCTCGGTCCAGACTTTTGGACCAAATCAGTTTTCGATCTGCTCCGCTCCGGTCCGGTTTCCGGACCGTGATCAGCCATGCTCTGATGCTCACATGCTTATAATAATTGCAGGTTTGGGGAAGTAGTGCAGATATCAGATAGTTCAAGTATGAACATCCTGATCAGTGTAAAAACTCAGCTTTTATCGCCGGGTTTTAATTATGGGGTTTATCTAGTTTATAAGTTTTGCCGTCCAATTGATGAATCAACAACTAGAACACATATTCTTACTATCAAGATGGGGAGTGAATATTTGTTTCCAGGGTTCACAACAAGGACAGATAATGACGGGTGGATGAGGATCGAATTATATCGATTCTCGAATCTCAAAGAAGACGCCAATTTTGATGCATTCCTTATGGGCTTCTCAGAAGATCATTTCAAAAATGTAGCCATCAATGTTGAAGGGGTTGAGTTTCAACCCATTAGCAAAGCAAGTTTGAAAATACTTTCTCTTCGTGTATCACATTTTACATGTTTTACAAAACAAAACAAAAAAGTTAATACCATTTCATTTTATACAGATGACACATGAAGAAATCGAGGAATTAAAGAAAGTTAACAGTGCTGAGGTGAAAGAATTACCAATTGACGAGGATGGGGTTGTTTTGCGGATTTTACGTTGGGTATTCGAAAAATGCTGTGGTTAAATGTGCCTCCCGAAGAGTGTAATTGATTGTACACTGAATGGAGGTGGTGAGTGGCGTGGACTGATGAAAAATATTTTACGAAAGATAAGCGTCAGATATGTCCTCAAATATGAACTACTCGTACAAGAAATAAGTTATCATTTGATATTAGCTGTTGAGTGTTTGAGTCAGTATTTTTGTAGTTACACTTGGTTATATGATTTTGTTGTAATTTAGTTACTAGTTATAATGCTATATTTTTATTTATTAAAAAACAAATAATTTAATCTTTGTTTTATTTGATTTATGATGTCTAATTATAGTTTTTTATTATTAAAGATAATTATTTAAAAATTTTAATACTATTATTAATTTTATCTTATCTATATGTTTTGTATTTATCTTCTACTTGTGTTAATTGTATCTTATCTATATTTTTTGTATTTATCTTCTACTTGTATTATGGATAAATATAAAATGTTACCTAATAAGAAAATAATTTTTTTTAAATACAATTATTACTAAACTAGCTTCAAGGCCCGCCCGATGGGCGGCTAGCTTTAAGAATTTGTCATTATAATAGATTATAGTAAAATTGTGATAAAGCATTTGTCATATCATACCTTTAAGTTGCATTATATATGATAAAAATTAGTGATCATACTGAATATTGCAACAAAGAAATAAAACAAATACTTGTCCACAAAAATAATGAGAATGGAAGAGAATAAAAATGTTGTGTTTAATCATAACTTTGTTCGATAAGAAGACAGTACTGATAACCATAGGTTGCATAAACTGCAAATAGCCACCTTATTACGGAAAACAAAAGTACTTCAAAAATAGGAAAAACAAAAAACAAACTTTAGGTGGGCTTGTTTTTTAAATGACAATGACACAGAAAAAACCCTAAAAAAGAACAAAAACATTATGATTAAACAAAAATAGCAGCATGAGGATGCATAGGAAAGTTATTCTTCATCGTCGGTCACATTATGGTCAACCATATAACCATCTGTTATCTTGCATCCTCTTGCACGTAGTCGTTGGATCGTTTCATCAGCATGCTTGACACGCTCCATCATGTTATTCCAATCGGCATTCTTTATATGCTTCCTCTTTATCTTATGCCAAATACCATTATAGTGCACATACTTATCTGATTAAGAATATGCAAAAGACAACAATATTGAATAAGTTATTAAATAAAGGGATATATAATAGAAAAATGCCTCATATATGTTTATGTGTAATTACCTTCAGGCTTTTCTTGTGTTTCGGCCTTGTTAGTTTCTTGATTTTCGGCCTTGTCTATTTCTTTTTCGGTAGACTGGTTATCAAGTTGGGGTGAATTTTCTGTTGTTCTTTCTTCGAAAAGGTTGTTTTCCCCATCTTTCTTCTGTGTTTCTTTGTTCAAAGAACTGGAAGCGTGTGTTTTGGATGGGTGTAAAGGTGTCGACATTTGATTATAAGAGAGAATTGTGTTTTTTTTATCTTTGGATCTGAAGAAAATTTGTATATATAAGGTACTGGATGCATACCATTGGTTATATAATATAGGAAGTGATATGGTCTATAATTTAAAAAGATAAGAATGTCAAAAAAGATTTGATTTTTTAAAATTGAATATTCTAACTTAATCAATGATTTTTATTTGATAATAAGTTGGTTGATAGGATAATGTATCTTATTGTTGAAAAGTTGAATAATATGAAATCGTTTTTAAATTTTGAATTGCTATAAAGTCATTAACATAGTGTTTATATCCTATACTTATAATCTACTTAAAAAGTGTATTTGTGAGTGATTCTCGATTGATACTGTTACCCCTGTTATTGAAAGGAGATAAAGGAGTTGTTAATCATATTTTATACAAAGACTACACAAAACAATAAGACACAAGCCCATCATACACAGGAAACTATGCTTGTGAAAACATGCATCACATTCGAATATAATACAAATAATACGCTAAACAAATCTCGAAGTCAAAGACCAAGTAGCAAGGAACAAATTAATTAAAACACCACCTGCAATGATCATTGTATTGTATGAAAAAACATACGATGATATGGCTATTGTGTATCTTTGGTCATAGTGATTATCATTCTTAAAAAATGAATTAGAGTATTAGTCACCAAAACAACCCAAACGCATTAAGTTCAATTAAAATGCAGTTGATGAAATAAAGATTTTAACCTAAACCATATAAAAAATATATTCGCATAACAAAGTTTCTGTAATGTGTTCAAAAACAACACAGTCATTGTTTGACAAAAAAACAAATAACAATAAAAGAGTAAGTAAACTTATATATGTTGAAGGACTTCTTTATATACAACGTTTGTCGTATAATTGCAATACTTTCCATCGTTGTCGCAGCATAACACTTTCAAACCCTTCTTGCTCTTAACCCTCGATACGGCTACATAAAGTTGTCCGTGTGAGAAAACCGGACGTTCTAAATAAAGCCCAACTTTAGATAAAGTTTGGCCTTGACTTTTGTTAATTGTCATAGCAAAACAAATAGATACGGGGAATTGTCTTCGGTTAAGCTGAAATGGCATCTTTTTATCTGATGGACTAATTACCATTCGAGGTATAGCGACAACCGTGCCTACTTGACCTCCCGATATAATTTTCCCCTCAATGTTATTGATTCCCATTCTGACAATTTGTAACCTTGTACCATTACATAGTCCTCCTCTTTGGTCAATGTTTCGCAAACACATAATCGGAGCACCAACTTTCAATACTAACTTATGATGAGGAACGCCTGACATCTTTATTGAATTCAAGAACTCTGTTGTGTAGAGCGACTCATGGTAATTAAAATCTTGATCTACATCTGTAACAGTATCGGAACTATAACAAACCTTTTCTCTACCAGGAAGCATAGACATCATACGTTCATTTATTTTGTCAACCTCTTGATGTGTTGGTGCAAGTATAGCTCTATCTTGAAAATACAATGGATCCCAACGGTTTTCCTCCCAATTGTCGTAAGTTTCCTTTATAATTGAACCAATGTGATCATCAGAATCTGGTATGAGCATTTCTTCGGGAAACAAAACCTCGGCATGGCCATCATTCTTCCCACCTATTTTTCCCTCGCCAATCTTGAGAATCCATTCAGCAAAGTCATTAATTTCTTCTGCGTCAGCTGGATTGCAACCAACACGTAGCCTCATGTTTTGTGTCAATTTCAAAACCGTGCAATGATTCCATAATCTAGACATGTTTAGCGAAGCATGTACAACATCTTGCCTAGTGCCATTAGGTATAACCGGTAGTATTTGCCTAAAATCACCACCGAAAACAACCACTTTTCCCCCAAAAACCTTGTCAGAATTAGGCGTGTAAGTACCTGAAGCTATATCTTTTAGTGTTCTATCAAAAGCTTCAAACGCAAGTCTATTAATCATCGGAGCTTCGTCCCATATAATTAACTTCGTCTGGCGTATCAAATCTGCAAGGGGACTATCTGCGGTAATTGAACACATAGAATTCTCCACAACATTTATTGGTATAGCGAACCGTGAATGCGCTGTTCGTCCACCATCAAGCAACAAAGATGCAATTCCACTTGATGCAACGTTTAAAACTATCTCACCTTTTGACCTTAAAGCCGCAGTGATCGTCTTGTATAAAAAAGTCTTACCGGTACCACCATAACCATACACAAAAAACATACCTCCCGTATTGTCATTGCATGCATCAACAATAGATTTATATATGCCTTTCTGCTCATTAGTCAAGCTTGCATAAAGCCCTTCATGTTGGATTATCAATTCTGGTATATTATAATCAAGTTCATCGTAAATCAATCTATTATATCCTTCCATTGTATACTCAGAATTGGGATAAGGCATTTTCACTATATCCTTGAGACTTCTTGAACAGCTAAGTAACTTATCCTCAATATATGTCAAACATATATTGTACCGTTGAGTATCGGTTAGTTGAAGATCTGAAACATAAAAGTCAAATGATATTTTAGTATAAAGCTATTGTGACAATAATCAACTATATATGTTATGCAATTAAAAAATAATTTAAATACATACCTGGATTATTTCGTTTTATTCTTTCAATGTGTTGAACATCTTCTGCTAAAAGATGCCATGTCTTCTCCCATACGATATCAGGCCTGGACATAGTGTCAGATATTATTAACATTACGAATAATCTCCGCAAGTAATCCCCCATGCCCCAATCACTTGCTTCAATAATACCATCAATGTACTCTTTATCATCGTCTAACAAACCACGTGCGTAGCAAGCCTCTTTGCATGTGGGATATACTACATCATCAAACTCCCTTAATTCGTCCCAATCTTTAGGTCCTCTAACATGGTTTAGTAGCCTACGTAGGTAATAAAGCTCGCCAAAAGAAGGGGGAACATGATGTATGCGGCCAATGCTCTTTCCTATTTAATAACAGCAAATGCATAAATGGTCAGTACATGTTTGTAGAAAATATAGCGGCAGCAAACAGTGTTTGGTTCAAGATATAGCAGCAATGAACATGCATTATATTTAGACAATTTTTAAAGGCTAAATGATATGTTAGTAGGGTTATTACTTATTAGGAAAAAGTATGCAGTTTTGTTTTAAAGATATCAATCGAGCATACATATGTCATAACAACAAAAATATATAATGCGGTCGTAAAAAAAAAAGAATTATATATGTGTACCTTGTTTTCTTTTAGTCCATTTCTTAGTAGTCTTATTCCAAACATAATATTTTGGGAACTCCACGTACAACAACTTTTGTGCTTCAGTATCAGTTTGATTACATTCCATCCACGCTAAAAACTTAGATGTATTAGCTGAAACCTTGTCAAGTTGGAAATCTATGCTTTCAGTAGGATCAAACATGACAGACTGTTGGTCCGGAAGGTGAAATGGTAAGCGCTCAACAGCAGGGAATCGATGGTGTATATCAAACTTGAAAATCCTCCACGCAGCTTCACATGATGATAAATAACGGCAATCGTAATAATCATTAATCTCATCTTTTTCTTCATCTTCCAAAGCAGCCGTTACTCTATCAGGACCCTTGTTAATGTATTTAAAAAGGTATTTGATAGACCCAAATTGGTTGCACCATTCTACGTTGATATGTGCTTGGTACCTAATAGGCATTAAAAAAATATATATTTAGGAAGTTGTAATTTAAAATATTGGACTTTAAAAAAAACATAGAAATATACTCGTATGTGATATTACCTTTTCAATAATGTAGGGTTGTATGGAACGACAAAACCACCATGAAGGTCAGCACCTTGCTTCCTAACAGTTCTGCCATTATCGCTACGTTTGTAGATTGCATATCCACTTTCGTCAATGAAAGTGTTCTCATTGAACTTCTTTGGAAAATTCTTAGTACACTTGTTATTTTCCATGCAGGGGCAACTTCTATGTTCGGGGCCACAAGGGCCGTGCATCATAAACTCTTTGACTAATTGGTGTAGCTCGGGATCCGTTTCCTTATCAGGTATCTCAGCTGATATACACCTGTCTATGTCGGCGGGAAATCTCAACTTATCTTGTGTTTCCAACCACACGCACAAATGACAGTGAGGTAAACCACGCTTCTGAAACTCTATAGTGTATACTTCTGTTTGGAAATTGCAATAATCACCAAAGATATATGTTAGCACATATATACTAATGATTAAAAATGGATAGAGTATTTGTTTAAAAAAAAAAGGAATGTTACAATATACCTGCTTTTACACGGCCAAAAATACGTTTTTCCTTGATGTCCTTAATCAATTGATCAAGTTTAAATTTAAAAACTTTTGATATAATGTCTGGCCGATCCTCTGATTTTAGACCCTTTCTTCTTAGATACCTTGTAATTTCGGGCCACTTTGGATTACATGTGAATGTAATAAACAAATCCGGATATCCATAAGACTTGCACATAGCCATAGCATCCAAATAGTTTTGCATCATGTAACGGGGGCTACCGGTGAAGGTTGACGGTAATATTACTTTAGTGCCACGTTTTTTATTTTCTGGGTTGGATGCTTGTGCAGCTTTGGCTAATTTGTCATACGATTCACATCTTAATTCCTTATTCTCTCTACGTACAAACAACAACCTTTCAGCCTCAACCATTGTATAGCCGTCAACCAAAAACTGTTGAAACAATCGTTTTCCATTTAGGATTGTTGAGAAAACATTTGGCCGGTCTTGAATGCGGTAAGCAAACCACTCACGCATGGTGACATATTTTTTCTTATCGTCTGGTGTTTGATCAGTAACACCTTGATGGTATATGTCTACCCTATACCCATCTTCTGCGTAAGGGAATAACAATGGATATTGTAACGGAAGGTATGAAACATGCAACTCGCTAATTGGTTTCAACTTGCCATTTATTTTGTGGACAATTATGTCTCTTTCGTTATGCTCAAAATCACCGATTATAAGTGCGGCAACTTCATTTGCAGTTGGAAGGTTGTGTTGTCTGCCATCTTTATCACGTCTACCTATTAGTCTGATCTTAACGTTATCTTCACCATTTGACATTCTCTGACCAGCCATTCTATACTTCTGAACCAAAGGGTTATGCTTATCGAGCATAAGTTTGATTTCTTTTGTGAGTTCAAGGTCTATGTCTTTTTTTGAAGAGGACGATGAGGTACCTGTTGAAGTACTAAAATCACCAAAAAATAAATTTACTTAGTAATTGCACTAATGTATTAAAGTAAAAAATTTATGGCGAGTAAAAGTATCATGTATCACCTCACAGCGTTAATCCGGTTTTCAATCTCATTTGGCGGATCATAAATGTAAAGCTGTCCAAACTTAGGTGATTCGCCAACTTTAGGCAACAAATCTCCAATTACATGGTTGTTTTTTCCTTGAATTCGAAAACAATAAGGGGCACGTCCATTGTTAACCGTTTTATCTTGCTTACCGGCCATCCAAGTAAAGGCAAACATAGAATTATATCGACGGATGTCCTCCATAAATGACTTACTTTTGGTGTGTTCACCTTTCAACAATTTCATTAACAACGGTGGTGGGTTTTTGAGGGCAACCGGTAGTTTTATTTTTCCTTTACCGCAACAAATAGAAAAGCCTTCATTTTTTGACGAATGAGTAGATCCTACCATACTTTCGGCAAGCCACAATAATGCACCACATTTCATGCATTGTTCTGTCTGATCTCCATGGTCAAAATAATCTAAAAAAATGGAGAAATTGTTGTAGAATTTTTTAAAATCTTAAAGATTATTGTTACTTACCGGGTAGAACTACTGGTGATGATAAATACCTTTAGATATGCCTTCAATCCGATCCATATATCCATATTCATCCTCAGGATCTTCATCCGACATCTCAAATACAGGTATATCTGCAACAGATTTGCCTTTTTCGAGGCTACTAATTTTTGGAGTAGAAGTAAGATTGTGGTCTGTTTGAAAAAATCAACAATTAAATAATTCGACATACTGTTGTATAATCTAATATATGTAACAAATATAAGAGTAATAGAACTTTAGCTCACCAATGTCAAAGTGGACAGGAGTTGCGTCTTTGAACCTTGATATATGATTAGCCTTAGATGAGTTGGCTGTAAGTATGATTGTTAAACTTAACATCGTATACGCATACGGTTATCCTTAAAAAGTAAAAAAAAAAAAAACAAATAACGCTTACTTGTAGAGGTGCTGACTATGGGGCGCATGTCATGTGCTACAGCAGGGGTGTACAAATTAGGGGAAGAAGTTCCAACGTCTATTCTCAAAGGTGTAGTAGGAACAGGTGTTGGTATGGCATTATGGGTAACATGATCTATTTATTACATTTGTAGTTAGCAAATAATTGTATATACAGTTGTTAACATATCATATACTATTATTAAATTCTACTAAAAGGTTTTGGAAAAACATACCTGGTGTGGTGCACAGGTCAGAATATGGAGGGAATGGAGGAGTGTGATTAATTGGAACGTTGAATGAAGGTTGCAAGGATTGTTGATTTTGTAGAGGTTGATTTGCTTTGTAAAAAAAAAATAATCCAAATTAGATGGAAAAACATCTATAGTGAATGATGCTACAATAAAAAACAATACTCACAAATTTGTGTAGGTATTTTGCGAGGCCTTCCTACTCCTCTAACTGGTTTTGGTGTCACTTGGGTCTTACGGGGGCGTCCACCTCGATTTATATGTGAAGAATCATTTTGACTTACTGGTTCAGCGATGACATTTGTTGTTGTAGTTAACAACGGGTCAGGTAGAGATGAGTTGGGTAACTTTTCATTCGTTGAAGTCAAGGTACCTTAAAAATAAATCATGAGTATATGTTATCAATAAAAAACATAATAATTACAGACTAATTCAGCAAAATATATATAATGTGGAGCATTACTTGATGTGATGTCGGAAAAGGGATATCGACGTAGTTGGGTAGTCGAAAGTGTGTTGGCAAAACCTGGAATAGGCGTTGGTGGAGTGTTTATCGTATCAGGAATTGTATTTTGGTTGTGTTTTTGATGTTTAAAATTTTTGGCGATAGTTGGTGGATCAAAGGAAGTTTTGCGTGGGCGTCCACGTCCCCTCTTTTGTGGTTCAAAAGTTTCAGATACGGATGCAATATTGTGGCTTGGTTGATGACTTACCACTTTATTCACAAAAGGTGTGTTGGCTGATAAAGAAATATATACAATAAATAATTTAGCAGACATATTACGCAAATTAATAAAAAGAATGTTCATAAAAGTATATTTCATGCGGAGATTACTTGCGGCGATGTTCGATACCGGATTCCTTCCCATGTTAACAATAGGAACTGAGTTAAAAACACCTGATAATGTTGTTGATTGCCTATTAGTTGTAGGCATATATATCGGTTTATATTTAAGAACATTCGTGTGTAACATAGATTCATGATCCGTCCTCGTTTTGCCTATTAAAGATAAAGAAGTTTCGATAAAAAATATACACTTGATTATTTTTGTAATGCAAAATCATAAATGAAAAAAAAAAATACATACCTGAAAGTGCATTAGAATGATTGGTGTTAGGATTTGCAACTGGTGGATGGTTTCCCAATACGTTAATACTTGGCAACAAATTTGGTAAAACATCATCATTATTGTTTCGGGAGTATAGTTGTACACGTTTTGCTGAATGATTTGGTTGCATAAATGGTAAAGCATTATCTTTTAAGGTTTTATCAATCTTAACAGATTTTCTCTTTTTGGGTTTGCCATGACAATCTAGGACAAAACAAATATATTATCAAGAATCAATACATGAACATGTTATTTAGACTCAAATCAAATAGAAAAAAGGTATTCAAATAAAATGGTTACCATATTGTTGATCAGTTGATTGTGTAAAGTCCTTTGAATGTGTTTGTTGACCTTCAAAAACGCCATGCTGATATGGAGAAAGGTTAGGATTATAATTTTCCTTCTCATTATTCGAATGAATAGGTATAACTGATTTGTTTTTGTTATTCATCTTTCAACAACACATAGAATCGTATTGTTTTTAGCTGTAACAATGATCTTCAAGTGTTTGTAGCATAATCTGAATGACGTTTTGAACAGGGAGGCAAATTGAATGTTGTTAACCTAAAAAATTAAACGTATATGTAAAAAGAAGAATTAAAATAAATGATAATAAATTAGGGGAGAAAAATCTGTAGAAGACCAATTAAAAAACGAAAATGGGTTATTTATTTATGGATGGTTCAATTTATAAATAAAGTTGTGTAGCTACAAAATAGTATTGTTGGTTACTTGTCTTTTTGGATCTCGTGAATGATATAGTGATAATCAGTTATGAATATAAGTTGGTCAATGAATAAAACATTAGAAAACTTAATCATTGATAAAAGATACAAAAGAAGATCACTTCCATAGCTTCAATATTATTAAATGACATTCAATCTATAAAGATTAAACACAAATTCTGAAATAAAACTTTAAAAATAAGTACAATGTAAATAAAAAAGGTAAAAAACATCTTATTGAGGACAACGTTAATTTAACGTTTAAAGCTTCAAATATCATCATCAGAATTTTCATCATCGGAAGCATCATCATCATCAACATCGGCATCATCAATGAAGCCGTCCATATCATCTACATCATCCGTATCTTCATAACTAATTGGTTCCGAATCATCCAAATCAATACCAACATCATCATCATCAACATCGGCATCGTAAATGAAGCCGTCCATATCATCCACATCATCTGTATCTTCATAACTAACTGGTTCCGTATCATCCAAATCAATACCAGCATCTTCATCAATTAAATTGTTAGTAGATTTAATATCGGTAGTGTCGTCAGTGCTAACATCATGAATGCTATTGTTATTGTCAATGTCTTCATCAGTATCCTCGTCAAAAATAGTAAACTTGTTAGGTTTAGATCGTGTAGTCATCTTATTTTTTGTGGAACGACTGAAAGTTAAAGGTGTCGCATCGTCAAACTCCTGTTTTAACAACGCATTGATAAATTAGTTTTTCATTTGTAGATTGTTGTTATAAAAAGTTTTTGACAAACAAAATATTAAACTATTAAGATTTTATCAAAATACCGTTTTTCCATTTTTTGGACTTCTACCATCAGCAACTTGTTTATTAGGTATAGTATTTTCTTCGTCGGAAGAAATAAGATTCACAACATTGTTGTGTACAAAGGTACCATCCTTCATTAATCGTCTCCTTTTAGTTTGATTGGGGAACGGCTACACAATTAGAAAATAGTAAATGTTATAGTGACATGTTACATATATATGTATATAAATTATAAAGCACATACCAATTCGTCATCTGATGTAGGTATGACTTTTTTTTCGTTTGAAGTTTCAACAGAAGCTATTTTTGATTCATACGTTTCTTGTTCATTGCTAACCTGCATATTTAATCAAGGAAAATATAATACATTGATAAGTTTTAAAGTAAAAAAGGAATAGCGGATTAATTTGTTGTAAAACTAATAAAAAAAATTAATAATGATATAGAATTGCTGAGTACCTTGGGGGAATCATTGTTCACCATTTTTTAAGTTAACCAAAAAAAAAGCTTGGGTTTGTGATGATAGAAATGGTTGGATTTATATATATAATAAGTCAAGTGAGATAATTTAGGAATTGATAGTAAACATTTAATTAGTTTAAATGCAGATTTAAAAAAAAAATGAAAGTTTGTTACAGACTAATGTTTATTTTAAAAGATAATAATGTTTGTTAATTTTAGATAGGATTTGGTTTGTTAATGATGTAAATGATATATTAAATGAGTAAAAGTTGTTTTGAGTAAAAGACGAATTGGATAAAATGATATACAAATATTTAACGATTTGTTTTTTAAAGCTTTTAGATTGGGGTTAATTTGTGGTGATAGAAACATGTGTTTGGATTTTTTTATTTGTATACACTAAAACAAACTACATTGGTAACAAATGTGTATACAATAAAACACACATAGTGATTAGAAATTGATTCGTTCAATAAGCCTGTAACAAAAGTTTATTTTGTTTGTACTGTTCAAAGTACGTGTTTTCACAAATATATAAATTCAACCTTTTAACACTTTTTTAAAAAAAAGTATGCAATATAGTAGATAATAATCATAACCTGGAAGTATTGCAAGGCAAAAAATACAATAAAAGGAAAAACTATCATCTTCATATCATAAAGAAACTATTATTGGGAAAACACCCCAATAAAACAATGGTAATCCAAGTCTGGGAAACTAAAGCCGAAAAATCCAAAAAACACATCCAAAAAACATTTTAAGCGTGCCAAAGATAGATAAAACAAACAAAGAAAACTTGAAAAAAAGCTGAAGATGATTTATTCAGGAACAATGAGATCACTCCTTGGGCTCTATCTTGACTTCAACCAAATCAACATCACCCTTGGTCTGTAACCGCTTAGCTTCTTGTTCAGAGTCGTCATATCCATCCAAATCAATTATGTTACGCTTACCACTTCCAGAGCTCCCTGTATCCTTACCAGAATTTTGTATCCATTTAGCTGTTGGAGGAGTTGCTTCAAGGTTGAACGGGATATTTTCACCACCTGAAAGTTTGTTGAACTTAACAGCAGACAACACTGGAGTTTTCATCTCATCAACATTAACAGGCTCCTACAAAAATAATTGATCATTGTGAGAAGCATGATAAGTATGCCACATTTTACATTTTCAAATTTATATAAAGAAAATAAAGAATTACGAAAATGTTATTTGTAAATCATATAACAATACCTCAATGATGAAATCAGTTTTAAAGGCATTGATGACTACTTCATCTTCAGACATCATTTTGACTTGATACACATGGTAGTTGTTATTCATATTGTAGTCGGTATAATGAAATCGGAATAACAGCTTCTTGCCGACCATTACATTAAGCTCAGATGGAAAATAGTCCTCGTGCTGTTCCCCATACTGTTTGATCAAATTGTGACAGGTTACGCCAGACAATTTGTTTACCAAGTCATCAAACAGTAGTAGTGATGCTGATCCAGTATCGTCAATGACACGTACAATGACCTTGAACCTGAATTTTAAAATTACATTTGATATGGTACTAAAAAATATAGCCTAATAACAGTTAATTGACTTAATGTTAAAGGAATACTATAGCCAAATAAAAGGTATATGTAAAATGTTAAAGGGTATACTATAGGCTAATAACAGTTATCTGTGTAATGATAAAGGGGATACATACGTTATCATCATAATATAGCATTTTTGAACCGTGTAATGTCTTATGATTGTTAAACTTAACATAGGTTTTTACAACTATATAAAAGTTAAGTATGATTGGTAATAAAATGTTTGTGTATCTTTTGGGATTGATAATAACAGATTATACACAGGGCAATTGAGTTTTCTATATGAGTATTGCACTTTATAAATTAACTTAACACAATGAGTTTACTTGCATTTGCTAAAATCCTCTTTTAATAAATCTACTTATTTTTGAATTAAAAACTACGTATTTATGATATATTCGATTAAAGGCGGACTATAGGAACTTAATACTAACTTCATGCCAAAGAGGAATTTTTGCATGCATACCTCATTCCAACGGCAGTGATCTCATTGTGTTGTTTGCACTTCCAAGTTTGCTTAGTCATATACCCTGCGCCAGTTGCAGGAGGAACCTCCTTAGCAGCACTACCACATCTTTTACATGCAAGGTACGCCCATCCATTTTCCCGATGGATTTTGTGTATCTTAGCATACACAATAACATGGCATTCCTGAAACAATTTGTAAAAGTTTTTTAATGTATAAGCTGTTTATTTGTAAACATAATTCAATTAAATAATAACAATGACATATTTATTGTTAACTTACACGTTCAGAGTCACGTATATTGCCCACCATCTTTTTAACAGCACCTTCCAAAAACTCATCAGGGGTGAAAACCTTCTTTACCGGAGTGCAAACAGTGATTGTGTGTTTTTTTGGGTCATACCCATCAACATTTGCATACCTAAAATGGTTTGTTTATATATATTATTAAACAAAAATTAAATTTAATGAAACATCAATACGTTGACCAGTAAATGACAAATGATTTTCTTACCTTTGTCTGAATGCGACGATCTCTGGAATTTCTTCATTAATGTATATCTTTGTTGAGAATATAGCAGGACGCACAGAAGTATTTTTGTTAAAATACTTAACTTTCGCGAGCTGAAGAATTAGCACAACATGACCATGGGATTCACAGTTATCAGCATACTTGTTGAATTTAGCCGCCCACTCATCAAAGAAACAACACTCAAGTTTGAAGCCACTAATAACAATAAACAGCATATAAGTTGATTTTTATAAAAAGTATTATAATATTTTATGAATGAAACGGATTTAAAGATTCTTACTCAGGGTCTTCAAGTAAGACATTCCTCCTTATCTGGTCCACACCGGAGGTGTTAAATGGAACAGGATCAGTAATTGAGACAATGGTTCCAATCACATCTGGTGGTAAACATTAAATAATTATAAAATTTAAATCACAACTTATATGGATGTATTATTATATAGGATCATTAAAAGGAAATAAACAATAACTCACCAACAACATCAGTTTCTTTAAACCGTTTACTGGCGAAATTTGGGAATGGTTCAAAGTTGAAGCCACGAACATTGTTATCAAAGGTGGGTACCCTTGTGACAGAAGTGTTTTTGAAAAAGGTCATTTTGAATCGATGATTCAACAATGGAAACCTTCCTCCATTTTCACCAACCCCAAAATTTCCAATTCTGTAGCATGATCCTTCATCAATCAATAACTGGAACTTATTAATATTTTCCTTCGTCCTAACAGTTGCTTGGACACGATTCCCCTGAAATATAGTTTGAACGAATAAAATAACTATTTAATGAAAAATATTTGAAAGATGATAACATGTGTAGAAAATTACCTGTGGATCTTGGAGAACCATGTCTAAGCTCCAGATTTCATTGGGCCTTCCTGCAGGGTGGGACTTCCACATGCTTATGCAGCGAGCCAGAACCTTGAGATCATCCAACATAGGGTCGATGTCGGACAACGGAGTGATGTTATGTTCCATAGCTTTAACTACAGATATAAACATACAGTCAATGGTTAGAATAATCAAAAAAAAAATTATAGTAATTTAAAATAAGATTATGAGAATTATAATTCGAAGATAGAAGTAACTGGTTGAATAAAGGGTGAGATGGATGAGATGTGTGATGAAACTGCATATGAAATGTCAATATTTATAGATGAGTTTGAGGTATCAATCAAAATTTTAAAATATTCAGATAATTAAGGAAATTATTTTGAAATTAAAATTTAATCCCTATAATCAAGGGAATTGGTTAAAGATAATAATTATGGGGCGTTTTTTGAATAAATTTTGAAAATTTAATAGTTTCCTGAATTATCACTAATTTTAAGTTTGAAACTTTACTGAATCATAAATTGAGGGTTTCTCTTAATCAAATGATAATAACTAATTTGTATCCTAAAATAATGGGAATTAACAAACAAATACTTAAAAACAGGACCTGGATCATTAAACTGGAAAATTGCAACATCTTCAAAACGCCTAAATAACACAATTTAATTTATTTGTTAACGTGAATAATTAAAAAAAAAAAAAATACTTCAACGAATAACAAAGTAAAACATAATGAAAAGAATAATTTAAATTACCTGTGTGGAAGTCGAAACTTGTTCCTGCTCTTGTGGCTTGAAATCGAAATAAAAAAAAAGATGCGGCTAGGGTTCATATGATAATCGATAATTGGATATGGATTCATGATTAATTATATTAAAATCATTAATTGGATGAATATTAATGATTTCCCCCAAAATTGTTATCAAAATAAAAATTTTGTGGATTTTAGGGTTCATATGATCATCCCCGAAAAATTAATGATTGTTGATATCAAACTACCTGATTTGATTAGAACAAAAAATAAATTGAGCAATGAAGAAAATCACCTTCAACAGGTTCATTGATCCAATGAAGAAAATCCAGCCCATGCTTTTGGAATCGTTTGAAAAGGTGTTTTTTTGAGAGAGAATGTATTCTATATGTTTTGTTAGTGTTGACAAATGAGATGTGTTTCAAGGAAGCCGGCCTTTTTTTTCCAAAGTCAAATGTTTCAAGACTAAATTGTTCCAGGCCGTTAGATTTAGAGTATTTTCCAGGTGTCAAGTTTTAAAGAATTTTGGAGAAAGATGATAATTTCAAAAGCCTGTTTTATTATTATAGTAGATAAGGTATGAATTGATTTTTTTGAAATGGAAAATTCCCAATAAGGGTTTTGTTTTATTATATAAAAGATTCCCGTATAGGTGAAAGGATCACTCGAGGACTAGTGATAATCCGATCTTCCGGGGTCGTTTCCTCGGTGAGAGATATATTGAAATTCACAATTTAAATCTTTCGTTTGATACTTGCTTTTCGAATATATATATATTTTTTAGTTTGGTTTTATAAAAGATTTTAAAAACTATTTTAATCTATTAAAAGGAAACTACAACAAATTTTTTATTATTTATTTATTTATTTTTTGTTTCGAAAGGCAATATATTTCCGAACAAAACCAAGAACAAAAACAAAACGAGGCATCCACTATATTAACAAGATACTTAAGAATAGTGGACCCTAAAGGAAAAACAATATGATGATAAAAACAATCTAAAAATATGATAATAAAGGATATGCTAGTCAAGTGAGGTGAAAATATCATTAAATGTTAATTATCGTTTAAATTTGTTGAATTAATACCCGTCTAAAAAGCTATTTACTCACAACGTTAGTTTATTTTGAAAACAATTCTTTATCTTGATAATAATTACTATATTTAAATAATTAATTATCCTAACAGCTTTTGCCCTTCAAAACAACCAACTAAATATATTTAAAATAATCCGAAAATTATTAATTAACAATCTTCTTAATAACTTAAACTAATGATTGATTATCATAACAGCTTTTCCCCGTCAAAATAACCAAAATTCAATCCAAGTAAACCAAAGATTAGGGTGCTCACGATCCAAAAACCGGACCGGACCGAGACCGAATCCGGCAAAAATCCTAGACTGAGACCGGACCGAATGTGGTCGGTCCGGTTCGGTCCGGTCCGGTCTCGGTCCAAATAGGTTAAATGTCCGGTTTTTAAGTCGGACCGGACCGGACCGAGACCGAAATTATGAATATCCCTAGATCGAGACCGGACCGAATTTGGTCGGTCTGGTCTCGGTCCGGTCCGGACGGTTTTGTCGGTCAGTCCGGTCCATCCGGTCCGTTTGCTCACCCCTTACCAAAGATTATTAATCAACAATTTCTTAGTTTTCACACTTAATTCTCAAATCACTACTCACTTAACAAGCATATAAAAATCTACTCACTACCCATAACTACTAAGCGAACAAATTCAACAATAATAAGCATATTTCTAAACTAATTGTTTAAACTAAAATAATTATAAAGTAAGATATTAGAGCCCGGGAAGTGAGACGAGACTAATAAATCACCCGATTTTATAAACTAATACAAACTCTAAAGATTACTTCTTTATTAGCTTCTATTTTACTAGTTAGTTAATAAAGTTTACAACTTTATTAACTAGGTAGCTTAATAAAAACTATTAAAGCTATAAACTTTAGTAAATAAGCTAGCTTATAAAACCCTTAAGCTCCACGTCTTTGGCTGAGAGGTTTTGGTGGCTTGTGTTGCCTGAAAGTTTGAGGGAGTGGCCTCAAGAAGTGCAAGTTTAGCTTTTGCTTTTTGTTTGGAATATAAATATTCACCTGAAAGACTCGGTCACCCCGAGTATAGATTAGCATTACGTAGCTCGTAGTCTTATTAATATTTAGTTAGTACGTAGATTAGTTTAAGTAACACCGTGGAGGACGGATGGGTCTTTACCTACTGTACACCCGATCCACAGCCCGCAGGAGGGCGTTTTGTAAGTAACTATATATACCCCTCTCCACATGTGGATAGGGTTGGAGCTTCCATTCATTCAATCTAATATTCTCAAATTTTCTCTCATCTCTTTCTCTCTCTAGGAAATCCTCCCAACTCTCTTTCTCTCTCTAACTTCTAATACAATTCGAACCATAATCACAATAACCATACTTGTTAATATTATGAGAATCCTACAATTGGTATCAAGACCCATGGTTTCATCTTAGGGCCATGGAAATTCGGATTTGGTGTGGTTTTCTTTGGTTTTTGTTGGTTAGAATAGTTTTCCTGAAAAACACCTTGGTTTGATCTTGCTTGTAATATATGAAGTGTTATGGGTGTACTTTTGTGATTAGTGGTGCTATATTTACTTAGTGTTTCAGTTGGATAAGCTCTATCATTCGTTAGTTTAGATTTGGAGTAATTTTGGGGTGTGTTTCTTGTTAGCGATTAGCTCCACGGTGTGGATTTCTTATTAGCGATTAGCTCCAAAATCTAGCATTTAGGTCCATTTTTGGTTAGCGATTACTATTTTGGGATAAAAAGACAAAAACGCTAGATAGTGACTGCTTTGGACTCTTGTGTTCAGCGATTAGCTCCAGCGATTAGTTTTAGCGATTACCTCAGTTCAGCGATTAACTATTTCTAGCGTTTACATCCTTTTAGCGATTAGCTCAGTCTAGTGATTAGCTTGTTCCAGCGTTTAGCTTACTTCAGCGATTAACTCCAGACAGCGATTAGCTCAGATAGCGATTACCTCCAGATAGCGATTACCTCCAACTAGCGATTACATCCAGATAGCGATTATCTCTCTTCAGCGATTAGCTTCTGCTAGCGATTACCTCCAGCTAGCGATTACCTCTCTTCAGTGATTAGCTCCAGCTAGCGATTACCTCTTTTTAGCGATTTCCCAAAGTTGCAGTTTGACCAAAGTTGACTTTTTACGTCATAACTTCAAACGGCCATAACTTTTGAACCGTATATCCGTTTTCAGCGAAACACCTGTCAAAACGCCCGGAATAGGTTGAATATTGTCTGGTTTAACCACAAAGTCGTGAAACGAATTTTTCGAGGTCCAAATCACCTCCAGAGTGAAGTTATTGAGGTTTTAAGTTTTCAGATCATAATTGCACCATTGTAACTTGCATCAAGCGAACCAAATCACACTGCTGGTTGATAATTCACTGCTAGTTGATCACGTTGTTGTGAGGTGACTACATGCTGCAAGTTGAATAGTTCTATGATTTGAGAATTGTTGCAATTTGAGTTGTTGCAATTTGTCCAATTACAATCTGACGTTGCGAGTTGATTCTTGCAATTTGACTAATTGTGATTTGACTTGGTGTGATTTGACTCGTTGTGACTTGACTTAGATAACTTACTGTACCTTGCAAAGTTTATCATCTCACACTCAATCACTAAAGTACTCAGCATCATTTCACTGTTTCTTCTTGATTTTGTAAAATCCCGCGAAAGAATCTATTTCTCGGTTTAAATCATAGAATTGTAAAATCCCATGCACGTTCATATCATGTCAAATTCTTCGGATTTCGTCATATCTGAAATACTCAAATTGTACGACATGAACGATGATCATAAGATTTCCAACCCTGTACAACATGTAAATGTGCTTGAGTCTGATAACACTGAAATGGAATCATCGTGCTCAAATTCTCATGAGAAAGACTTTCTTCAGCCACTTAGATTTCCCAATAATGCAAAGAATAGTTGCATTGAATGTTTTCGACTACTTCATTTACACCTCACGGTACTTTTAGAGGGAACTGGATTCAAGATGGGATTCGAACGTGCATTTGCAACACTCTTTGGTCAAGATGTTCAAACTTTCACTTGCACAATGATTCTTAACTTAGATCAACTACAACAACAACTTGACCAAGGAGAATCTTCCAAAATAAAATTGGATCCATAGCTACCCTTTGTGTACTCAACAAACAACTCCTAGTGTTCACCGATTCGAAATTCACTATGGATTATGACTACGATAGTCAGATGACAATAAAGTGTTTTGCTGATCACACGGGAATTGAGGTTGACACATTCAGAGATACAATACTCATTCTCATGGGTAATGTCAAGGAGTTCATTAATGAAAGGGAGTTGAATCAACAATGCAGTGACACTACGGTTGATAAGCATGTTACAAACGACAACCTTTGGACTTATACTACTCATGGCATTTATATTAATCACAGATCTGAAAATGTCCAAGTTCCATCTGCTGAGGTACATGTCACTGATCAACATAATGTGATCTCTAATGAACGACAACATACTGATCAAATTAAACCCACTTCTGACACACATTTGTTGGAAAAGACTGATAGCAATATGATTTCTGATTCAACAAATATGAATCATAAAGGGGGAGAAAGTGATCAGTATGCTGAACATGATGATGAGTCAAGTTCTTTGTTATGAAAAGGAGGTAAAAATCTCGGGTATTGGAAGGAGGGGCGGAATTAGTTGCTAATCAACTAACCCAAAAGCTACTTATTAAACTAATAAACAAGAAAAGTAAACTAGGGTTCTACAAGGGAAGTGAAGCATGTCTACCCATGATATGTTACTCCTTGCTAGCCATCCAATCCTATCTATTGAATTATCACACCTTGTTTTAATTGACGGGTTGTATTCCTTAATACTAGTCGTAGGGCCGTGTACGATCTTCCCTAACTCTATAAGCTCCTACTTCACTCCTATGTTGAGCCGCTAAAAGCTCCTAACATGGGATCATTAGAATTCACTTATGCATTAAATACAACCATATAATCATAGTACACCTCCGATCATGTTTCTTAAGATGTTCAAGCAATTTACCAATTGGAAGTCTGCCAGCTTTCTTAAGCCTAACATCGAATTCAATCAACCAAACAAGAGATAATAGGAATCAAGAATTATAAGCTAAATCAATTAGACCTATTGAAGTTGTCACACCTTAATTGATGAAGATAGACACAAACAACAACAAAGACATCAATAAGATATAATCAATTATATACAAGTTTCACACAATCATAAGTAGACACAAGATGAATTAGCCAAACATAATTAATGAAAAACAAGCAACAATAATGATAATTGAAGACATGAATTAATATAGAGTCAACAAACCATTACAAGATGTTTATGGAGTCATTGAAACCCTCAAAGTTGCTGGAAAACACCTACCCGAACCCTAGAATCGGACTTAGGGTTTGGGGCTTACAAAAAGTGAGTTATGATGTTATATTTATAGGCTCTTTTCTGCCCGGCCCATCTTGACGGCGTCAGCCCATAAGGAGTGACGGCGTCATGACCATTTTTTCACCAAATCTAAGATTTTTTCGTCCCAATCGTTTCCTTTTTTGAGTCGCTCAAATCCGAGTTCGTATGCAAAAGTTATGGCCAAAACAGTGTCAGCTACTCCGCGCGCAAGTTGTGATTGTCTCGATCATCTTGTGACAGTTTCACTAAGGTTTCTTCTCTTGTAAGCCTTCTTCCTGGCTTCGTCACTTTAAATCATCTGACGTCGTCAGGTTAAGTCCTGACGCCGTCATGTGTAAACTTACTCTGGGCCGTGTAATCTGACCCTGACGGCGTTGGTGACGCCGTCAGGTCAATTACAAAGAAAATGTTCTGGGCCGTCACGTTATAATTTCCACATCCACCTCTTTTGTCACTCTTGACGTCGTCACTAGTAATCCCTTGATGTCGTCAGGTACTATTCCAGCAAGGAATTTTGAGACTTTGCCGTTTTCTTCACTTTTATGCTCCAAAAACGTCCAAAATGCCTCCTTTTCCAGATTTCTCTCCAAAAGTACCTAAAATGACAAAAAGAATGATTTAGGGCAATATTTGATCAAATAATCTCGAATTCGGGCTTAAATGACCCCTTAAAAGCGGTACACTTTTCGCCTCATCATCCACCCAATCCCCCTAAACCGAATATCCTAGAAGCTACAGGGGATCTGGAATCATCAAGATAAGGATGGCTAAGGCAGTGGGAATTCTCTCTGGAAGCTTCAATGGAACGAGAAACTTCTCTCAGAGGCTATAAATAGGAGCCCTGCTCATGGCGATTAGTCGTGTATGGTAGGAGTAATCATTAGGTGATAAATTAGGTGTAATTTTGATCTCAATTTATGCTTTCTAGTTACTGTTCTCATCTAATTCTTTTAAATTAATGTAATCAGATTTAAGGTTTAATAAAGTTGAGTTGTTCTTTAAATTTCAAGCATCATTTTATGTTTTAGAAGCTCTTAATTTCCTGGTTCTTTTAGCTCATTTAAGTTTGTTATAATCTTTTGCAAGCTTAGTTTTTTGGCTTATATCTCCAATTGCTGAAAATCCAAATATATATATATATATATATATATATATATAGAAAAAAAAGAATAAACTTGAGGGAACATAAGCTCTAAAAAGGTCTCATTCCTTCCTGAATAGCTCATAAAAGTTGTGCTATAGCTTCTTGTGAGTTATCCCTTGCTTCCTAAGTTCATCGGTCCAATTAGTCATTATTCGATCAAGTAAGTTTTCTTTACATTATTGCATCTACTTAATTAATTTAGTTTGTGCTAAATTGTGCTTAGATTAGTTTGTGACAGCTTATTTTGGTGTTATGTTAGGCTTAGGTATGCTTAATCTCGGTTTTAGTATGCTTCTGCCTTCATGTAGTTGGAATTGCAAATCTAGGTTCTTGTGGTTGTTTGTTGAATTTAATTGTTCAAATAGCTTTCAACTCAGTATAGATTAGTGGTTTGATCATTGGTTAGGTGGATCATAGCTAGAATTTCCATAAGTTAGTATAAACTAGTACTTATAGGGGTGTTTGGGTCAGGACTTATCATAGTGTTCTTGTTGTTTTGTTGTTGTTTTTTCTGCTCCATTAGACCCCTTTAGGCATCAGTAAGACAAAACAAACATAATAAGAGTAAGTTATAAGTAAAAAGTCAAAAGAGCAGTACCATTTGCATTTCTGAGCTTATATGTGTAAATGTGAACCTAATATCAGTAAATCTAGTTAGAATAAGTCTGCACCTAGGATAATTAAGTCATAAATCACCTTAGTATTACATTTGTAGTAAGCTTTGATCAGTAGCATTTCATTTTGGTCAACTTTAGTGTGTAACCAAAAAGTCAAGGTTAAGGTTTATCTATCCAAACAGGGTCGGTCTGATCTAGGATCAATTTAGGCAATCAATTGGTTGATAGAATTGGGGCTTTTAGGATTTTTAGATAGCTTGTAGTATAGGGTTTCTGAATCTACCTTTAGGTTGTTCTAATTAGCTTATCTAGTAGTTTAAATTTAAGCTTAAAGTAGGGTGTTTGACATTATTTTTCAAACTTAATAACTACTCGAAATAGGTTACGGTCTGGGCTTATTATTTTTTTTGAGTTGAATTAGGTTTGTTTAGGTCTATTACACTAAACCTAAGCTTTTGGTGCATTCTAGTGCTTATTTGTTTATTTGAAGTGCTTATTCAAACTGCTTTTTGTGTCCAAACAACTTATTAGGGCTTAATTTTCAGTAATTTTATTTTTCCTAGCATTTTTATATTATTCTAGATTTTTACAAATTTTTTCAATTTTTTTATTAATATAAATTTTAATCATTTTTAATTACTTTTTATTCTCAAAAATTCAAGAAAAAGCAAAAAATTATATTTTAATTATCTAAAATTAGTTTTTAATTATTTTAGATTTTTCAAAATTTATTTTGCATTTTTATCACTTAGTTTCACATTACTTTGCATTTTTTTACTTTTTAATATTTAAAATTAGTTTTTAATTAATAATAATTAAATAAAAAGTCATAAAACTAATTTTCTTTTAGAACTTAGGAAACTCATTTTCATACCCATAGGATTAGTCTAGCTTTAATTTCACGTTTTACTTTGCGCGTTTACGTTAATTTTACGTTTTAGTTACGTTTTTAGTTTTAATTACGCGTTATGGTTACATGATTACTTACTTGTGCATTTTTACTTGTTTACTTATAGTTTAATTAGGGTTCCCCATAAACCCCCTTCACACTCACTTCACAATTCACGAAACCGATCCAACGAACTCGAATTCAACCTTCGTTGGGAAAACGACCCGGGGATTCATACTTACCTGTGCAATCCTTGGATATATATATATATATATATATATATATATATATATATATATATATATAGTAAGTATCGAATCATGTATGTACCAGATAAGGTTGTCCTAGGTGAAGGAGAGGACATGTTGGCAAGGGTTTTCACTACTGCTACTAGCTTAGCAGCAGAGCAGGACAGTGATAACATACGTAAGACCCAAACCAAGGCAACATCTACTGAGGAGGCATCTGATGAATCTGAATCCAATGATGGTAACCCTAGCCACATGGCAAATACAGGGGGCTCAGATGATCAAACTAGGTTTGATACTGGGTTTAAGTCCTAAGATTCACCTCTTGGACTAGGTTACACAGGTCGAAGTGATGAGGACAGATCAGTGACTAATGAATTGATGGATGATACTGTAAAAAATGACAATGTCAATGATTCACCTCTCGGACCAGGTCACACAGGTCGAAGTGATGAGACTAGTATGAAACTTTTAAAGAAATTGATGGTTACCTGTACCAACCTGGAGCTTAAGTGTGAAACTTTGGAGGATAAGATTCTTGGTCTTCAAACTATTTTTGATGAACAAGCTAAAAAGATCAGAAAGTTAAAGAGAAAGATAAAGACTTTAAGGAAATCAAGATCTTCAAACTCCTTCAAAAGATTGAAGAAAGTGGGCACATCTCAAGTGGTTAGTTCTCCTGAGCATTCTGTCACTTTGGAAGAGGATGCTTACAAACAGGGGAGGAATGAAGAACAGAATGAGCCAAAGGGTTCAGGGGAGGTAAATTTGGTGAGAGATGATGATGCTCAAGATATGGATACTGGTAAGGTTTCAGGGGAGGATACAAGGAATGATGATATGGAGGTGGAAAGTCTTCAAGATATGGATGGTTTTGTGGTTAAAGACAAGCAGGGGAATGAAGCTGTAATGGAAGAATTGGTTTGTGTTCAAAACTTTGGGGCCTGAGCAATTAGTAAAGGCTACAGGGTTGATGGGTGAAGCTTTGAAAAGTTTGGGTGATTCTGTGGCTAAGGATTTGGATACTGCTGCTACTACTTACAAGACAAATGACTCTGCTGCTGCACAAAATTCTGCTGCTCAAGATTCTGCTGCTCATGAACATGTTGCTGATCCTGCTGCTAGTGAGAAACTCAATTCTGCTGATGCACAAGGTTCTACTGCTGGATCTAGTGACAAAGCTGCTGCTGAGGCCATGGTGTTGTTAAGTAAGAAGATAACAGATGTTCAACCAAAATCACTATCTCAACCAATAACACAACAATCAACACAACCAAGTCAATCAAAACCACAACAACCAACATCCACTATAACATCTCAATTACCAAGAGTACCTGTCAAGGGGGTAGTAATCAGAGAACCTGCTGCTACAAAAAGACATACAAGTTCAATTTCATCATCTGCTGCTACTGATAAAGGGAAGGGCAAGGTTACTGAAGAACCTATGCTAGATTCTGATGATGATGAAATAGATTACAAATTGAGCATGATGCAGCTTTTGCAAGGAAAGAACAAGAGCAAATTGATATTGATGAGCAACAACTGCTGCAACAACAAAAAGAAAGGGCTGATAAGGAAGCTGGGAATTTGAAAAGGTATGAGGAATGGATTGATGAGAAAATCAGAATGGATGCTGACATTAAATTCTCCAAGTTGGTTAAAATTGAAGAACAAGAAGTTCCAGAATTCGAGGTTGCAGCTTGGATAAAAGAATTCACAGCAAGGAAAAAGAAAGAAGCTGCTGCTGTAAAAAGGAAGAATAAAGTTTTCAGGGGACCAACTCCACTTCAATAAAGGAGAGAGCATGGGAGATACCTTAAGAATATGAAGGGTTGGAAATTGATACAATTAAAACACAAGACAGATCATGAGGTGTTTAACTTGTATCAACAGGCTAAAAGGGAAATGGATACCTTCTATCCTATGGGTTGTGCAGAAGATCAAGAACATTTTGCCCAAATGAATAAAAAGTTGGTACCTGAGAAATCTAGTAAAGCAGAGCTTACTGTGGCAGAGGCTATTGAAGAAGGAATGACTTCTTCTAGCAGAGGTATAAAAAGAAAAAGTATAAGGAAGAAAACTTTTGCTATGAAAAAGCAGAATATAGCAGTGCAGAACAATTCTGAATCTGAAGATGATGATGAGTATGTGGAAGATTTTGAACATATTCCTCCTGAGCATCTAAAACAACAAATGCAGGTTCTAACTATGGTTGCTAAGAGGGAAGAACCTGAGGCAGTTGATGCTGAACCAATGGGAATCAAATATCCAATCATTCAAGTGACTACTGGATATCTAAACACTGTTGGAACATTTCATGATGTCAAAAGATCTGATGGGAAGACATCTAGATTTCTTAGACTTCAACAGATGTTGTATTACTTTGACAGAGAGGATGTTTGTACTCTATGGAGGTTGTTCAAAGAAAAGTATGGTGCTACAAAGATTGGTGTGGTGACTTATAATGATCGGGAAGCTATGTCTGATTATATCATTTGGAGAGCTTTGAAACTTATGTTTGATCCTTCTATGGAAGACTTAGAGTGGACAGAGATTAGAGGGTAGAAAGTCAGAAAATGGATGCTCTTTCAAAGTTCTGGGGTGTATGTTTTAGAAATTGGGCCACACACTTTATATATGCTGATTGAGAAAGATTATCCTTTGGCATCTTGCTTTGAGATTATTTATCAGATGGTGAATGGTGCTAAGCAGCTTAAGCTACAAAAGGCTTATGATACTGATGATCAAGCTTTCAACTTATTATCAAAATATAAGAAGATTCTTAGTCAACAGTCATCTAAGAAGAAGTAGTGTGTTTGGAAGCATCCCCCTGGTGGTTAATCAAGCTTTGAAGAAACTTAATCATTTAGAAGTAAATATTAAGTTTAGGGGAGGATTGTTGGGTTTTGAGATTCTACTGCTCAGAATTTAACTAAGTGTCAAACTACTGCTGATGAGAATCTGCTGCTAAGGATAATGAATCTGCTGCTCGTATTGTTAAACTGCTGCTAAGTGAAACTGCTGCTGAAGAGTCTGCTGCAAAAGAGATAAACTTGTATACATGAATGGATAATTATAGAATAGATTGTGTGTATATCTTATACGATTAGAAAGATCTTATCTTTTGTAGAAAGTTATTGTAAACCTAATAGCACTCCTTGGCCTATAAAAGGAGGTGCCTAGGGTTAGAGTAGGTACGTATTACTTTGTTCTCGTTTCACTTCAAGGTTGTAAAACCCTAGCATTGTTGAGTGCTCATATAATTAATATATTGAAGTCTTGACAGTGATTAAAACTATTCTTCTTAAGTTAAGCTTTAACATTCTGCGTTATAGCTTAAGTGTTAATTCAAGTCAAATTCTATAAAGATCGTTTGCTCAACTGGGATCAATATTACACACGAAACTGAACGCGAAGAAGTTTTGTTGAATGAAGGACAAATACAACCCGGAAAATATGCTACAACAGATGCTAGCATATGGTATTTAGATAATGGTGCAAGTAACCATATGACGGGAACTAAGAGTCATTTTAGGGATATTGAAGAAAGCATCACTGGACGCGTTCGTTTTGGAGATGGATCATATGTAGAGATAAAGGGAAGAGGTTCAATACTGTTAGGATGTAGGAACCAAGAACAAAAGATAGTCTCAGATGTTTACTACATTCCAAACCTCAAGAGCAACATACTTAGTCTAGGACAACTTACGGAGATAGGTTGTAAGATCATCATGGACGGAAGCAAACTGACTTTGTATGACAAGAATAAGAAGTTGTTGATGAAAGTAGAAAGATCTAAGAATCGACTTTAAAGTATTAGATTACAAATAGAAGCACCTATATGTCTATTAGCAAACGTTGATAACCAAGCATGGTTATGGCACTCTAGATTAGGTCATATGAACTTTGACGATATCAACAAGATGACAAGAAAGGGTATAGTGGAAGGGTTAAGAATGCTAAGAACAGATAGAGGAGGTGAATTATTTACGTCTAATGAATTCACTAAATACTGTAAGGAGAATGGAATGGCAAGACAGTTGACAGCACCATACTCACCACAACAGAATGGAGTAGTGGAGAGAAGAAATAGGACAGTGTTATCAACTATGAGGAGTATGATGAAAGCGATGAAGTTACCTTTAACTTTTTGGGCAGAAGCAGTAAAACACGCCATTTACATACTCAACAGGGTACCTACGAGAGCCCTGGAAGGTAAAACACCCTATGAGGTACTCTACAATAGAAAACCGAAATTGGAAAACCTAAGAATATTCGGATGCACAGCTTATGCCAAGATAACGATACCTCACTTGAAGAAGCTGGGCGACAGAAGCATACCAATGATTTACTTAGGAGTAGAGGAAGGATCAAAAGCATGTAGGTTATATGATCCAATAGGAAAGAAGAAACATGTTAGTAGGGATGTAAAGTTTATGGAAACAAAACCGTGGGATTGGGATAACAATGGAGAGGACACGAGTATACAAGACACATTTCGGGCTAGTTTTGTGGTAGACGGAGTTGACAATAAAAATCCTACACCAGTCAACGTAGAAAACAATGATATTACATATCAGGAACCGGATCCAATACCAGATCTATACTCACCAATCACACCACCAACATACACTTACGAACCTCACTCAGAAGATGAAGAAGAAGCTACTATTAGTTCAATAGAAAGCTCAGATCATAGATTTGATGATACACCAGTACGAGGTTTCAAATAGAGAAAGGAATATAAGAATGCACGTGTATTTGAGACTGAAAGTCTACTATTTACGAAAGAGGAACCACGTAACTATAAGGAAGCATCAATAGATAAAAGATGGATTGAGGCCATGGAAGCAGTACTGGATTCAATTAATAAGAATCACACATGGACTCTTACTACATTGCCAACAAATCAGAAGGCAATAGGACTCAAATGGGTTTATAAGACCAAGAGGGATGCAAAAGGAAAAGTCATCAAATATAAAGCAAGATTAGTAGCGAAAGGTTATGTAGAAGAACAAGGGATAGACTTCGATGAAGTGTTTACACCAGTTGCTAGGATAGAGACAGTTCGTTTGATATTAGCACTAGCAGAATATCATGGATGGCAAGTACACCACTTAGATGTAAAATCAGCATTTTTACATGGAGATTTGAAGGAAGAAGTCTATGTTACACAACCTGAAGGATTTATTCAACAAGGAAACTCAGGAAAAGTCTACAAGCTTAATAAAGCTTTGTACGGCTTAAGACAAGAACCAAAAGCTTGGAATGTGAAACTTGATCAAACCTTGAAGTCATTAGACTTTAAGAAATGTAATCTCGAACAAGCAGTTTATACTAAGAGAAGCAAGACTTCTACAGTTATAGTTGGAGTTTATATAGATGATTTGATAATCACGGGCACTCCAAGGAAGGAAATAGGCTTGTTCAAATCCCAGATGGAAGAAAAATTTGAAATGAGCGACTTAGGATTGTTAGCTTATTACCTTGGGATAGAAGTTACACAGACAGGAGGAGAGATTACAATCAAGCAAACAAGATATATTAACAAGATCTTGAAAGAAACAAGTATGACGGACAGTAATGATACGAAGATACCAATGTATCCCGACACTAAGTTGGTCAAGGCGGAAGATGGAAACTCAGTTGACGCAACTTATTACCGAAGCTTAATTGGAAGTCTCAGGTACTTACTACATACAAGACCATATCTTAGTTACTCAGTCGGACTACTCAGCAGATTTATGCAAGACCCGAAGGACCATCACCTGAAGGCAGTGAAACAAGTAATCCGATACATCAAAGGAACAAAGGAGCATGTGTTGGGATCATAGTTTTCACTATTTTATGAAGTCTCGGTCATTTGTAATAATAGGTTGCTTAAGTTATTATTCTCTTACATTTATGTTATATTACAAGTTTACTAGACTTAATGTATGTGGCCCATGGGCTTGAAAGCCCATACGATTTGGAGAAAGGAAGGAGTAGGATGTTGCCCTAGCTCCTTCCCTATATATAGTATGCTTAGGTCTATGTAATACTTGGTTGGTTATTTGAAACATTAAGGAAACTCTTGCAATTCATATTCTCTAACCAGTTTTTTCGAAAACATTGGAAGTTTCGCAATCCCTGCTTCGCAATCTGAAGTTGTGCTAAGTTTTCGATACTTGGTTTATTCTACACTTTCTACAAGATCCATTTCTACACAAGTGTTCTAAGATGTCTCAACCACCTAATCATTACTTCCCTCATATTCAGCAACCTCAACATCAGCAGTCTCAGCAACCTCAACATCAGCAGTATCAGCAACAACATTACCTCCCGCACCATATGAATCAACAACCTTCTCAAAAACAAACATACAATCCACTACATCATTACCTAATGATGCAACAACATCAGATCATTCCTCAACAACAACCATATCAAGTGCTACAACAAACCACTCAGTTTTCCTCCAAACAACCTCACTGGTTTGACAGAATGTGTGAAGTTATTACAACTCAACAATCCCGACATGAGGCAGGATCACTTGAAACACCTCCAATGCTAACACCTGGGAATTATGTTCAATGGTCAAGTCGATTCTTAAGATTTCTTGAATTAAAGAAACCTCATGGGCAGTTCTTAAAGCAAGTGATACTTGAAGGACCATTTGAGTGGCCAACAAGATTTGAAGCTGGTGATCCACATGCTGATCCTCCACGTCCTCCTGGTGATAGACCCCTTCCAGAATCTGCACTCACTGAAGAACAGAAACTACATCGTGAAGCTGATCAGTATGCAATGGCTTATATACTTCAAGGTATACCTAATCCGATCTATCGAAGTGTCGATGCTCAAAAAACAGCCAAAGCTATGTGGGAACACGTTCATCTCCTTATGGAAGGAACTCAATTGAACAAAGATGACATGGAATCCAAGCTATACATGGAATACACTGACATCACAATTGAACCTGGAGAGTCACTTGAATCCTACTATCATCGTTTCACAAATGTGGTCAATCATCTGGAACATCACAAAATCACAGTACTAAGGATCGCTGTGAACTCCAAATTTGTTGGTAGTCTTGGCCCTGATTGGCATAAATATGTGACATTTGTTCGTCAAACGAAGAATCTTCATGATGCTCCATATGGTTTGTTGTATGATTTTCTGAAACACCATGAACCTGAAGTGGAAAAAGATCGAGCTCTACGAGGAGGATACACACCCACACCAACATCAAATTCTTTGGCTCTCGTAGCTCAATCTCCCTATGCTCCACCACCAATGTCAAATCATGCATATGTTCAAGAGCAGAACTACTTCAGTTATCCACAATCTTCCACCTCGAACCAAATGGTCCCTTATGATTCATCTCCACAAGATGTTTCTACTCAACTTGTTCCGTCAACCAACAATGATGCTGTGTACTACTCCAACTCCAATGATGATGACGATAATGACTTTGATACGTTGAATCAGGGACTTGCTCTTATTGCTCGTGCTTTCAGCAAATTCTCCAACAAAATAAACAACCGTCAACGTTCATCTTCAAACACAAGGAATCAAGCTGTTGTCAATGATGGAAGAGTGGAAATACAGAATCGTAGCTATGGTCGATCTGGTTCAGGAAATTCTTCAGGAAATTATGGGAATGGTCAGAGGTTTAGTAACAATGGTGGGTTCAGGAACAACTCAGGATCTTCTCAGCAAAGGTCTGAATCAGTTGCAACTAGGAACTCCAACTCAGGGAATGCAGTGTGGTGCTACAATTGCAATGAACAAGGTCATATAGCGACAGCATGTCCCAAACCGAGAACTCGGGGTAGTAAGTTTCACAAGCAGGCATTACTCATGGCTCTTCAAGATGAAAAAGATGGACATTTCCCTGAACAGGATAACAACTTCATGGCAAATGTGAACAACGATGATGACATGGAAGATCTAGAAGCCAATGCTGCTGTGATGCTTATGGCCAACATGCAGGAACTTAAGCTCAATGATTCAGGTCCAGTGTATGACACTGACGGCTTGTCTCAGGTACATGACCTCAATGAATGCTTTATTAATGAAATAGTCTCACCTTCTGCTTCTGAATCAGATATGGCGCAAGTTGTTCCATCTAAATCATCTTCATCACCTCAAAAAGATGAACAAATAAGCACAGTAGTCATTTTCGATGATGACACAGTTGTTTCATTTGATGATCCTATTGAGAATGATGAACATGATAATTTAGAACAACATGAACCATCATTTGATCCAGACCCTGACCTAATATTGTTATCTAAACAACTGGATGCTCAACAATTGCAAATCATTAAATGCAACGAAACTAATAAAGCTTTAAAAGAACAAAATGCGTCACTTTCAAGAGATATTGAGTGTTATAAAATCTAGCTTTCTAATCAGGATGAAAAGATTAAACATGCTAAAAGTTTTGAAAAAGCTTTTCAAGATTCTTACAACAAAGAACAAGATCTTCAATGCAAAATGCAAGATTTAATTGAGTCAAATGGAAAGTTGATTTCGAAACTTGAAAGTGAAAAGTGTGAATTAAAAACACAAGTTGAACGTCTTCAGAGAGACCTTTCAAAAACTGAAACAGAATTGTCAAGTTGTAAAAAGGATTTTTGTGAACATAAAATACGAAAAAGGAAGTATATAGACGATTTACTCGGCGATATTGTTGATCTTGAAAAACAACTCAAAGAATTTCGTCACATTATTTACAAACACGGGAACTCTGTCACAACAATTCAGAAATTTGCTTTAAAACCGAGATCCGATAAAGGATTTGCACTTTGCGATTTCAAATCAATGTTTCTTCACACAGCATTTAAAGAAAATCCCAAGATTTACAGTATTGATCATATGTTTGATAATACAATTGTGCGTGCTGTTGTTTTTGATACTGAGGAAGAAGAAGAACTTGAAGATGAGAGTCGATCAAAAATGAGTTATGTTCAACACTGGACACCATATGACTATTCAAAAGCTCCACCTCTTTCCAAATCTTTTGTTACTCAAAAGGATTTACCTAAGAAATCATGGTTTATCGAAGAGTCATATGTTTCATCTCATAATGAGGCCCCTGTCCAAACTGTAGCACAAATAAATGGTCCTTTACCATCATCCGGTGAACTTTCACCTTTACCAAAAACGTGTCGTGTCTTAAATTATTTCAAAACTTTTATGGACGACATCGAAATTTTGGAGGAAACAATTGAACGTAATTCTGAAATTAAAATTGAAACTTTTCAATCCGCTTACGAGCGAGAAAAGAGAGATATTTTTCAAAAACAAATGAAGCCAATTGTTCAACACCTCCGTCTTTGTGCTACACGTTGGGATCAGGAACTTCAAAACGAGGTGAAAAATATGATTCACGTTTTCAACTCAACTGAAAATGAGATTTTGGCTCAAAAGCAAAGAAATAGAGTTTTAAAAAATGATGCTGATCGACTCTTGGAACAAGTTCTCAATGCTGATATTTTGTCTGTTATCATGAATGATCTTTATAATTCTGGTACTTCTATGCTTAAGAATGATCATTGTGTTGATAATAATCTGTTGAATGAGGAAATTGAGACACTCAAAATGGAAAACGATAAGCTGAGAATAAAAAATGGTGATGTGACAAAACAATTTTCAAAACAAATCAGTCTACTCAATCAAAGGCTTGAATGGTGTCAAGCTAAAAGTCTTGAAAGGGAATTGAAGTTTCAAAGTCAAAATGTTTCAAACTCTTGTCAAAATTGCAAAAACAACGAGTCTTTAAAAGGCCTCTATTTTCGATACGAGAAAGAAATTGCGGATTTAAAAAGTGAAAATGCCGAATGGCAACAAAACCGCGATGACATCAAATATTGCAATGGTTTACTTGAGTCTGAAATACAGGACAAAAATCACATCATCATTGATTTAAAAGAGAAAATCAAGCTAATTCAAAAAGGAAAGATGGTTGACACCACGGTGATAGCACCAGGATTGTATCAATTAGACAAAACAACTAAAGGAAATGTTGTTCAAACCACTAATGTTGATAACTCCACTTCTACAGGACTAGTATCCACTAATAGCGTTAGCAGACCCAAGCGAAAAAGTAAAAAGAAGAATAGGATCTTGCAACGTAAGAGAGGACAACTAGACGCTCAAGAAGTAGAAGATCAACTTAGGAATTTGAATAAAACTCATGTTGCATCAGATTTAGATTCTAATCTGGCAAATTGTAATCAAAATCTAAATGTAACAAATGATGAACCTTTGAATGTTTTGAATATTAATGCATCTTGTGTGTTTTGTCGTAAAAGCGTAACATCTGGTGATCATACAAAATGTTTAGCGAATTCTCTTCTCAATCGTCATAAGAAACGTAGGACACGCATTCCTTCTTGGCCCACTATTGCCTCTAAGTCTAACTTAGGAAAGCCGTCTACTACGGTTTCTAATGAAATTGAAGTTACCCCCATAGGTGCCGAGAACGAATCTAGGTATGAGCCAACTACTAGTGCATTTAACATTAAGAAAGCAAAAACTAGTTGGAATTGGCAACGTTGGTTACAACACAAACCAGACTTTAAATGGATTCCTAAATTGTTGAATAAATGTGTTTCTAACCAACAGGAACCCGCACTGTCTTTGGGTTCCAACCTTACTTCTGTTCCATCTGTGTCTCCTTCTTGTGATGCAGGTGGTACAGATCGTTCTCTGGATTGTTGATAGCGGATGCACCCGACATATGACAGGCAATCTCAAACTGTTGAAAAACTTTGTCTCAAAGTTCATTGGTACTGTCAGATTCGGGAATGATCATTACGCTCTTATCATGGGTTATGGTGACTATGTAAGTGGGAACATCGAAATAAGCCGTGTTTATTATGTGGAAGGCCTTGGACACAACCTTTTCTCTGTTGGTCAATTCTGTGATGGGGATATTGAAGTTGCATTTCGTGAGAAAACTTGCTTTGTTCGTGACTTACAAGGAAACGATCTAATGTCTGGCTCACGTGGCTCCAATCTTTATACAATATCAATGTCAGATATGATTGCAACATCTCCGATATGTCTTCTCTCCAAAGCAGAATCGACTAAATCTTGGTTATGGCACAAACGTCTTTCGCACTTGAATTTCAAAACCATGACTGACCTTGCTCGTTATAAACTTGTCGATGGATTTCCAAGATTCCGTTTCACCAAAGATCACTTATGTCCAGCCTGTGAACAAGGAAAAAGTACTCGTGCTCACTTTCCGTCTAAACCTGAGCAAAGTACAAATCATGTTTTACAACTGCTTCATATGGATTTATGTGGACCGATGCGTGTTCAAAGTATCAACGGTAAACGCTACATACTTGTAATTGTAGATGACTTCTCCAGATGGACTTGGGTTTATTTCTTACGAAGTAAAGATCAGGCTCCTTCAATGATCATCACCTTTCTCACTAAAATTCAAGTTCAGTTACGCAACACAGTACGAATCATCAGAACGGACAATGGAACTGAATTCAAGAATCAGACACTTAGGTCTTATTATGAGAAAGTGGGTATTGAACATCAAACATCTATTCCTAGAAGCCCAGAACAGAACGGTGTGGTTGAAAGACGCAACAGGACGTTAGTGGAAGCTGCTAGAACTATGTTGATTAATGCTTAATTACCAGATTACTTGTGGGCAGAAGCTGTTTCAACCGCATGTTATACACAAAACCGTTGCATGATCACAAAACGCCATCGCAAAACACCATATCAAATTTTTCATAAAAGGAAACCAAACATCGATTACTTTCATGTATTTGGAGCACTTTGTTATCCGAAAAATGATCGTGATGATTTAGGTAAACTTAAAGCAAAGGCTGACATTGGAGTGTTCGTTGGATATTGTGAAAATTCCAAAGGTTTTCGGATATGGAATCGACGTACAAGAGAAATTCAAGAAACCATTCACGCTAACTTTGATGAACTCACACAAATGGCTTTTGAGCAACACAACTTAGGACCCGAATTCAACCGTCTTAACTCTCCGGCATCTTCAGCTGAACCATTGCCACTCAACCGCAAAGAATTAGAAACCTTGTTTGCTCCACTATTTGATGACACAATTGAATACAGTCCTACTGAGGTCTCACCTAATTCCGCTGCTCAACCTGAAAACATTTCAGTACCAGACTCACCTCAACAAACTACCACAAGTGTTGAGAGAGACGGTCCTCCAATTGTATCACCATCTACAGCAGAACAAACTGGTTCTAACTCCCGCCATCCAGCTAAAGATCCAACACCACTATCAGTTCCACAACCTGCAGAGCATGATCCTGATGCGTTCTTTAATCCGTTTGCACCGGCTCCTACAGTTCCTGATTTAGCTGAGTCGTCAACACGCAATTTGGATCCTGCTAACATGCGAGATACTTATCAACTACACCCTTCAACACACAAATGGACTCGAGACCATCCACTAGTTCATATCATTGGCCATCCAGATGCACCTGTTATGACAAGACAACGACTTCACACAGATGGAGAAACTTGTATCTATGCACTCACAGTTTGTCACGAAGAACCTAAGAACATTAAAGATGCAATGACTTATGACAACTGGATTGAATCTATGCAAGAGGAATTTCAGCAATTCATAAGATTAGAAGTCTGGGAATTAGTTGAAAGACCTGACGGAGTCTTTGTCATCGGGTTAAAATGGATCTGGGAGAATATGCTTGATGCTGAAGGGACTGTCATATGAAACAAATCACGTCTGGTAGCGAAAGGATACTCCCAACTGGAAGGACTTGATTTTGCTGAATCCTTTGCTCCAGTGGCTCGACATGAAGCTGTTCGGATCTTTTTGGCTTATGCTGCACACAGGAATATGGTGGTTTACCAAATGGATGTGAAAACAGCATTTCTCAATGGAGAACTCCGTGAAGAAGTTTATGTTAGCCAACCTGAAGGCTTCGTTGATCCTGAGCGTCCTAATCATGTTTACCGACTCAAAAAGGCACTCTACGGACTTAAGCAAGCCCCACGGGCGTGGTATGACAAACTGTCCACTTTCTTACTGGCCAATAAATTTTCCAAAGGATCGGTGGATCCCACACTATTTACAAAAACCCTCGGGGAGGACTTACTTGTTGTTCAAATATATGTCGATGACATTATTTTTGCCTCAACAAAAAGAAGTTACTCTAATGATTTTGCAAAATTAATGAAAGATAATTTTGAAATGTCCATGATGGGTGAACTTTCGTTCTTCCTAGGACTACAAGTTCATCAATCACCCCGTGGAATTTTTGTAAATCAGTCCAAATATGCTCTTGAAATTTTAAAGAAATATGGAATGATGTCTTGTGATACTTTTAATACACCAATGGGCTATACCACAAAACTAGATGCTGATTTACATGGGACTCCAGTTGACCCTACCAAATACCGAAGTATGATTGGGTCCCTCATGTATCTCACAGCTAGTAGACCTGATATAGTATTTGCTGTCTACATGTGCTCTCGCTATCAGTCCAGACCAACTGAAAAACACCTCAGTGAGGTCAAGAGAATCCTTCGATACATAAAGGGAACCATTAACTTGGGGATCTGGTATCCGAAGGATTCTGGTTTTGAACTAATTGCTTTTTCAGATGCTGACCATGCAGGATGTTTAGACACACGCAAAAGTACATCTGGTGGATTACAATTTCTCGGAGACAAACTTGTGTCATGGCAATCAAAGAAGCAGGACTGTACATCACTGTCATCAACAGAATCTGAATATGTAGCCATGTCGGCCTGTTGTGCTCAAGTCATCTGGATGAGATCACAACTTAAGGATTATGGCTACCTATTCAACAAGATTCCTATCTACTGTGATTCAAAGAGTGCAATTGCTATCTCCTGCAACACAGTACATCATTGCAAATCCAAACACATCGATCTCCGATATCATTTCATCAAAGAGCATGTGGAAAAGGGTACAGTTGAACTTTATTTTGTTGGGACTGAGTACCAATTGGCGGACTTACTTACCAAATCTTTAGCACCATCAAGGTTTGCTAGTCTAGTTCACCAAATTGGTATGAGATGTTTGACTCCAGAGGATCTGGAAAAGTTTTCAAAATACAACTGACCGTCAAACATCATAACTATCTTTGTATAATATTTTTCAAAACACAAAAAGATTTTTCATTTTTTTTACTTAAAAAAAAAAAAAAAAAAAAAAAAAAAACTGCAAGTATATCGCTTCACTTCAACACTTTGTTCATATTTTACAAGTGTTGAGGGGGAGTCACGCTTAAATCTTTTACCAATTTTAATTGGTATACTTGCATGTTTCTCGTATTTTACGGTTCTTCGGAGTGTGTGGAAATTCTTTTACATCACTTTGTCTCATCCCGTAATAAGGACTTCATAAGTTAGGTTAACGGATGTATATCTCGATGGTTCACAAGTTTACCATTACTTTAGGACTCAAGTAGGTATATCTAATAGTTAAGGGACCTAAAGTGACTAAACTTAAAATTTCACAAAATAACAAAACAAACAAACCGTACTTCACAAACCTCACAAAGATTCAAAAACCTCTTAAACCCCTCTTTCTCAACCTACGGCCCTAATTCAATTGAGTCATCCACGATCTTGATCATCAATTTGTAAGTTCCTATGTCATCACTAGGATATTACACACATAGGATCTTGGTTAATTGAATTTTCAATGGCTCGATCTCCTTATTTCGTAATTTCGAGAACTAGGGTTTACGATTTCGAAAATTGCTCTTAACATGTTTAGGTGTTTAATTCTTGATAGGGTTTTGTTACTAAGCTTGTTTCTAACACATCCTCATCATTTATTTATACATTCCATCATGTTTGCCTCGATCTAGAAATCTAGGGTTTGGGTCGATTTGGGTTTGTGAGACTCTGTGCTTATTTGCTTGCTTTTATGGGTGGGATTAGTTTCTAAGGTCTCATGTATGCATGTTTGACATATCTTTGATGACTTACACCATTGAAACTTGATTCTCGATAAACTAGTATGCTTCGTTCTTTGATAATGTCGATCTAACTGAGTTTTATGTGTTGTATACTGTCATTTTGTGTCATTATGTGCTTACTACATGTACTTGTGATATGCTTGACTCTATGATACTCATTTGTCTCAAAATTGTGTCATTATCGAGAACATGTTCTTAGCATTTATCGAAATCTTTGATTCGAGCCTAGTGATTTTATCTAAGTGGTGGTTATCTATTTTGGTGACAGGCCTGAGTCATTGGAAAAGTTCTTTGCTAAGGAAACGTACGTGTAACCTCAAAAATTCGATTTGATTCTTGTACAAGAATTTTTCGAGAACCTTGAGTATTATCGCAATCTTTAATAAACTTATCGAGAAACTTATGTTTTCGATAAATGTTGTTCAAACTCAGTCTTTTCGAAATAATATTTTCGAAATTATTCTTTGAACTATATTTTTTCGAAATCATCAGGTTCTCGAAAAAATTTTTATCGAAAAAGATGTTTTTCGAAAACTTCAATTTTTTTGCAATTCTTGATCAAGGAAAGATCTCGATAAAATTTACTTATAAGGATTTTCTCGATAATTAACTTTCTCGATAAAGTTCTTTGTAACATTTTTTTCGAAATTTTCTCTCAATTCAAGTTTGCGATAAAAATGTCATGTCTTATTTTTCAAAATCTTCTTTTAACACAAGTTTGCGATAAAGGTTTATGCTATTTTTCGAAATCATGTTTTTGGCCTTGTCATGTTATATCTATGTAACCTTGTTGTGATTCATTATTGTTGTGTAACGTGAAGTAATTGTGAATTGTGAATATCAATTGTGCTTATTTGCAAGACATTGCATTGTATAGTTGATTTCGTGATTCTAAATGTACTATGATTCTTCAAATATGCATTACGTGACACTTCACTCATAACAAAATGACACATTTGTGCTTAACTGTCTCAAGTAGATATCTGTATCCAAACTCTAAACTGTGCTAACACGTAACAAATTTGGATGTTTGGTTTATGGTGATACATTTCAGATTAACATGGCTGAACACAATGAGAACGTCGCTGAACAAACTCTTCCATTACTCACCATGGATGACATCACTCCTGAGAACTACAATGTCACAATTGGTAACAACAATCCTCGAGTTGATTTCAACAAATTGAAAATCACAGAAAAATCATGCATGATCGTGAAAGATATCCTACTTGCACATCCATGCAAACCACTGCTCACCTGTTCTACTTCAGTTCAGCTGTTCTACCTTCATCAGTTCTGGATTACTGCTCGGGCTAACTTGGATGATGAGTCTTTCACTGTTACATTGGATAGCAAAGAATACACTGTAGATCATGACGTTCTTCGAACAGCCCTTCTCTTGCCGTAAACTGACAACGAATTCTCTCCTATACTACCTGACCTGGATCTTCTTGACTTCTTCATTGAATTAGGATATGAGGTTGATGATGATGTACCGCTAGTCAAGCTTTCCCAATTTAATATCAAGAATGTCCCTCAGCCTTGGAGAACATTCTGTCTGTTGGTGGTGAGATCTATATCTGGAAGGAAAAGTGGTCATGAACATCCAAGGCTAGAACACCTGCAAACACTCTGGGGAATGGTGACTCTGACACCGATTGACTTTGCAGTTCCTATCATGAATGATATCGTCCACAGTATTCAGACTGAACGTGTGAAGACTATGATACCATTCACAAGATTCACCAAGCTTCTCATTGAACATCTCTGCAAAAGTTCTCCAGAATTCATCAAGAGGATGGCTGATCCTAATGAGCCGAAGCACCTCTTCGAGGACGACTTCACCACCTCTTTCATCAAAACGACTACTTCCTCAACAAAGATCAAGGGAATGAGGCTTCCCGAATACCTATTGAATGACAAAATCAAGAAGAGTCTGAACTACAAGCTGTATGACAACGCTTACAAAGGTGTACAGGAAGAAGCAACAATAAAGACTCGTAGCAAAGGAGGTGTAAAGTCTGGGAGTACCACAAGCACCACTGGATCACCTCATACAAGATCTAAGTCTGCTCCAATGGCAAAACCCAAGACTTCTACCACACCTAAACCTACATCCAAACCTAAACCGGCTACCAAGCTAAAGAAGAAGGTAATTCCTGAATACACTCTTCATGATGAACCAACACCTCCACCTTCTGACACCGAATCCGAGTTCGATACGGAATCTGATGAAGAAGAACCAGACTATGAACTGAGATACAGAGCACCTGATGAAGGATTTCCTGCAACAGAGATTGCCGTACAACAAAGTCTTGAAACTTATGAAGAAAAGACAAGGAAAAGAAAAGGAGTCACTATCAATGAGCCGAATGATGATGAAGACGAACCAATCGTTGAACCGTTAGTCGATAAACGCAAACTGAAGAGTATAGTTGTCGACACTCGAGCTGAAGAAAAGCGACTCAGGAAAGAACAAAGGAAAGCAACTCTCGAAAGCCGACTCATGTCTCAACCTTTAACTCCACCCCCTATCGATCAGTCGGAACATGAAGGAGCTACTAGCAGCATGAATCCTCCCGTTGTGTCCACAACGTTAGAATCAGCCCCACAGCCAGATGACACCGTTAAAGACACTGACAAAACTAGAGATGTCATTATGACAGAGACTGCTAACGTAGAGGAGAATGTTGGCGGCCAAGAGAATATAGCTACGGATCAGGAACATGAATACCTCATCACTCCAGAGTTTCTTGCACGAGAAGCAGAGGAAGCAGAGGAACGTCGTAGAAAGGAAAACGAAGAGAAGAACGCGTTCGACACCAACATATTTCTTAAGTCATCCTCTCAGCAGACTTCCTCTGCACAACCTCCACCTCCTCAAGACTCACGACCAAAGGATCCGACTCCTCCTGCTTCTTCTTCAGACTCTCACAATGAGTCATCATCCGAATCATCACCTGAGCACTCATCTCCCACACCTTCTGAAACCGCATCTAAACAGCATTCGATCAATGAACCAAAACAACCAGTTGATCTTCAGGAGCAAGTGAACAAACTCACCAACATGGTTACCAATCTTACTAAACAAGTTGAGGACTTCCAGGAGTCAAAGCAGCTGATCGACAAGTTCTTGAACTCTGATTACGAAGGATTTATCAGAACTGCAACACATGATTTTCTCACTGAAAATCTGGTTGATATGATCACTCCTACAGTAGCAAACCTTCTTGAACCAATCAATGACAACTTGGATCACAGAATCAGAAGTGTTACAAGGAAAATGTTGTCTACTACACCATTCACTCTTCACACCGCAAAACCTTCTACTGTGGCTCCAACCGTCCCTGAATTGTCCTTCAATGACATGCTTACCAAACTCTTTGACAACATTGCCTCCAAAACCACACAGACTGCAGAAGAAAAAGCACTGTATGATGCTATGGTGGCTTACATATCAAAGGAGTCATGCAAAGAGGCTGCTGGAACCCGAAAACGGACAAGAAAAGATGACGATCCTGACCCAAACTCCAAAGGCAAGAAACCTAAGTCTGGAACAGGTCCCTCATCCTCTCTACAACCACAAAAGGACTCCACTCCTCCTGGAAATCAACAACAACCCTCAACTACTGGTAAAGGTCAAACTGAAGATGAAGAAATTTTCATGGAACACACTGATCAACTTGAAACCGATTACCGTGCTCCACCTACTCATGATTCTCATGCTGAACCATCGTCACCATCCAAAGCTAAAGACAAAGATGCTACATCTAAGTCTAAGAAATCCAAGAAGAAAAGACGTCATACATGGCTCGACAATGACGATACTCCTCTTAATGACTGGTTGACAGACATGGTTCAAGCACAACCTCCTCCAGAAGATGAAGAACCCCTTCCGGGCAATACTCTACAGTTCACCCAAGTTATCATGAAGGATCTTCAGATCAACAAACTTACAAAGACGGAGCTAAGAAGAATCAATAAGGACGCACAAGATTTTCTCAAGAAAAGATCTGGAAACAAAGTTGAATACGAATTTCATTTGCAGAATATCGCCAGTGCAATGTCTGCCGAATTTGACTGGCTAAATCCTGAAATGAATATCGATTTCAGTTCAAAGAACCATGAAAAACCTTACTTCACTGACCGGACAAAACCATTACCTTTGACAGGATTTCCTGATAAGCCCAAGTTACCCTACAACTATTTTTTCAATAAAGATCTTCAAAATATCAAACTCACCCAAGTGAAAACCAAGAAGAAATATGCTTCATCACTCACAATCTCCGTACCAGCCGCCAGATACGAAATTCCTGCCATCGAAGAAACAACTCGTGTTTTCAGCAACTCCATCGTAGCTTATGACAGAGATGCCCTACACGGCATTCTACACTGGCCAGAATGTCGTCGTCTCGGTTATACTAGCAGATTGGGAGAGAAATCTTTGGAAAATGTGAAGCACAAATCTAAGATCATCGCCATCTTGGAGATTCAAGAGTCGCAACGATTTAACTACAAATTCATGCGTGAAATTGTTGTTAAACGACAAGATGAAAAGAAGTATAAGTTCTCCGAAGCAGACTTTCCAGACCTTAATCTGAATGACATCGAAGATATGTATCTCGAAAAGGTTAAAGGAAGAATGCGAGGTTTCGACAGAGATGTACAGTACAACTTTATGGCATCACTACTTCTCTTCATCCGACGACTGATAGTTCAAGAAAGGGTGGAAGATCTTCAACTGGGTGTGGAAAGTTATCAACTGAAGATAAATTTGACAAAGCCGCAATTCACGTTTGATGGGATTTATCAAACTTCACAGTTTACTCTCAACCAAGATCCTTTTGGTTTCACCTACATCAACAGCAAACAACTACAAAGTTTCATGAGATTCGATGAGGTGCACAAATTCTGTGATGTTACACTTAAATCTGTTCGTGATGGGCTGGTCAAACGGTTGAATGATGATCGACGAAAGATTGCTAAAGGGGAACAACCAAGATGGAAATCCAGCACGAGAAGACAAGTTTGTAATTTTATCTTAAAGATTGAGGAAAGGTTATTTCGACGGGAACAGATCAGACGACTGGAAAGCTACATCGGCGTCAGACAATCGTTTCCTGTCAGAAACTTCGAAAGACCTGAACCCAAGTTCACTGACTTTGATGCTCCACTTCCTGACGAAGAGTAACTTGGTACATTTGATTATTTCATTTGATTGAATGATTTTTCATTATGGCTTGTGCACACATTACAGTGCACAACCCGAACTTGTAAAGAAAGGACCCTGAGGTACGCTTCAGTGCCTCAATCCTCATATAAGGAGCGAAGGTTTCTTACTTTTGAGTAGAATTAATCAAACATTTATGATTTTTCATAATTCTGCTCAAAAGGACAAGTATTTCACCTCAATAAGACCTAATCACTTGTTGAGGGGGAGCACTTGTCAAAACAAAATACTTTGCTCTAAATCAAAAGTTCTTGATGAATCTCCCCGTAAGACTCAAAAAGCATATTTTAATCAAATGCTTGTCAAAAACAACATCTTATATGCTATTTTTGAGGGGGAGAAAATGATAAAGTGATTAAAATATACGAAGTCAAAGCTTTAAGTTGTATCATGTGTGAGCTAGACTCAGTATTGACCCAGGAATTGACGAGATAATACAAGTTAGTAACATCGAAAGGACTTATCCTCGAAGGGTAATAACATCAAGTTAGTTACTAGAGCTAGTTGTCACCTAAAAGCTGACAATGCATCTCTTTAACTAACCACGTAAGCGTGTCTCGAAAAGGATATGTCTTAGTAGAAATGTACCGTCTCGAGAAGCTTTCTGTGAACTTGATTAGGCCGGGTAATAACTTCAAGCTAGTCTAACTAGTGATGTAAGCGTGTCTCGAATCGGTCTTGTTCACGAAAAGTGGATCAATTCATAAGTGCTTGCTCCTCCCGCATGTGCAAATTTATTAAATACTTATGAGCACATGTGCAGGGGGAGCCCTTCAAAAGTGTACACAAAACTCTCAAAGTGTCAAACAAAGTACTTGATTAACACAAACACTTTGAGAGATTTTCTATCACAGGTTTCTTGGCTACTGTCAGAGTTATAAGGTGATTAAGATAGGAATAACCGTCCTATGATCCACCAGAGCCGGAGGGATCTACCCAAGGACATCACCATTAGTTAGAAGTAGAAGTCCTTAGGTATGATACGAAAAAAGGAGAAAAGAATGAAACGGAAAGAAGGAGTTGAAGAATTAAAAAGAAAAGTAATGAAAAGGGTGAAAAGAAATAGCCCTCCATATGTTCAACTTTAGGGCAGACACCGGGTTCAATTCATATGCTACTGGTTGTTGCTAAGGCAACACCGGTATTGAAGATTAAGTCGTCATGGACCCAGTGACGCGATGCACTAAACCTTCTTAACCACTCAAGTTCTCTTAAAAGGACTTGTTTCATTCTCACGGGGAACCCGCGTAACCTATCGACCTATCTCTTAGAGACGGTTGATATTGAAGCAGGAGACCCCTCCCCAGTCTCCGCATAGGAAACCTAGGTGTGCACTTATAGAGTCTAGAGCCATGAGATACATCAAAGATCTCTTAGGAACACTTAGTACTTCTACAACTGGTATTCTACATCAATGGGCATCAGTTGTAAACTATCGAGTCCTTCGCAGATCTTAGCAATCTGCCGAGAACGTTTATGAGAGGATTACTTAAGTATTTCTCAATGATTGAACAGAAATCCTGCCAGGGTCAACATCAAACAGCCCTGACAGCAGGTCACTTCGGTAACTCTACAAGGGTTACGCTTAGTGTTTGCGGTGGTTCCATAGCGGTCTACAGTCGTGGAGTGATCCCCAGCGACTCACCCAGTCATTGAGCTACCTAGTAGGTCTCGTAAGCTCCTTCGGGAGTATCTGATATGGGAACGGCCTGGATAAGGATTAGAAGGAGTCTTCACAATATGCTGTTGATGAGCTCTAATTCCTTATCCGTAAGTACCGGTTGTTTTATTGCTAACTGTTTACTCGCAGGTACCTCACTTCCATGATGGTAGATTCCAACATGCTCATACATACATCTTGAAGTCAAAGAAAGCTCCCCCAAAGATCTTAGCAAAACAAAGTTCAAAGAAAGATTTAACGCCAATAAGAAGAATCTACAAAGTATAAAGACAAAGATCTCAATGCATGAAAAGGAACTTCTTGTACGTAAAAGTCTAAGTCCAAAGATGTATGAGTATGTTGGAATGGCGAACAACCACCACAGACGTTGGAGTGACGAACGGCAGACAACTTCATTACACTATCACTACATCATCACCAAAGAACAAAGACAAAGAGCAAAGTACATTCATTATCATTCTAATCATTTTTGAAGACGTCTAGAGATTTACATGTCACAAGTCAAACGACAAAGATGAAGACGTCAAGCAACCATGATGACCGACCCTTAGGGGGAGATTGTTGGGATCATAGTTTTCACTATTTTATGAAGTCTCGGTCATTTGTAATAATAGGTTGCTTAAGTTATTATTCTCTTACATTTATGTTATATTACAAGTTTACTAGACTTAATGTATGTGGCCCATGGGCTTGAAAGCCCATACGATTTGGAGAAAGGAAGGAGTAGGATGTTGCCCTAGCTCCTTCCCTATATATAGTATGCTTAGGTCTATGTAATACTTGGTTGGTTATTTGAAACATTAAGGAAACTCTTGCAATTCATATTCTCTAATTTCTCATAATCATCCCATTCTCATTCTCATCTCATTTCTATCATTATTGTGCTTGTGTTTATTAAATGGTGACCTAACAGCATGGCATAATATATAGGAAAGAAGGCGGCTGCAAGATTACAGCGACAGTAGTTATGTAATCAACACAGATAAAGGAAAAGGAACTACTGGGATAGTATTTTATTTTGGAGAATCACCTATTACATGGTGTACTCAGAAGCAACTAACAGTGGCGCTCTCATCATATGAATCAGAATTCATGGCGGCTACTGGAGCAGCATGTCAAGCCTTATGGTTAAAATGACTACTTAGTGAATTAACTGGATGGGAAGAGAAAAGGATAACACTGAAAGTTGACAACGTTTCAGCACTAGCACTTGTAAAGAACCTAGTTTTTCATGGAAGAAGCAAGCACATCGACATTCTCTATCATTTCATTTGTGAATGCGTAGAGAATGGACACATCAATGTGGAACACGTCAGTGGAGAATTACAAAGAGCAGATATTTTAACGAAAGCTTTACCGAGACTAAAGTTCGTGAGTATGCGACAAATGCTCAGAGTTCAAGACTTAAGACGAAGAAACGATCAAGATTAAGGAGGAGAATGTGAGCTAATAATCTCGACATTGCTCCGTATGAAGATAACGAAACACGAAGGACCAAACTTGGTCGTTAAATAGTTAATAACCGCAAGGTAGTTATGGCGGTTAAGTTAGTTATTAGGTAGTTACAGAAATTCGGTTACAAACCGAATAGACACAATGTTTGGGACACACCCATACGTTTCATATATATATGTAAACATGTAACAGATACAAGGTTAGACGAAATAAATTTATTCAGATTCATTTGTAATTCATTTTGACTCACTTTGGGACAACAGTAGAATGAGAATTGAAGTGTTTAGAGAGAACATAGAGAAAAGAAATATTTATTTTCATTAGCTCCTTTAGAAATGAATTACAATTCAGCATTTAAAGAAAATAAGTTTGACTAATGTTGACTAATGTCACAACTCGTAATTTCCGGTCATTTTTCCAATCCTCGACAATTTACTATTCACAAGTTACTATTCACCATTTACTATTCATCGATCACTATTCATCGTTTTTGAGGTCAATTTGACATTTCGAGAAACATTCAGAAATTTTACTATTCACTTGACACTATTCATTCCCGGAAGAAAACCACTATTCACGTGCATTACTCATGTCATCGTAAATTTAGTTTACGAGTATTCAAATTCGCATAACCGTTTTGGTTCAGGAGCGAATTCATGCATTATCATTTGGGACATCTCATACAGACTAGAAATAGTCTACGTATCATCATATGGCACTTGCATACTATTCCACTCGTAGGATAATTAAATTAATACTTTTGGTATAGGTAACGATTTACGTATGATTATTTTAGATAAATACTAATACGCGAACTATAAACGATCAATAATGTAAATAACACGTCCGACACTCCCGACTATGATCCCAATATATTTTTATATTCATTTTAATAATATAAATATTATATTATTAATTTACCCGGTGTTTTGAAACCAATTGCTATATTTTCCAGTAAACGACTATAATTACGTCGAATCACGATATTTCAACCCGATAATTATTTTAACACCCAATTCTCATCAGGAATATTATTTTACAATTTTACAAATTCATTATATTTTAGTTTGTCTCGTTACGATTTATTTCTAGTTAACTCGGTACCCGATAACACCCAATACACAACTATATCTAAGTAAATCTTACACTTGGGGACCAAGGCTTTAATTACCCATGTTTCCTCCCTTTTTTCTTCCTTGATTGCCGCCCCATGTCCCCCCCCCTCCTAGCTAATCCATGTTATATTTTTATTAACAAATACCATAAGGACTTTTGAAAATATCTATCTCTTCATTCTTTCATTTGGATACTTCAAGAAAACCCATTTTTCTCTCCTTCCTCTCCATCATTCTCGGCCAAACCAAGAACACCCTAAAAAATCCATCATTTTTCCAAGATCAAGTGATAATCTAGGTTATTTAGTACTTCTTGTTAGGGTTTTGAAGTTTAAACACAAGGTTTTGCAAGTTTTTCATCTCCACTAGTCCACTAATCTTCAAGTAAGTATGTCAAACTAATTTTCCTAATTTTATCAAGTTCTTTTTATGTTCATATGGTTTTATACAAGATCTTATGCATTTGATAGCTTATACCACATTATTTTACAAACTTATAACTTTTGAACCCTAGAAAATGTATATGGTTAGATCCTTGTTAGATCTACTTGATTTGTGATGTTTAGGAACCCATGACACCCTAAGAAGGTGTATGGTAGGATTAGATTAGTTTTGTGGTGATTGAAAGTGGTTTGGTTGAAGTAGAAACTAGATTGAAACCTTGAAAATGGTTTTTGAACAAGTAAAAATACATGCTGTCCTATTTTGGTTCACCCAGAAAACTCCGAATTTACACAGTAACTTTTGGTAATATTTTTAGAAAATACTTTCAAAAATGAAGCCGTGGGCGAAAGAACGGATTAAAACGAGTTAATAACGAAGGAGATATGATTTTCCGAATTTAACGACGAAAACTATTTTCTGAAAAACTGCATGCTGTTTGACAGTTTTCGACGGGCAAATAGAGGCGTTAAACGTAACCTAGAGGAGCCGAGCTATTGAAAATATATTAGTACTTACTAAAACGAATCCGTGGATATAAAGAACGAGGAAAATGAGCTTAAAACGACCAAGTTATACCCGTTTTAACATCGTCAAACTATATATATATATATATATATATATATATATATATATATATATATATATATATATATATATATATATATATATATATATATATATATATATATATTTGGTCACAAATAAAAATAATAACTTACGCACTAAATGGTATATTTTCTAGAAATATTACTAAGGACTATATTCTTAACAAATGAAATACGTATGACCCAAGGAATATTCATACGACTTAACGACGTTATTTTAAGGTTTTCGATACGAGGAATAGAACGCTAACATTTTTATACGATATATTACGACAAGTTTTTATAACTCCATTGGGACTTATTTTTCCTAAGTATGGAAACTATCTTACTTTGACAATAACGAGTATTTCCAAGTTACGAGTGGTATAGGCATCATGTGCACGTGCATTCATTTCATTATGTCATGATCTAAGGTAGATCGTTATTACTCATATTAGGTTGCGGTTAGAGATCGTGCCTCATTTCAGTGTATCCATTCTTGTCATCGTAGCTATCGCACCAGGTGAGTCATAGCCCCTACTTTTTCAATTGTTTTGGTAAACTCTTTGGGGGAGAATACATGCTCGTTTTACTTAAACGCACTACTTGTTTTACCTGGTTGATTTCTCAAATATTTTCAATGTTACCTAAACATATGTTTGATCACCTGCATTCATTTGTATGTTTGATCACCTGCATTCATTGGTATGTTTGATTTCCTGTATTTCATGGGATTGATTATCCTTGTTTATATGACCTCATAGTCACCAATTGTTCCTATATGCTCATTGTAATACTGTGGTATTCCCCACTTGGCTGTGATGTCAAACGTATTGTGGTATTCCCCACTTGGCTGTGATGTCAAACGTAATATTGTGGTATTCCCCACTTGGCTGTGATGTCAAACGTAGTATTGCTGTTTCCCTACTTGATTGACCTATATGTTCATTGTAATATTGTGGTATTCCCCACTTGGCTGTGATGTCAAACGTATTGTGGTATTCCCCACTTGGCTGTGATGTCAAACGTAATATTACTGTTTCATTACTTAACTGAATTGCGATGCCTTTGCATCAACCATATTACGGGTTTTCCCGCTTGACTGATTTATCATATGGCCTCATTGACTGAATTATTTATATAGCCGTTTTGCTATATTTGTCTGGGAATTTAAATACAAGTATTACTTTTGTTCACGTAAACATATTACTTTTGGCAGTGGGTTGTAAACACACAGGTTACAAGTCTCTTATGGCGGGACCTGTAACTGAGTGGATTTACGATGCCTTTGCTGGGCGATCTTTTCTCTATAGGCATTATTTGTTAAACAAACTCTATGAACTCACCAACCTCGTGTTGACACTTTAGCATGTATTTTCAGGTATTAAGCAATGGCACGCTACAGGAGGTTTTGGCAGGGCATGGCATGGTCATAGAAGACTCTGATTATTTATATGGGGACCGTTTTAAAATATTTTAAGGGCCTACTTCCGCACTACTTTTAATGATGTAAATTCGACATATTTGATCAAACCATTTTATTCTAAATGATTGAAGTGAAAACCATTTTTGAACTTGTTTTGTAATACCAATTGAGTTACACCCCAGCTACATGTATGCTTCCGCTGGATCCGATTTTGGGGGTGTGACAGATTGGTATCAGAGCTTTGGCTATAGCGAACTAAGTGTTTTTAAAACCTAGACTATAGCTACTTTTACGAAAAACTTAACCCTATGACCGTCACGTGCCTGCCTGCCAAGATGATGCCTCACTTGTGGTTTGTTGCTGACTTAGGTGATGAGATTTGTGTCTCATTACCTGGTATATTATATTCACTTATTCTAGTAGATTACTATCATTGTCTTTCATATAAGCATGCTCACGTATCATATATGTCACCGCGTTATGTTTTCTTTGCATAGTTTCATCATTCGACCTCGAGTTTGGTCACTTGCTTTTGTCTTCTGAACGTCTTGGTATTTGTGAAGGACATAGTCTTAGTGTAACTGAGCTGAGTATTTCAAAATTCATGGAACCTTGGTGGGATATAGACTGGTCATCTATATTCAACCCGGGATAGTGAGATATAGGCTGACCACCTATGTCTGACTCAGAAATGAATTTTGCAACACTGAGAATGGTTATAATAAAATTTTGTCTGGATTAAATTCTCTACCCAATTTTCAAATGTTTCATTCATGTGTGCGTACTTACTTTCATCACAATCTCATTATGTCGCCGATGTCACAGTCTTTTCCCTTCTCACCATCATTATTAATTCCCTTCACCATCCCCATATATATAAGGAATTAGGTGATACTCTATAGATTCCTATGTCACTCATCACTCATTACTCCCAATATTGATAAGTGGATATTATCAATGACCTCCCTAAGAAAGACTTTCCATACCATATATAAGGAGGATCCCTAGGTACATTATGGCCATTTAAAACTCAACAGAAATCTCAGGATATCACAAGACCACTCGAGCCACGTCAACTTGTCATATCGCAACATCAACCTTTCATTCTACGATAACCCACTCTCGTACATCTACTACTAGGAAACGTCTTAATTATGTCTCACCCTTCTTTTCTCGTTTTGAAGAGCTATGCCGCCAAGGAAAGTTAAAGCTACTCCAACTATGACACCTATTGCTATTCGGAAATTGGTTAAGGATAGTATCGCCGAAGCTCTAGAGATCGAGAGAGCTGAGGTAGCTGCAAGGGCTGCTGAGGCCGCTTTACAGACAGGGACAAATGGACAATCCGATAATAAGCGCAAATGTACTTGGAAAAATTTTAAGGTTAGTGATCCCATCAAGTTTAAGGGCACTGAAGGAGCGGTTGCCTTGATTCGCTGGTTCGAAAAGACTGAGAACGTGTTTCTCATGTGCAACTGTCCTGATGGCAGCAAAGTAAAATTCGCTACTGGTATGCTTTTGGATGAAGCTATGTCATGGTGGAATTCTTATGCTCAACCGATTGGTATGGAAAATGCCTACAAGCTCACCTGGGAGCAATTCAAGAAATTGATGACTGATAAGTTTTGCCCTCGTACTGAGGTGCAGAAGTTGGAAACAGAATTCTATGGGCTGGTACTAAAGGTGATGACATCGAGACCTACTTCAGGAAGTTTCAAGAGTTGGCTGCACTATGCCCAACTATGGTTTCAGATAATGAAAAGCTGCTAGAAAAATTCATCGGTGGACTACCGCGCAACATCAGTGGGAACGTAATTGCTTCTAAATCAGACACGCTGGAGGAAGCTATCAGAATGTCTCAAAAGCTTATGGCTCAAGTAATAAAACAAGAAACTACTGTCAACAACAACAACGAAAACAAAAGGAAAAGGGATGACAACCAAGGAAACGATCAAGTATGGCAGCCAAACAAAGGACAAGAAGTGTTTAGAGCTTATGTTGCAGGACCAAGCGCAAAGAAAAGATATATTGGAAATTTAAATTACTGCAACATGTGTAATTTGCATCACTTATATCATTGCAGTGGACTGTGTGGAATATGCAAGAAGCGGGGTCATCTAACTAAGGACTGTACGAAACCCACAAATCAGAGGATTCCAGGAAGTTGCTTCAAATGTGGAAACTTAGGGCATCTCAGAAAGGACTGCCCGGAGCTAAGGAACAAGAAGACTAAAGCCTAAACTCTCTTGTGTTGTATTTCTTTTGTGTTTAATTCTACGTTCTATCGTATAAGTTTCATGTACTATTAACGAATTCCGATCTAATGAATATTCTATCTTTTATCACCGCAAACTCCTAGCGATTTCATTAAGATTCCTTTGGAACTACACCACCTATCATCTGCAGACCAATGGTCAGGATTAGAGGATGACTCAAACATAAGGAGTTATGCTTGGAGCATGAGTGATTGACTCTAGAAATGGTTGGACTGACCATTTGCCATAAATCAGATTCCTTTATAACCATAGTTACCACACGAGCTTAGAGACTATACCATTTGAAGCACTCTATGGTCGAAGTGTCAACATCCATTGACGGATCAAAACTTGGAAAAGCCCAACTCACTAGTCCCATAAGCATTCATGAAATAACCAGAAATTTCCTACAACTCAAGAATCAATTACAAATTCTATAAGTTGTAAACCCTTAAAACTTCAAGATTGGTAGCCAGATCATGTTGAAAGTTCTGCCTAGGAAAGGCATGATATTATTAGGAAAAAGTTGGAAAGATAAACCCGATTTACACTAGACCACTTAATATTTCAGACAGAGTAGGCCTAGTGGCCACCAGACTTGAGCCTTGTTAGAGAACAGCCGGATTACACAACTATGGTTCGCCTATTCAAACCCCAGGAATTGACTTTCAGATTAGTCACTTATGATTCCATTGGAAGGAATCCAACCCAATGACAAACCTAAACCTTGTAAGAGGACCACTAGAAATCATGGACTGTTAGGTCGAACGGTTAAAGCAGAGTCGATTTCCTATCGTGGAAGTTCGCTGAAATTCTCAATTATCACCATCTTTTCACCAATACCATTCTAGAGACTTACTTAAACTGAACTTCGGGACGAAGTTCCTGTTAGAAGGGAAGACTGTCACAACTCGTAATTTCCGGTCATTTTTCCAATCCTCGACAATTTACTATTCACAAGTTACTATTCACCATTTACTATTCATCGATCACTATTCATCGTTTTTGAGGTCAATTTGACATTTCGAGAAACATTCGGAAATTTTACTATTCACTTGACACTATTCATTCCCGGAAGAAAACCACTATTCACGTGCATTACTCATGTCATCGTAAATTTAGTTTACGAGTATTCAAATTCGCATAACCGTTTTGGTTCAGGAGCGAATTCATGCATTATCATTTGGGACATCTCATACAGACTAGAAATAGTCTACGTATCATCATATGACACTTGCATACTATTCCACTCGTAAGATAATTAAATTAATACTTTTGGTATAGGTAACGATTTACGTATGATTATTTTAGATAAATACTAATACGCGAACTATAAACGATCAATAATGTGAATAACACGTCCGACACTCCCGACTATGATCCCAATATATTTTTATATTCATTTTAATAATATAAATATTATATTATTAATTTACCCGGTGTTTTGAAACCAATTGCTATATTTTCCGGTAAACGACTATAATTACGTCGAATCACGATATTTCAACCCGATAATTATTTTAACACCCAATTCTCATCAGGAATATTATTTTACAATTTTACAAATTCATTATATTTTAGTTTGTCTCGTTACGATTTATTTCTAGTTAACTCGGTACCCGATAACACCCAATACACAACTATATCTAAGTAAATCTTACACTTGGGGACCAAGGCTTTAATTACCCATGTTTCCTCCCTTTTTTCTTCCTTGATTGCCGCCCCATGTCCCCCCCCCCTCCTAGCTAATCCATGTTATATTTTTATTAACAAATACCATAAGGACTTTTGAAAATATCTATCTCTTCATTCTTTCATTTGGATACTTCAAGAAAACCCATTTTTCTCTCCTTCCTCTCCATCATTTTCGGCCAAACCAAGAACACCCTAAAAAATCCATCATTTTTCCAAGATCAAGTGATAATCTAGGTTATTTAGTACTTCTTGTTAGGGTTTTGAAGTTTAAACACAAGGTTTTGCAAGTTTTTCATCTCCACTAGTCCGCTAATCTTCAAGTAAGTATGTCAAACTAATTTTCCTAATTTTATCAAGTTCTTATTATGTTCATATGGTTTTATACAAGATCTTATGCATTTGATAGCTTATACCACATTATTTTACAAACTTATAACTTTTGAACCCTAGAAAATGTATATGGTTAGATCCTTGTTAGATCTACTTGATTTGTGATGTTTAGGAACCCATGACACCCTAAGAAGGTGTATGGTAGGATTAGATTAGTTTTGTGGTGATTGAAAGTGGTTTGGTTGAAGTAGAAACTAGATTGAAACCTTGAAAATGGTTTTTGAACAAGTAAAAATACATGCTGTCCTATTTTGGTTCACCCAGAAAACTCCGAATTTACACAGTAACTTTTGGTAATATTTTTAGAAAATACTTTCAAAAACGAAGCCGTGGGCGAAAGAACGGATTAAAACGAGTTAATAACGAAGGAGATATGATTTTCCGAATTTAACGACGAAAACTATTTTCTGAAAAACTGCATGCTGTTTGACAGTTTTCGACGGGCAAATAGAGGCGTTAAACGTAACCTAGAGGAGCCGAGCTATTGAAAATATATTAGTACTTACTAAAACGAATCCGTGGATATAAAGAACGAGGAAAATGAGCTTAAAACGACCAAGTTATACCCGTTTTAACATCGTCAAACTATATATATATATATATATATATATATATATATATATATATATATATATATATATATATATATATATATATATATATATATATATATATATATTTGGTCACAAATAAAAATAATAACTTACGCACTAAATGGTATATTTTCTAGAAATATTACTAAGGACTATATTCTTAACAAATGAAATACGTATGACCCAAGGAATATTCATACGACTTAACGACGTTATTTTAAGGTTTTCGATACGAGGAATAGAACGCTAACATTTTTATACGATATATTACGACAAGTTTTTATAACTCCATTGGGACTTATAAGTCCTAAGTATGGAAACTATCTTACTTTGACAATAACGAGTATTTCCAAGTTACGAGTGGTATAGGCATCATGTGCACGTGCATTCATTTCATTATGTCATGATCTAAGGTAGATCGTTATTACTCATATTAGGTTGCGGTTAGAGATCGTGCCTCATTTCAGTGTATCCATTCTTGTCATCGTAGCTATCGCACCAGGTGAGTCATAGCCCCTACTTTTTCAATTGTTTTGGTAAACTCTTTGGGGGAGAATACATGCTCGTTTTACTTAAACGCACTACTTGTTTTACCTGGTTGATTTCTCAAATATTTTCAATGTTACCTAAACATATGTTTGATCACCTGCATTCATTTGTATGTTTGATCACCTGCATTCATTGGTATGTTTGATTTCCTGTATTTCATGGGATTGATTATCCTTGTTTATATGACCTCATAGTCACCAATTGTTCCTATATGCTCATTGTAATACTGTGGTATTCCCCACTTGGCTGTGATGTCAAACGTATTGTGGTATTCCCCACTTGGCTGTGATGTCAAACGTAATATTGTGGTATTCCCCACTTGGCTGTGATGTCAAACGTAGTATTGCTGTTTCCCTACTTGATTGACCTATATGTTCATTGTAATATTGTGGTATTCCCCACTTGGCTGTGATGTCAAACGTATTGTGGTATTCCCCACTTGGCTGTGATGTCAAACGTAATATTACTGTTTCATTACTTGACTGAATTGCGATGCCTTTGCATCAACCATATTACGGGTTTTCCCGCTTGACTGATTTATCATATGGACTCATTGACTGAATTATTTATATAGCCGTTTTGCTATATTTGTCTGGGAATTTAAATACAAGTATTACTTTTGTTCACGTAAACATATTACTTTTGGCAGTGGGTTGTAAACACACAGGTTACAAGTCTCTTATGGCGGGACCTGTAACTGAGTGGATTTACGATGCCTTTGCTGGGCGATCTTTTCTCTATAGGCATTATTTGTTAAACAAACTCTATGAACTCACCAACCTCGTGTTGACACTTTAGCATGTATTTTCATGTATTAAGCAATGGCACGCTACAGGAGGTTTTGGCAGGGCATGGCATGGTCATAGAAGACTCTGATTATTTATATGGGGACCGTTTTAAAATATTTTAAGGGCCTACTTCCGCACTACTTTTAATGATGTAAATTCAACATATTTGATCAAACCATTTTATTCTAAATGATTGAAGTGAAAACCATTTTTGAACTTGTTTTGTAATACCAATTGAGTTACACCCCAGCTACATGTATGCTTCCGCTGGATCCGATTTTGGGGTTGTGACAGATTGGTATCAGAGCTTTGGCTATAGCGAACTAAGTGTTTTTAAAACCTAGACTATAGCTACTTTTACGAAAAACTTAACCCTATGACCGTCACGTGCCTGCCTGCCAAGATGATGCCTCACTTGTGGTTTGTTGCTGACTTAGGTGATGAGATTTGTGTCTCATTACCTGGTATATTATATTCACTTATTCTAGTAGATTACTATCATTGTCTTTCATATAAGCATGCTCACGTATCATATATGTCACCGCGTTATGTTTTCTTTGCATAGTTTCATCATTCGACCTCGAGTTTGGTCACTTGCTTTTGTCTTCTGAACGTCTTGGTATTTGTGAAGGACATAGTCTTAGTGTAACTAAGCTGAGTATTTCAAAATTCATGGAACCTTGGTGGGATATAGACTGGTCATCTATATTCAACCCGGGATAGTGAGATATAGGCTGACCACCTATGTCTGACTCAGAAATGAATTTTGCAACACTGAGAATGGTTATAATAAAATTTTGTCTGGATTAAATTCTCTACCCAATTTTCAAATGTTTCATTCATGTGTGCGTACTTACTTTCATCACAATCTCATTATGTCGCCGATGTCACAGTCTTTTCCCTTCTCACCATCATTATTAATTCCCTTCACCATCCCCATATATATAAGGAATTAGGTGATACTCTATAGATTCCTATGTCACTCATCACTCATTACTCCCAATATTGATAAGTGGATATTATCAATGACCTCCCTAAGAAAGACTTTCCATACCATATATAAGGAGGATCCCTAGGTACATTATGGCCATTTAAAACTCAACAGAAATCTCAGGATATCACAAGACCACTCGAGCCACGTCAACTTGTCATATCGCAACATCAACCTTTCATTCTACGATAACCCACTCTCGTACATCTACTACTAGGAAACGTCTTAATTATGTCTCACCCTTCTTTTCTCGTTTTGAAGAGCTATGCCGCCAAGGAAAGTTAAAGCTACTCCAACTATGACACCTATTGCTATTCGGAAATTGGTTAAGGATAGTATCGCCGAAGCTCTAGAGATCGAGAGAGCTGAGGTAGCTGCAAGGGCTGCTGAGGCCGCTTTACAGACAGGGACAGATGGACAATCCGATAATAAGCGCAAATGTACTTGGAAAAATTTTAAGGTTAGTGATCCCATCAAGTTTAAGGGCACTGAAGGAGCGGTTGCCTTGATTCGCTGGTTCGAAAAGACTGAGAACGTGTTTCTCATGTGCAACTGTCCTGATGGCAGCAAAGTAAAATTCGCTACTGGTATGCTTTTGGATGAAGCTATGTCATGGTGGAATTCTTATGCTCAACCGATTGGTATGGAAAATGCCTACAAGCTCACCTGGGAGCAATTCAAGAAATTGATGACTGATAAGTTTTGCCCTCGTACTGAGGTGCAGAAGTTGGAAACAGAATTCTATGGGCTGGTGACTAAAGGTGATGACATCGAGACCTACTTCAGGAAGTTTCAAGAGTTGGCTGCACTATGCCCAACTATGGTTTCAGATAATGAAAAGCTGCTAGAAAAATTCATCGGTGGACTACCGCGCAACATCAGTGGGAACGTAATTGCTTCTAAATCAGACACGCTGGAGGAAGCTATCAGAATGTCTCAAAAGCTTATGGCTCAAGTAATAAAACAAGAAACTACTGTCAACAACAACAACGAAAACAAAAGGAAAAGGGATGACAACCAAGGAAACGATCAAGTATGGCAGCCAAACAAAGGACAAGAAGTGTTTAGAGCTTATGTTGCAGGACCAAGCGCAAAGAAAAGATATATTGGAAATTTAAATTACTGCAACATGTGTAATTTGCATCACTTATATCATTGCAGTGGACTGTGTGGAATATGCAAGAAGGGGGGTCATCTAACTAAGGACTGTACGAAACCCACAAATCAGAGGATTCCAGGAAGTTGCTTCAAATGTGGAAACTTAGGGCATCTCAGAAAGGACTGTCCGGAGCTAAGGAACAAGAAGACTAAAGCCTAAACTCTCTTGTGTTGTATTTCTTTTGTGTTTAATTCTACGTTCTATCGTATAAGTTTCATGTACTATTAACGAATTCCGATCTAATGAATATTCTATCTTTTATCACCGCAAACTCCTAGCGATTTCATTAAGATTCCTTTGGAACTACACCACCTATCATCTGCAGACCAATGGTCAGGATTAGAGGATGACTCAAACATAGGGAGTTATTCTTGGAGCATGAGTGATTGACTCTAGAAATGGTTGGACTGACCATTTGCCATAAATCAGATTCCTTTATAACCATAGTTACCACACGAGCTTAGAGACTATACCATTTGAAGCACTCTATGGTCGAAGTGTCAACATCCATTGACGGATCAAAACTTGGAAAAGCCCAACTCACTAGTCCCATAAGCATTCATGAAATAACCAGAAATTTCCTACAACTCAAGAATCAATTACAAATTCTATAAGTTGTAAACCCTTAAAACTTCAAGATTGGTAGCCAGATCATGTTGAAAGTTCTGCCTAGGAAAGGCATGATATTATTAGGAAAAAGTTGGAAAGATAAACCCGATTTACACTAGACCACTTAATATTTCAGACAGAGTAGGCCTAGTGGCCACCAGACTTGAGCCTTGTTAGAGAACAGCCGGATTACACAACTATGGTTCGCCTATTCAAACCCCAGGAATTGACTTTCAGATTAGTCACTTATGATTCCATTGGAAGGAATCCAACCCAATGACAAACCTAAACCTTGTAAGAGGACCACTAGAAATCATGGACTGTTAGGTCGAACGGTTAAAGCAGAGTCGATTTCCTATCGTGGAAGTTCGCTGAAATTCTCAATTATCACCATCTTTTCACCAATACCATTCTAGAGACTTACTTAAACTGAACTTCGGGACGAAGTTCCTGTTAGAAGGGAAGACTGTCACAACTCGTAATTTCCGGTCATTTTTCCAATCCTCGACAATTTACTATTCACAAGTTACTATTTACCATTTACTATTCATCGATCACTATTCATCGTTTTTGAGGTCAATTTGACATTTCGAGAAACATTCGGAAATTTTACTATTCACTTGACACTATTCATTCCTGGAAGAAAACCACTATTCACGTGCATTACTCATGTCATCGTAAATTTAGTTTACGAGTATTCAAATTCGCATAACCGTTTTGGTTCAGGAGCGAATTCATGCATTATCATTTGGGACATCTCATACAGACTAGAAATAGTCTACGTATCATCATATGACACTTGCATACTATTCCACTCGTAGGATAATTAAATTAATACTTTTGGTATAGGTAACGATTTACGTATGATTATTTTAGATAAATACTAATACGCGAACTATAAACGATCAATAATGTGAATAACACGTCCGACACTCCCGACTATGATCCCAATATATTTTTATATTCATTTTAATAATATAAATATTATATTATTAATTTACCCGGTGTTTTGAAACCAATTGCTATATTTTCCGGTAAACGACTATAATTACGTCGAATCACGATATTTCAACCCGATAATTATTTTAACACCCAATTCTCATCAGGAATATTATTTTACAATTTTACAAATTCATTATATTTTAGTTTGTCTCGTTACGATTTATTTCTAGTTAACTCGGTACCCGATAACACCCAATACACAACTATATCTAAGTAAATCTTACACTTGGGGACCAAGGCTTTAATTACCCATGTTTCCTCCCTTTTTTCTTCCTTGATTGCCGCCCCATGTCCCCCCCCCCCTCCTAGCTAATCCATGTTATATTTTTATTAACAAATACCATAAGGACTTTTGAAAATATCTATCTCTTCATTCTTTCATTTGGATACTTCAAGAAAACCCATTTTTCTCTCCTTCCTCTCCATCATTTTCGGCCAAACCAAGAACACCCTAAAAAATCCATCATTTTTCCAAGATCAAGTGATAATCTAGGTTATTTAGTACTTCGTGTTAGGGTTTTGAAGTTTAAACAAAAGGTTTTGCAAGTTTTTCATCTCCACTAGTCCACTAATCTTCAAGTAAGTATGTCAAACTAATTTTCCTAATTTTATCAAGTTCTTATTATGTTCATATGGTTTTATACAAGATCTTATGCATTTGATAGCTTATACCACATTATTTTACAAACTTATAACTTTTGAACCCTAGAAAATGTATATGGTTAGATCCTTGTTAGATCTACTTGATTTGTGATGTTTAGGAACCCATGACACCCTAAGAAGGTGTATGGTAGGATTAGATTAGTTTTGTGGTGATTGAAAGTGGTTTGGTTGAAGTAGAAACTAGATTGAAACCTTGAAAATGGTTTTTGAACAAGTAAAAATACATGCTGTCCTATTTTGGTTCACCCAGAAAACTCCGAATTTACACAGTAACTTTTGGTAATATTTTTAGAAAATACTTTCAAAAACGAAGCCGTGGGCGAAAGAACGGATTAAAACGAGTTAATAACGAAGGAGATATGATTTTCCGAATTTAACGACGAAAACTATTTTCTGAAAAACTGCATGCTGTTTGACAGTTTTCGACGGGCAAATAGAGGCGTTAAACGTAACCTAGAGGAGCCGAGCTATTGAAAATATATTAGTACTTACTAAAACGAATCCGTGGATATAAAGAACGAGGAAAATGAGCTTAAAACGACCAAGTTATACCCGTTTTAACATCGTCAAACTATATATATATATATATATATATATATATATATATATATATATATATATATATATATATTTGGTCACAAATAAAAATAATAACTTACGCACTAAATGGTATATTTTCTAGAAATATTACTAAGGACTATATTCTTAACAAATGAAATACGTATGACCCAAGGAATATTCATACGACTTAACGACGTTATTTTAAGGTTTTCGATACGAGGAATAGAACGCTAACATTTTTATACGATATATTACGACAAGTTTTTATAACTCCATTGGGACTTATTTTTCCTAAGTATGGAAACTATCTTACTTTGACAATAACGAGTATTTCCAAGTTACGAGTGGTATAGGCATCATGTGCACGTGCATTCATTTCATTATGTCATGATCTAAGGTAGATCGTTATTACTCATATTAGGTTGCGGTTAGAGATCGTGCCTCATTTCAGTGTATCCATTCTTGTCATCGTAGCTATCGCACCAGGTGAGTCATAGCCCCTACTTTTTCAATTGTTTTGGTAAACTCTTTGGGGGAGAATACATGCTCGTTTTACTTAAACGCACTACTTGTTTTACCTGGTTGATTTCTCAAATATTTCCAATGTTACCTAAACATATGTTTGATCACCTGCATTCATTTGTATGTTTGATCACCTGCATTCATTGGTATGTTTGATTTCCTGTATTTCATGGGATTGATTATCCTTGTTTATATGACCTCATAGTCACCAATTGTTCCTATATGCTCATTGTAATACTGTGGTATTCCCCACTTGGCTGTGATGTCAAACGTATTGTGGTATTCCCCACTTGGCTGTGATGTCAAACGTAATATTGTGGTATTCCCCACTTGGCTGTGATGTCAAACGTAGTATTGCTGTTTCCCTACTTGATTGACCTATATGTTCATTGTAATATTGTGGTATTCCCCACTTGGCTGTGATGTCAAACGTATTGTGGTATTCCCCACTTGGCTGTGATGTCAAACGTAATATTACTGTTTCATTACTTGACTGAATTGCGATGCCTTTGCATCAACCATATTACGGGTTTTCCTGCTTGACTGATTTATCATATGGCCTCATTGACTGAATTATTTATATAGCCGTTTTGCTATATTTGTCTGGGAATTTAAATACAAGTATTACTTTTGTTCACGTAAACATATTACTTTTGGCAGTGGGTTGTAAACACACAGGTTACAAGTCTCTTATGGCGGGACCTGTAACTGAGTGGATTTACGATGCCTTTGCTGGGCGATCTTTTCTCTATAGGCATTATTTGTTAAACAAACTCTATGAACTCACCAACCTCGTGTTGACACTTTAGCATGTATTTTCAGGTATTAAGCAACGGCACGCTACAGGAGGTTTTGGCAGGGCATGGCATGGTCATAGAAGACTCTGATTATTTATATGGGGACCGTTTTAAAATATTTTAAGGGCCTACTTCCGCACTACTTTTAATGATGTAAATTCAACATATTTGATCAAACCATTTTATTCTAAATGATTGAAGTGAAAACCATTTTTGAACTTGTTTTGTAATACCAATTGAGTTACACCCCAGCTACATGTATGCTTCCGCTGGATCCGATTTTGGGGGTGTGACAACTAATAACTAATCTTCCAGCTTTGTTAGTTGAACACGTGCACTACTCGTGAGTATTTTGGATCACATCAATCGATAAACGAATCTTGTCCTCAAGAATCTGTTTGAAAGCAGTGATTCCAAAATCTTTAATCACAACCATTCCAGCATTAGCATTTTCAGTTGAATGAGCCACACTTCTACTAGATTTTCTACTTCAGTTCAATGAAGTTGGAGAACTGGAACCATCAGAAAGAAGCTCATGACAACACTTTGACAAAGTTCTATAGCTCATGTCTCCCAGATTGATAAGCCTGCTAGCCAACTGCTTGCTGGATTCTATGGCATATCGGGCCATCAAAATTCCAATAATGAGTGAAGTTGAAGGACTTGCACCTAGAAAAGGGTCAGATTTTGGGAACTTAAGCGCCATAATAATGGATTGTTGGAAGCATAAGCCAACCACCTGGGCCCCATAGACATTGGTCCATAGCACATATTAACCCCATAGAGTCCTAGTCCTCCCATATGAGATATTGGATACGTGAGCACACTAAACTTGTTTTCGAGAGTAAGTGCATCAAAGCAATATATTTGTGAGCCAAGACCCACAGCTACTATTCATGGACTGCATCTGAGCATATACACAGTTGACCAAAATCTCGGGTCATGAACATAACTGTGACCTTAAAGAGTAAAACCGAAATTTCACATGGAATTTTCCATCTGAGATTCATCTCTCTTGTTGTGTGATGATGAACCTGAAAGTCTCGTCTCTTCACTAGTCACAACCAATAGCAAGGGGTATGACAATTTGAATCCTTCACGACGGTCTCATCAGGTGTAGGCTGTATTTGTAGAAATGTGACTGGATGATCACGAGTTGAGATCAGTTCACCAAAATTAGAACCGTCATCAACATCAAGGACTCAAAATTCATTAACGCGTTTGAGAACTTGATGGATCTAAACACCTTGAACTGTGTTAGATTGATACTTTGAGTTATATCACTAGGTATGCGGAATCTACTTAGTAATACTTAGAAGTATGATTGTGAATGAAACAGTTGTATATGAATGAGAACAATGTATGTAACAAACTGTAAGCTCCAATATTATTAAAGATAATAATACGAGTGATCTTTGTATCACTAGGGTTACACCTTGAAGCTCTAGAAAAACGTATATCTAACTTTAACCTAGGACCTCCTTTTATAGCACAAGGAGTCCTCTTCTACAAGATAAGTATAACTCTAATGGAATAAGATATACACAAGATCTATTCTATATTTATCTTTACATGTTTCCTAACAATTATCCTAACAGCAGTGGTAATAATATGTACTAGCAGTGGTAATGTGTTTCCACTGCAAGTGCATTCTTCAGCAGTTGTAATATCTTCACTAACCATGGTAACTGTTAGTATAATTCCCAACAATCCTCCCTTAAACTTATGATTAACATGTAAATCAATAAGTTTCTTCAAGTAATCAGTAGACATGAGGATATGGGAATTCTTCCAAACACTATCTTCTTCTTCTTAACTCCTTATCAGCTCTCAGACTTTGATCATAAATCCTTTGCAGCAAATCTTCTATGACTTCACTTCTTTCCCAATATCTAAGCCTTACTAACATCATAACTGTTAAAACTCCAGCTCTCAATGGGTATTCTTTCTCAGCTAACATAAACACATCAACTCCATCTTGAGTAGAAAGATGATGTACAGCACTTGAGTCATAAAATTTCCACAAAGTATTCATATTGTGAGTTTCAAATCTCCAATGTCTGTCACTTGGGTCAGGTTCATATAATCTTCCAAAGTGAACCCACAACTCTTTAGCCTTGACATCAACAAGTTCATCTTTCTTGAACTGATCTTGAACAATCCTCCACAAAGTATCCAAGTCTTCTCTATCACAAGATCTAACAATATCTTTAAAGTCTCTACAAATACTTGTGACATTCCCTGTTCTCATAATCTTCCATGCAACTCCAAAATCATCAGAATAGATTTCCCAACCAACTACTGGATATTTTGTTTGTAAAGGTTCAATGTTAAGCACATCAGTCTCAATGAACATCATATTAGTAACTTGTTCTTCAGTGAATTTGCTAACACCTTCTTCTGCTTGAGATGACTCCTGAGTCTTCAATTTCTTTACATCTTTGGATCCAAGACTCACTCCTGACCTTTTTGGCTTCATAAATGTAGGTTCTTTATCCATAGGAATGAAATGACTATCCTGTCTTTTAACCCTGTAGTAAATACCTTCAATCTGATCATGTGACATTCCCTTGAATTGTGCCATCTTCATATTTCCAACATGGCAACAAAAAGTCTTCATCTCAGCAATGATCTGTGCCTTTGTAGGTTGCCTTGGCTTCTTTTGACCTTTTCTAACATCTCCAATGATATCATCAAGAGCCTGTTGATTCTTCATCTGAATAAAATCCTTCAGCTGAGCAGACCTTTGATCTTCATTAAGAGTTGTATTAGCAATGAGTTCAATAGCCTTCTTTCTAATCACTGGATCATTAGTAATCATGAACTCAATTTCTTCCTCTGTAGGCACATAAGTAAACATAGGAGGTTTCTCATGTAATATAGTTGGTGGAACAACTGAAATTGGTTCTGCCATCACTGTTTCCAATTTTTCCAACCTCTTAGCTTCCATAAAACTAGCAATTTCATCTTCCTCTAGCTTTTTCTTCTTTTCAATCTCATCTGCTGCTAATTTCTCTGCCAATCTTGCATCAAAATCTATCTGAGCTTGATCTTTCTTTGAAATCTTTCTTGATTGCTCTTGTTCTGTACCAGTCACAACTGCTTTACCTTTTACTGTTCTTATTCTGGCAGCTTCTTCCTCTGCAGTGGTAACATCTTGACTATCAGTGGGAACATTTTGTCTTGCAGTGGGAACTTGTTCTGCAGCAGTGGAAATTTGTTGAGTAGTTCCAACTGTATCATCAAAATCAAAATCAGCATCAGCATCCAAACCATCAAAATCAGCATCAGCATCCAAACCATAATCTTCTCCAAAATCTATCTTCCTCCCCTTAGTCTCAGCATCTGTTTTCCTCCCCTGTTTGGAAGAATCTCCCAAAGCTTCACTAAAACCTGCAGAGAACTCATCTTGAGGTGAAGATGAAGAAGAAAACACAACTTTGGCAGATCTTTTCTTCTTTAGGCTCTCAACTTCATCCTTTAATCTCTTAATCTCTGCCTTTATCTGATTCAGCTCTGTGGCATGATATTGTTTGGTCTGTGCCAGATCTTTCTCCAGAGCTTGAACCTGCTTGACTAATTTTGTACATAATTCCATCAATTCAGTTAGTTGCACACTGCCCTCAACACTTCCAATTGTGTTACCTGTTGGGAGAGGTGAATCATAGGGCATTGCTTCAGGCTCTTCTCTAGTTGGACTAGGAGGAAGCCTTGAACCACCACTGCTTGTTCCTAAACCAAAAGGTTCAGCAACATGCAATGTTGAGATGAGAGGAGTTGGCTGTTTATGCCTCCTCTCATATGTGTGAGTGACTGCAGGGGTATGTTGAATTGGTGGAACAACAATAGTGGGTGTGTGATGGGATACAATTGGGATAGTTACATCTGCACCCTGTACCTGTGAAATCTTTGCAAGCATTTGAGGAAAAAGTGGATGAAACTCCCCATTCCAAAGTTCTGAAGCCTTACACATGTTTTGAAAAACTTTTGGCTTAAGACATGAGGTTTCATAAATTCTTTTGTGAGGTTGCAGTTGAAATTCATTTAACACTGCTTGCACAAATCTTGGATAAATCAAAAATTTATATGAACTCTTTACATTGCCTTTCATATTATTGAAAATAAACTTTGAAAATTTGAAAGTCTTATCAGTAACCAAGCAAACCAAAGGGTAAGCCAAGGTTGATGCAATTGTTCATAAGATGTTTTCTTAGGAATTAGGCAATGTAGAAGAGTATGAATGAAAAATCTCCAATGGGGACAAAAACATCCTTTTCTGAAAGTTACTTTTTGATCAGATGTATCATACCCCATGGAAGCAATATTTTTGAAAATATCTGAATTGGGTAATGTGATGATACCATTGAGATCATCCAATTGGGGAACTCTCCTCAAGGATGACTCAGCAACATCAATAGTTACCCCATCCACTGTAGCTCTAAGAGCTTCCACAGTTTCGTGTGTGTCTCCTTGTTCAAGAGTTATGGACTCCACAGTGCTCCAGAATTGTTTGATATGAGAAATAAAAATTGTGGGATTAACAGTTAAAGCATACCTTATATGGGTTGTATTAAGAAAATCCACAATCTAATGGAAAACAGGGTCACTCTTCTCGTTTGACTTTTGTAAGTAGGCCACTTGGTTGTGCTCCTCAACAAAGTTTAGAATCGCCATGAATTTTGTGAAAGTAAGATAAAAGTGTTATAGTAATCGAAGATAAAAATCAAGCCGTATGATGATCAATTTATACTATTAGGGTTTGAGGAGTTCGCGTAATGTGAATTATCTTTAGAAAGATTTATCTTTGGAAAAGAATAAATTAAATTTGGTAAGTAGATAATTCACAAAAATTTACCCTATTAATAAGGAAACATGGTTATATTTACAACGGCTAGTGAAAAATAGATTACTGACACAACAGTTGTAACGGCTAGTTCACCAGTGGAAAAATTACTCTTGCAGTGATAACAAGTGAACTAGCAGTGGTAAAAATTTCACAAAATATCAAAGAGCAGTGGTAAGTAAAACATGAAAATTTGTTGCTCTTATCATAGTTTTTAGCAAACTATCAGCTATAAACGGATTTGATATGTCTTTAACATAAGCCGTTTGCTATGGACCAGCTAACTCTTCATCACATGGAATATGGTGAGTTGATTACCATATAGTTTTTGGTAAACTATCAACCATAAACGGATTTGTTAAGTCTTTACAAGGAGCCGTTTTCTCTGGACTAGTTGATTCTTATGTGGATAAGACATGGTGAATCAATAACCATTTGTTGTGTGTCTGAGATACACACCTTATAACTCCAATGTCTCAAACAATATGGTTTTGTATGAAACACCAAACATAACCCATAAAAATTAACACAAAGTAACTTTTTGACCAAGTTACTATTCACAAAATATCTCTCCAAAGTCAACCCGATAATATCCAAATTTACTCCTCCAACCTACCAAAACAGGTAAGAGTAAATATCCTGCATTAATTAGCATTCGACCTTGAGTTTGCTTATAAAAGGGGGCTCATTAACCTTTAGTTTTCATCAACACTTATCTTCAACATCACAAACCCTACATCAACATAATGAGCTGGTTTCCAATTGTCTACATATCATCAGATGATTCTTCTGTTGAGGAGATAAGTGATGAGTGCTCAAACACTCATCATTTTTATCGTATCTGGACTGCCAAAACATCCAAAAACAACCAAAAACGCATCAAAATACATAATTTATCCCAAAAGTGTGTTTTATATGTTTTAAATGCAAAATGTTTAAAAACAAATGAAAAACGAACAAAGTTTGCACAATTGGCAGTTTCAGTCCCTCAAGTTTCAAAATTTGGCAAAACTAGTCCCTGGAAGTTTAAAATGAAAGAAAAGTCAACCCAAGGCAAAGAAAAGTCAAAAATTATCAAAATAAGTCCTTGGGTGAAAAACTTTGAGAAAATTACACTTTTACCCCTCAAAATCCAAAATTGACATAAATGGTCCCTGGAGTTTCAGATTTTGGCAGAATTGATCCATGGTGAAATATTTTTGGATGGAAAATCAATTTTTATCCTTGGGAAAGTCACAAAAGCAATTTATAGTCCTTGGGTGAAATTTTGAAAAGTTTACATGTTTGGTCCTTGTGGTTTGGAAATTTACAAAAATGGTCTCTGTGTATTTATATATGAGAAATTAAAATTCAAACCCTTGGGAAAGTATAAGTTGGCAAATAAGGTCCTTATGGTTACTTTGGTAAAATTACAGAACAAACCCCTATATTTTACCAATTTACAAAATTGGTCCTTGTGATTTATTTCTTAAACAAACAAACCGGACCCTTAATTTTGCTACCCAAACCAAAACAACCCAACATACAAACCCACCTTATTACTCCATCAGCCCACTCCATTCTTTGGCCCAACACCTTTTCAGCCCACCACACAAAAAAATAACACCCCGTATTATACTACACCCCCATATTTGACTTCGGTCAACCATCCACCTCAGCCATCCACATCACCCTCACCCTCCCTGCAAACACCATCATCACCCCTACCTTTCACCACCTGCATAATCCACCCCTCCCCCCTTGCACCTCAAACAAACACAACAGTCCAAACTCTCCCTCTGGCATCCAATTATTCAAGAAACAGACAAGTAGGAGTTTGGCGCCAAAATTTCAGTCAAAGGCCAAGATTAGTTCAAGCCATCCAATGGCTAAGATTAAATGTGGGAAAGTCATCCAAGATCCTCAGGAGCTATAAAACTCAAGAAATAAAGGAAAAAAGTGTAGTAGCAGTAGTGTAGTAGCAGTAGTGTAGTAGCAGCTCAGTAGCTTTATCATTTTCTTGTACTCTTAAATTCTTAGTGTAAACTTAGCTCTAAAAGTGTAATTTCAAGGATTTCATTGTAATCTAAAGTTGTTTTAATTTTCAGTTCAGTTAATTTTATGGAATTTAGTTTGTGCCATTTTCATGAGAAATTCATTTCAAGTTGAAGTTGTTAAAAGAGGTTGGTCACTGTGTTATAAGCTTTCTTAAGCTCCCTTACAAGTTTCCACAAGCTCAAATAAATCTTTAAAGCAGTTTTAATAATTTACTAGAAAATAAATAAAAAATAGATGAAAAATAAAAAAATTGGCAGAAATGAAGAAAGAAGAATGGGGAAAGTTGATTTTGGATGGCTTATGGGTTTAGAACCTCCTGGGAGGTGTTAGGGAAGGTCTTGGTTCCATGTTCATTGTTTCTCAGTCAAACTGCAATTGTAAGCATTTTTCTCTTTTGTTGTATTAAACATTTCTGTACTACCTTTGTTGTTAATCTCAGTTTATTTGTGATTGTTTAATGTTAATATAAGTTGAAAACTTGACTTCATGGATTAGAATTGTTAACTGCTTTGAAAAATATCATTTTCAGCCATTTAAGGGGGTGTTTGGTTCAGCAGAACCCATTGAGCACCAGGGGGTGCTTGGTGTTGGTAGTTATTTCTACAACTCACATTAGATAAAATTGAGTCATTTTAGTTGTAAGTTTCAGTCCTTGTTGATCTTAAAGTCAAATGACCATTGTAATTCCCCTACAGTCCACTATTGGAAGTTTTGTCACCACAAGTCCACCATATCTATGCATAAGTGAGTAATGTAGCTTAATTTCATTAGCTTTTAGCTTAATATAGCTTAATCTATCAGTAGGACCCCTTAGAATCTCACCAAAGTCAAACTAATAAGTTTCATGGAAAAAGTCAAAAATGCATTACTCAGTTTTTTCCAAAAGTTCCAGTATTTGTTTTGATTTTTGTGTTTGTTCTTATGACTTGAGACTTGTTTCTTTTAATTATTTACCATCTCATCTACAAGTTTCCATGGTGTTTTCATTTTTGTGAATTTTACCTTGGGCCCCACCATTGCCCAAAGTGAGCTGCACAGGGGTGAACCCCTGCTGTCACAGCAGACCTGAGCCCCAAACACCCAACTTGTTGGGTTCTTTCTGGCCTACCCAGTGGGCCTCACTCTCCCCATTTGGATTCCTTGGACACCCCACCCAGCTGGCGTTCTATTCCAAGATTTGTGTGAGCCAAAAGCTCACCTAAGCTAGCTTTTTCCTAGCTTCCAAAGTCACAGCAGCAACTGCTTATGCAGTTGGGTTGAGTTGCATATTTTTGACCCATTTGGCCTTTTACTAGCTTTTGTTGATTGAACTTGCTTCTATCATGTCCTCTAAGCTAGTTTAAACTCATTTCCATCTATTTTCTCAGTTGGGAGCTTGTTTCATTCACTCTCATTCTCACAGTTGACCTAAGTCAACTGTGTTGGTTTAAGCTTCCCAAAATCTTGATTTCTAGCTTCTAGCTAATCCACTTCACAAAAAGGTCCTTCATTTTCATTTTTAAGTAGATTTCAAACAAGAAAAACCAGACCAACAAGCTTTAAATTTAGTGATAGCTTCTATTTAATAGAAGCTATCCTTTTGATTTTTTCTTTTTGATTTTTTAACAAGTAATCTTATGTTTTTATGTTTTTCTTAGGTTTCTGGTAATATTAGGTATGTTTTAGAATTTTTTCAGATTTTTCCTTCCTTGTTTGATAATTTTTATAATTAATATTAGATTATTTAATATCTAATATTAATAATTAAAATAGTAGTAATAGTTTTTAATAAATAGTACCACCTTTTTATATTTTTCTTAGCTTTTATATAAGTTAATACATTTTTAGGAAATTTTCTAGATTTTTTACTATTCATCTTCTATTTTTCTTATTTTAATTAGATTAATAAGTAATTAAATAGTAATTAAGTTAGTAATTAATAAAATAGTTTAAAAATACATAAAATAGAGTTTTTATATTTTTCTAGGATTCCTGTAATGGTTAATTAGATTTGTAAAAATTTCTATAATTTTCTAGGGTAGTTTGGTAATTTTAGTAATTTTAGCTAATTAAATAGTTAATTAAGTAGTTAAATAGTTATTAATTAATAATAAATAATTAAATAGTCTAAAATTTTATTTTTCTTTTTCTTAAATTTTCTTTAATCATTAGAAGTGTAAAAAAGTAATTTTCATTTTTATAACCCTTGTAGTTTTTATTTTTCACGTTTTATTTTGTACGTTTGAATTTATTTGAATTTAAACGTATCTTTTTAAGTTTTAAACGTTTTTCAATTATCTGTTTTTTTTTAAAAAGTTTTTCATTTTTAGTTTAATTCAAACCAATCATAAAACTCTTTCCTGTCCAAATTCACCCGATCACAAACCCGTTATAATACCATCCACACCTCGTCGGGACATAACGACCCGGGGAAACCCTACACTTCCACGGAGATTGATTCTAAGCTGTTTGACTTTTACGGTTGACCATTCACAAGTGGTTGACCAATAATCGTCTGACTGTTTAGAGCCAATCAAATTTTGGCGCCGCTGCCGGGGAGGTTGTGTGCGTATCTAAACGGTTTTTCTGATTAGCGTCTTGGAATTCGTTCCATTGTACATTTATCCATCCTTTGTTCATATTTTCCCATTATCAAAACAAAACCGTTCCCGAAAACTTTTTAAACTCAGTTTTCAACGAACACAAAAAAGCACAAAAACATTTTCTTTATCATTTGTACAAAATGTCTTTCCAAAAACCCAAAAATATTCACCTTTACCCTCTCACATCTTTGATTCTTCATCCCTACCCCTCTATACACATTTGATTCTTTCTATGTCTCATCCACACTTTCTGGTTTGCCAATGGTGTGGTAATCCTTATAATGGTGGCAATTGCCCTAGTTGTGGCATGGTAGAGTCCGGAAACGGGTCTGTCTATAACCAGAATCCTTATTCCTACCATGACACGACTGATTCATTCCATCAGTTACCACATCATCAGTCTCAGCAGTCTTACTGTTGTGAGTACTGTGGTGGTTCACACTACAGTTCCGATTGTCAATCGGGAAACACGCTTGTCTATGAGCAGTTTCCTGATCACAATTATAACTCTAGCACATACCACCCACAGCCACATCAGTTTCACTGTTGTGATTACTGTGGAGGTCCACACTCTAGCTCGGATTGTCAAACAAGGAATCCATTTCCTTGGAACAATTACGACTATTCGTTTTCAGACCCACCTCCACAGTACGATATGATTCACACAACTCCTCAAGAAACCGAGCAAGACCTTTTACTAAAGGCTCTTGATATTTTAAAAGAACTTAAGGAGGAGTTGGTTACTACACCGTTTCGAGACTCTCGTGAGAAATCGATGGCAGAATTACTTGCTGAAGAACGAGAGGCTAGAAACGAATTGAGTATGGAGGAATTACTTGTCTTAGAGCAAGCAGCTATAACACGTGCCAAATTTCGTCAAGCTGCTCTTCTAGACTGTGATGATGATAGTGATAATGAAGATACCCTTGATGTCCTTCAATTTTATAAGGGTTCGTCAGATTCATCATTTGTGATTCCTTCCTCAGAAAATCAGGGAGAAAAGACTATGATAGAATTACTTGCAGAAGAACACATGAAAAATATAAAATCTATGTGTGCTAGTCTTTCTTATCTCCCTCAGTCTGCTCTTATCACTCCCGAAGTTCACACCCACTCTCTGAACATGGGGGATGAGCATCTTAGCACTGTTCCTAATAAGGAATCGGACGAATTAATAAAGTCTAGTGTTGAGATCCTTGTCCCAATCCCGAGAGAGTCACAGGGAACTTTGGATCATGTATGTGATATTCCTTCCCCTATTGAGTGTCCTAAAGATCAATTTGAGACTTTCTCAGATTTTAGCGATGACTGTACATCTTATGGAGACATCGAGTATGTTGAGGCATCAGTTCCACAAACTGATGCTGATCATCTTCTTGAGGAGTTCGCTGATGAACTTGCTCACATCAATCCACTTTCTTTGGAAGGTGATGATGGTCTCCTCGAATTTGAAGCCGATCTGGGAGAAATTGAAAGTCTCCTTTATCATGATCCGTCACTCACTTCTGATCCCAGCAGTCCAATAGAGAATGTTAATCTCTTTGTTCCCGAAACATTCAATACGACTCTCACCAATCCTCTATTTGAATTCGAATCTGAATTCACTATGATTTCTAACAATCCAATCTTTGACGAGGATTGTGATGAGTCCACAATGGAACATGAGTTCACAAATTCACATCTTGTGAATAATTCTCTTCATGAGGAGTTCTCCGGTGAAACCACTCATCATGTCACGACTCCTCCGGAGTTTGATATCCCGGGGGGAGATGTTCTCAATCATGAGAATTTGCAAATTCCCACCCACCCTCCCGGGATATTTACGAGCTTAACCCTTGAAATCCAAACTCAGGCTACGGAGCCTGATCTCGAGGAAGAAGATCAAATCATGATTTTCATCATGGTTTTCTTCCTTTTCTTCACCTACAGGGTGACATCTCCTGTTCTTCACTCCTTCAGGAATGAAGACATTATCTTTGACCCCGGCATCACCGCTTATAGTTTATACTATTTACAGCCGGGATTATATCTCATCGGTGTGGAACTTTCACGTGCTTCAAATGTTTATCCAAACATCTTGAATGAAAGTCCGATTGAGATTGTCTCTTCCACATCATGCTTCCCCAAGGACAAATGAATTCGGGGTCGAGTCACGCTAGCAACTCGGTAAACAAAAACAGAGCATGCTTATAGGGTTTTCACCCTAAGTGTGGGGGAGTCCCCCATGCTATGATTACAAAAGTGAAAATACAAAATGGTGTTTTCCACGCTTAGCTTGTAATGTTGCCCTTTTACGTTCAAAATGTCGGCATAATAGCCGGGACTTTGAATATTGAGGACAATATTCATGCTTAGTGTGGGGGGGGGGGGGGGTATTCGCTATTCTAGCGAATTTTATCACATTTTACTATCTTATGCCCCCATTTTTGACCAAAAAAATTTTCAAAAATTTTTCACTAAAGTTCAAAATTTTTTATGGTAATAAGTCCGCCTTGTCTAAGCGATAAAAGGGATTGGCTAGTCCAGGAGCAAACGGCTCTAGGTAAAGACAACTCAAATCCGTTCACGGCTTGCAATTTGCCCAAAATTGTACGGTTCCTCAACTCCCCAAAAACAAATGAGTTGGCTAGCCCGCAAGATTATGGCTTGTGGTAAAGGCCGTGGAAAATCCATAATTGGTAATCAGCTCACCAAGATGTCGACTAGGTCCATCAAGATGCTGGCTTGTCCAGGAGCAAACGGCTCCTGGTAAAGACTTATCAAATCCGTTGACAGCTGGTGGTTTGCTTAAAATCACACGGTTATCAGGTGTGCCACAGTTCTTACACCTGGCTACTCCAAAAGTGATGTCTTTTGGTAAAGAGTTTAAAATCCATCAAGTTTTTCTCAAAAGATTGCTAGGGACTAGCAATAGCTTAGTGTGGGGGATTGATGAGTGCTCAAACACTCATTATTTTTATCGTATCTGGACTGCCAAAACATCCAAAAACACCCAAAAACGCATCAAAATACATAATTTATCCCAAAAGTGTGTTTTATATGTTTTAAATGCAAAATGTTTAAAAACAAATGAAAAACGAACAAAGTTTGCACAATTGGCAGTTTCAGTCCCTCAAGTTTCAAAATTTGGCAAAACTAGTCCCTGGAAGTTTAAAATGAAAGAAAAGTCAACCCAAGGCAAAGAAAAGTCAAAAATTATCAAAATAAGTCCTTGGGTGAAAAACTTTGAGAAAATTACACTTTTACCCCTCAAAATCCAAAATTGACATAAATGGTCCCTGGAGTTTCAGATTTTGGCAGAATTGATCCCTGGTGAAATATTTTTGGATGGAAAATCAATTTTTATCCTTGGGAAAGTCACAAAAGCAATTTATAGTCCTTGGGTGAAATTTTGAAAAGTTTACATGTTTGGTCCTTGTGGTTTGGAAATTTACAAAAATGGTCCCTGGTATTTATATATGAGAAATTAAAATTCAAACCCTTGGGAAAGTATAAGTTGGCAAATAAGGTCCTTATGGTTACTTTGGTAAAATTACAGAACAAACCCCTATATTTTACCAATTTACAAAATTGTTCCTTGTGATTTATTTCTTAAACAAACAAACCGGACCCTTAATTTTGCTACCCAAACCAAAACAACCCAACATACAAACCCACCTTATTACTCCATTAGCCCACTCCATCCTTTGGCCCAACACCTTTTCAGCCCACCACACAAAAAAATAACACCCCGTATTATACTACACCCCCATCTTTGACTTCGGTCAACCATCCACCTCAGCCATCCACATCACCCTCACCCCCTGCAAACACCATCATCACCCCTACCTTTCACCACCTGCATACTCCACCCCTCCCCCCTTGCACCTCAAACAAACACAACAGTCCAAACTCTCCCTCTGGCATCCAATTATTCAAGAAACAGACAAGTAGGAGTTTGGCGCCAAAATTTCAGTCAAAGGCCAAGATTAGTTCAAGCCATCCAATGGCTAAGATTAAATGTGGGAAAGTCATCCAAGATCCTCAGGAGCTATAAAACTCAAGAAATAAAGGAAAAAAGTGTAGTAGCAGTAGTGTAGTAGCAGCTCAGTAGCTTTATCATTTTCTTGTACTCTTAAATTCTTAGTGTAAACTTAGCTCTAAAAGTGTAATTTCAAGGATTTCATTGTAATCTAAAGTTGTTTTAATTTTCAGTTCAGTTAATTTTATGGAATTTAGTTTGTGCCATTTTCATGAGAAATTCATTTCAAGTTGAAGTTGTTAAAAGAGGTTGGTCACTGTGTTATAAGCTTTCTTAAGCTCCCTTACAAGTTTCCACAAGCTCAAATAAATCTTTAAAGCAGTTTTAATAATTTACTAGAAAATAAATAAAAAATAGATGAAAAATAAAAAAATTGGCAGAAATGAAGAAAGAAGAATGGGGAAAGTTGATTTTGGATGGCTTATGGGTTTAGAACCTCCTGGGAGGTGTTAGGGAAGGTCTTGGTTCCATGTTCATTGTTTCTCAGTCAAACTGCAATTGTAAGCATTTTTCTCTTTTGTTGTATTAAACATTTCTGTACTACCTTTGTTGTTAATCTCAGTTTATTTGTGATTGTTTAATGTTAAGATAAGTTGAAAACTTGACTTCATGGATTAGAATTGTTAACTGCTTTGAAAAATATCATTTTCAGCCATTTAAGGGGGTGTTTGGTTCAGCAGAACCCATTGAGCACCAGGGGGTGCTTGGTGTTGGTAGTTATTTCTACAACTCACATTAGATAAAATTGAGTCATTTTAGTTGTAAGTTTCAGTCCTTGTTGATCTTAAAGTCAAATGACCATTGTAATTCCCCCAACAGTCCACTGTTGGAAGTTTTGTCACCACAAGTCCACCATATCTATGCATAAGTGAGTAATGTAGCTTAATTTCATTAGCTTTTAGCTTAATATAGCTTAATCTATCAGTAGGACCCCTTAGAATCTCACCAAAGTCAAACTAACAAGTTTCATGGAAAAAGTCAAAAATGCATTACTCAGTTTTTTCCAAAAGTTCCAGTATTTGTTTTGATTTTTGTGTTTGTTCTTATGACTTGAGACTTGTTTCTTTTAATTATTTACCATCTCATCTACAAGTTTCCATGGTGTTTTCATTTTTGTGAATTTTACCTTGGGCCCCACCATTGCCCAAAGTGAGCTGCACAGGGGTGAACCCCTGCTGTCACAGCAGACCTGAGCCCCAAACACCCAACTTGTTGGGTTCTTTCTGGCCTACCTAGTGGGCCCCACTCTCCCCATTTGGATTCCTTGGACACCCCACCCAGTTGGCTTTCTATTCCAAGATTTGTGTGAGCCAAAAGCTCACCTAAGCTAGCTTTTTCCTAGCTTCCAAAGTCACAGCAGCAACTGCTTATGCAGTTGGGTTGAGTTGCATATTTTTGACCCATTTGGCCTTTTACTAGCTTTTGTTGATTGAACTTGCTTCTAACATGTCCTCTAAGCTAGTTTAAACTCATTTCCATCTGTTTTCTCAATTGGGAGCTTGTTTCATTCACTCTCATTCTCACAGTTGACCTAAATCAACTGTGTTGGTTTAAGCTTCCCAAAAGCTTGATTTTTAGCTTCTAGCTAATCCACTTCACAAAAAGGTCCTTCATTTTCATTTTTAAGTAGATTTCAAACAAGAAAAACCAGACCAACAAGCTTTAAATTTAGTGATAGCTTCTATTTAATAGAAGCTATCCTTTTGATTTTTTCTTTTTGATTTTTTAACAAGTAATCTTATGTTTTTATGTTTTTCTTAGGTTTCTGGTAATATTAAGTATGTTTTAGAATTTTTTCAGATTTTTCCTTCCTTGTTTGATAATTTTTATAATTAATATTAGATTATTTAATATATAATATTAATAATTAAAATAGTAGTAATAGTTTTTAATAAATAGTACCACCTTTTTATATTTTTCTTAGCTTTTATATAAGTTAATACATTTTTAGGAATTTTTCTAGATTTTTTACTATTCATCTTCTATTTTTTTTATTTTAATTAGATTAATAAGTAATTAAATAGTAATTAAGTTAGTAATTAATAAAATAGTTTAAAAATACATAAAATAGAGTTTTTATATTTTTCTAGGATTCCTGTAATGGTTAATTAGATTTGTAAAAATTTCTATAATTTTCTAGGGTAGTTTGGTAATTTTAGTAATTTTAGCTAATTAAATAGTTAATTAAGTAGTTAAATAGTTATTAATTAATAATAAATAATTAAATAGTCTAAAATTTTATTTTTCTTTTTCTTAAATTTTCTTTAATCATTAGAAGTGTAAAAAAGTAATTTTCATTTTTATAACCCTTGTAGTTTTTATTTTTCACGTTTTATTTTGTACGTTTGAATTTATTTGAATTTAAACGTATCTTTTTAAGTTTTAAACGTTTTTCAATTATCTGTTTTTTTTTTAAAAAGTTTTTCATTTTTAGTTTAATTCAAACCAATCATAAAACTCTTTCCTGTCCAAATTCACCCGATCACAAACCCGTTTTAATACCATCCACACCTCGTCGGGACATAACGACCCGGGGAAACCCTACACTTCCACGGAGGTTGATTCTATGCTGTTTGACTTTTACGGTTGACCATTCACAAGTGGTTGACCAATAATCGTCTGACTGTTTAGAGCCAATCAATAAGTTATTGCTCAAATTCAGAGGAACCTTCTACTGGGTGGAGTGATTACTTTCCTCCAAGTGCTGCTACATCTACATCTTCCAATATGAAATCCAAGAAGATTGCAGCTTCTCCTGATCCATCCCTGGAGTTCTATTCAAGTTCATCCTCTGATGATGATGATCCAACCTACACTCTTTCCAAGGAACTTCCAAGAGCCCTCATTACAGCATTGGAGTCAGCCATAGTCAACATGAAGTGGCCTGCTGTTGAGAAGCCTGCACAACTGCCAAAGCCTCCCAAGCAAGTTCTGGGCCTTGCTTGTCCAAGAAAGCAACTTTCTTTTGATGACAAGAGAAAGAGAGCTTCCAAGGGCAAGCATGATTATGAGGGAAAAGGAAAGAAGCCCATGGAGTAGTTGTGCTGAATGTTTAGGTGTTTAGGTTGTTGATCTTTGTTTGATGATGTTATGTTGGTGTCTTTCTTCTCTGAATGGTTGTAATGTACTTTCTTTTGAATCAATAAAAGTACTTTTTTCTTTTTCTTTTATCACTGAGAGAGCCAATCTTTCCACTGTTGTATGATTATTTCCACTGTGCTTTAATTTCTCTGCATACAAGTTAGTAGAAAACCATACACACATATACAAACAATATTAGTACCTAAAAACTATCCTGCAACACTGAAAAAGTATTAGACATCAAAGATTTATGGATTTAGCATTCCAATACCTGTTACCAAGTACTGAAACCTATCCACATCAAGCCCTTTTGTTAATAAATCAGCATAGTTGTCATCAGTGTGAATTTTGACAACATTAATAAGCTTTTTCTCAAAACAATCTCTGATAAAATGATGTCTAATTTCAATATGTTTAGTTTTAGTGTGTTGCACAGGATTTTTAATAATGCATATGGTACTGCTATTGTCTATATATATAATGGTGTTAATGAAATTGTACCCATAATCCAATAATTGATTCTGAACATAGGATCTGAGCACAACAGCTAGCAGCAGCTACATATTCTGCTTCGGTGGTTGAAGTAGCTACCATAGTTTGCTTCTTGCACTGCCATGACACCAATCTACATCCAAGAAATTGACATCCTCCTGTAGTTGACCTTCTATCCAAACTTGCACCAGCATAATCACTATCTGAGTAAGTGATCAATTCCATAGGGGATTCTCTTGGATACCATAATCCTAGATTAGGATATGTCTTCAAATGCCTAAAAATCTTCTCTACTGCTGTCATATGTGATGTCTTTGGAGTCACTTGAAATCTTGTACAAGCACATACAACAAACATAATGTCTGGTCTTGATGAAGTAAGATACATCAGAGAACCAATCATATATCTGTAAGTATGGACATCAACATCAGCTCCACTAGCATTCTTCAACAATAGATGAGTAGTCTTATCAGCAGGGGTATTTGAAGGTTTTGCATAAGTGAATTTGAACTTCCTTATAATCTCAGTCACATAAAGATGCCTTCCTTACTCTGTTGTACTTGCAGCCCCAAAAAGAATGTAAGTTCTCCCATAGAACTCATTCGAAATTCATCTTTCATCAGCTTTTCAAATTCTTTGCACATCTCTTGTTTAGTAGATCCAAAGATGATATCATCAACATATACTTGAACAAGTAGAATATCACCCTTATCTTTCTTGATGAACAAAGTTTGATCAATCTTGCCTCTATGAAACCCATTATTCATAAGATAAGTAGCTAAGGTTTCATACCACTTCCTTGGAGCCTGATGTAAGCCATAAAGAGCCTTAACAACTTTATACACTTTATTTGGGTGTTGAGGATCTTCAAAGCCTGGAGGTTGAGAGACATAGACCTCCTCATCAATTGTACCATACAGGAAGGCACTCTTAACATCCATTTGATAGACAGTAAAGCCCATAAAAGATGCATAGGCTAGAAATAATCTAATAGCCTCAATCCTTGCAACAGGAGCAAACACTTCTTCATAGTCAATACCCTCCTCTTGAGTGTATCCTTGAGCAACCAATCTAGCTTTGTTCCTGACCACAATACCTCTTTCATATTTCTTGTTTCTGAAAACCCATTTAGTACCAATGACCTTCATACCATCAGGAAAATCACAAAGAACCCAAACCTTTTGAAGTTTGAACTGCAACAACTCCTCTTGCATTGCTTCAACCCAGCTAGATTCTTCTAAAGCCTTATAAACATTTTTAGGCTCCACTTGTGATAGAAAACAGAAAAATAAACATTCATTCTTTTTCCTATGCTTTTTGGACTCATAAACTTCACTAATGAACCCATGAACATCATCTTTCTTTGTCTGTCTTCTAGTCTTCATACCTGATAGTAGCTCACCAATAACATTGTCAAGTTGATGCACTTTGTGAATTGAGGTCTGTGATGTGCTAGGAATATCATATGTTGTTGGCATGTTTGAGATCTCAACATCATCACTGGGTGATTCCTGAGATGAACTTCCCACATTTGGAGCATCAGTGGAAACTTCTGTAGTAGCAGTGGGAATTGAGTTACCACTGCTAGCAGGAATTTATTTATTCAGAACATCAAAATTCACACCATCTGCATCACTTTTCTTTTCAGAATTATCAACAAAGTCCCAAAGTGGCATAACAATTTGATCTTTATCATCTTCATCATCTTTGCAAGATTCATCTCCATCAATGAATTCTTCTGATTCTTCAAGATCTTTGTCTCCTGTACTTGAAGTAAGAGGTACATAATTCATTGTATTAGATAATGTTTCAAGATCAAATAGCCATTCTAGTCCTGAACCTGCCATGTTAGCTTTATTTTCAAGAAACTCAACATGCAAATTCTCTTCAATCTTCTTTGTTCTTAAGTTATAGACTCTAAAAGCCTTGCTAACCATAGAATATCCAACAAAGAAGCCTTCATCAGACTTTTCTTCAAATTTACCCAGATGATCAATGGTATTGAGAATAGTAACATGACATCTAAATGGTCTCATAAATTCCAAAGTAGGAGATCTTCCTCTGAATAGCTCATAAGGTGTCTTGTTCTTTGTTTTAACCACTAAAACCCTGTTCTGAATGTAACAAGCAGTGTTAACTGCTTCAGCCCAAAAAGTCACTGGTAGCTTTGAATCAGCTAACATGGTTCTAGCAGCCTCAATTAGTGTTCTGTTTCTTCTTTCAGAAACTCCATTTTGTTGAGGAGTTCTTGCAACACTAAATTCTCTCTTAATACCTTTGTCTCTGCAGAAATCATCCATAACTTTGTTCTTAAACTCTGTCCCATTGTCACACCTGATGATGTTGATCGTCTTTTCAACTTGATTTTCAACTTCAGTGATGAATGTCTTAAGGATGCCAGTGGTTTCATCCTTTGTTCTTAAAAAGAAAACCCATGTGAATCTACTAAAGTCATCAGTCACAACAAGACAATACTTCTTCAAATTCATGCTGCTCACAGATGTAGGACCAAACAGGTCCGTATGCAGCATGTAAAGTGGATGATCAATAGAATCGAATGCCTTGGTCTTGCATGAAACTCTGTGTTGCTTACCTTTAAGACAGGTAACACATGTTTGGTCATTTTCAAATCTTTTCTCTGGTAAACCTCTGACTAGACCATCTTTCACAATCTTGTTAATGGTCTTGAAATTAACATGACCAAGTCTTCTGTGCCAAAGCATGGATTCATCCAAAGTGGCTTTTGCAAGCAAGCAAGTAACATCATTATTTTCCACTATGTTCTTCATGTCAATGCTATATAGGTTACCTTTTCTAGGGATTTTAAGCAAAATATCACTTTCATCAGGGAGCTTATAATCCTTAGATAAGATATAGCATTCATCTTCTGTGAATTGAACTCTATGCTTCTTGTCACACATCTGTGACACACTAAAAAGGTTGTACTTGAGTTCTTTCACATAGTACACATTCTCAAAGTCCAAGTTTCCAGCCTTGATTGTTCCTTTGCCAGAAACTTTGCCACCAATACCTCCTCCAAACTGACAAATTGTCCATCATATGGTTTGAAGTCTGAAAGATAGGACTTACTGCCAGTCATGTGCCTGGAACATCCACTGTCTGATTATCCTTGATCATCTTTTGGCTTTGAATGTTCCTGCACACAAAATAAAGGAATTAGTTCCTTTTGGGGACCCAAGCCACAAATGACTTGGATCTGCCTCGTGTATCAATATAATTGTATCTATCAAAGGTCATTGATACACCATTGGGATTGTTTGAGGTGATAGTTCCTTTTGGTTTCCATTCCTAACGTGCTGAGGCCTTAATAGCATTTCCCATATTTACCCTCTTATTGTTCACAGAGTCACCAGTGGAAACCTTTGGCCTTGAGTGGTAACTGCTGGCTTAGCAGTGGAAACTGCTGGTTTTGAAATTTTGGGTACCCACTTTGTGATTATTGTAAACTTTCTTTTCAAAATAGGTCTTTTTCCCTGTTTGTGCAGATTTAACAAAAGTAGTAATTGGTTTGGCACTCTTAACAGGGGACTTAGGGTAAACTCTGTTTTTATTTCTGGCAGTGGCAACTGCTGGTTTAGCAGTGGAAATACTTTTGATGCCAGAGTTAAGCAAAACAGACCTGGGAATCATTTTGCTTAGTGGATTTGGGTGAGTTAAGTTATTAGCATTATTTACATTCACCCTGGTATTCCCAAACACTTCCCTTCTACCCATGTGATAGTTACAATTATAGGAAAGATGATCAAAACTACCACATATATGACAAGGTTTGTTGTTAAACACAAAGTCACTACCAAATTGCCTAGATTTAACATGATTCCAACTCCTCATATTCCTCCTAGGAGTTGTTGACCTACTTCTGTACATCTCTGCATATCTAGTAGTGGGCCTAGTGAAATTAGGTTGTGTCCTAGGCTTCTCTTTGACAACTTCAGGAATACACTTTTTAATATCCACATGTACATTCTCAGGGACACTAGTTTTAGACTCAACTTTCAAACTTTCATCTTTAAGAGATGTGTCACTAGCACTATCAAATGTATCAACCTCAACCTGAACCTTTTCAATAACAGCTGCTTTAACAAATTTTGGTCCATAGGTCATGGTTGGTTCCTGGAATTCTTCTAATCCTGTGTGAGCTAAGTCAATGCCAGGAGGTGATGGAACACCTCTTAGAGGTGGTGGAACAGATTTGTATCCAACTCCTGATTTGGCTTTGTTCACAACTTGGGCTTCCCAAAATTTGTCAATACACTTGGATTGGTGATCTAGTGTATTACAAGTTATCTGTATATTCTCATTAGCCCTTTTAACCTTTTCTAGCTCTTCCCTAAGAACCTTGTTCACAGCAACCTGATAATCTAAGTCTCTTTTTAAAACAGCAATATCATCATTGAACTTAGATTCATTAGCTCTATAATGCTCTAGTTGAGTTTCTAAAACACCAAGACCTCTGTTATGATTTGCTAAATTATAATTAGTATGTTTTAACTCTAGCAATTGTTCATCATATTGTGCTTTAATTTTCTCATACTCTTTTAAGGCCTTACAAGTTTTAGAACAAGCATTATTAATTTGTACCTCAGAGTCAGAAAAAGCCATTAGTGCAAGCTCAGTAGCAAGCATTGCAGACTCTGAATCATCTTCTTCATCCTCAGCCATAAAGCTCCAATCATAGCTCACTCCATCAATAGCCAATAGCACCTTTGGCTCTTCAGTTGTAGGTTCTTTCTTCTTGTCCTGCTTATACCAAGTTAACCTATTTTCAGGTTTCCTTGGTTTCCTGCATTCCCTGGCAAAGTGCCCCTTCTTATGACAATTGTAGCACTCCACCTTTTTTTTGTCAAAACCTACTGTCTCATTGCCATTTATGGTGATCTTCCTTCCAGTCTTCTTCTAAAACTTCTTTGCCTTTAAGCTTAGTAATGCAACCTGCCATTTAATGTCCATCTCCTCCATGTCATCCTCATCAAATTGATCCAAATCCTCATGATTGAGAATTGAACCACCCATCTGACTTGACAGAAAGGCATAAAAGGTAGAATCACTAAGACCAGCAATCTGTCTTTTTAAACTAGCAGTGGAAACACCTCCACTACCAGTGGAAACAACAATGTTAGCATCATCATCATCACTATCACTTTCTCCATCTGAACTATCATCAACAGATGATGATATGAGTGCTAAACTTCCTGAACCTGTACTTAGTTTGCCAGCTTTCTTCAATCTTTGTTCAATAACCTTAAAGTTATTGTACAAATCATTAAGCTTCATAGTCTCCAAATCTGGCTTGTCTTCCCATACTGCAACATTGGTTCCAAACTCAGAGGGTAAACTTCTTAAGAACTTTAGATTGAGGTCTTCCCTTTCCACCTCAATTCCAAAAACAGTGAGTTGAGTAACAATCTTTTGTAGCCTTGTGAAGATGCTATCAATAGATTCATTACTTGTTGAACCAAAGTTTTCATAAGTCTGTTTCAACAGGGTCTTCTGAGTCTTCTTGGTGGAATCATTACCACCAAAAACATTGCAGATCTCCTCAAACAGAGTCTGTGCAGTTTTGTACTTGCTGAATGCTAGAACTTGATCTCTGGGAAGGGTTATCAGCAACAAACCTATGGCCTTCAGATCATTCTTCATCTGAAGTCTTTCATCATTTGTGACAGGTCCAGTGTTAACCTTTACTACTTCCTTGCCATTAACCATCTCTGAGGTAGTACTAGGTTTGAAGGAATTACCAAACATAATGATCTCCCAGAGTGCATAGTCTTGCACCATAAAGAATTGTTCGATCATTAGCCTCCACATCTCATAGTCATTCAACTTAAGCTTGGGAAGCTTAGTAGCAATGTTTGATTGACTAGTTTCTGTCTCCATTGATTCTTCTGAGTGAACTTGGGGTCTTCTAAATCAAAGTATCAAAGCCTGGCTCTGATACCACTTGATGGATCTAAACACCTTGAACTGTGTTATATTGATACTTTGAGTTATATCACTAAGTATGCGGAATCTACTTAGTAATACTTAGAAGTATGATTGTGAATGAAACAATTGTATATGAATGAGAACAATGTATGTAACAAACTGTAAGCTCCAATATTATTAAAGATAATAATACGAGTGATCTTTGTATCACTAGGGTTACACCTTGAAGCTCTAGAAAAACGTATATCTAACTTTAACCTAGGACCTCCTTTTATAGCACAAGGAGTCCTCTTCTACAAGATAAGTATAACTCTAATAGAATAAGATATACACAAGATCTATTCTATATTTATCTTTACACGTTTCCTAACAATTATCCTAACAACAGTGGTAATAATATGTACTAGCAGTGGTAATGTGTTTCCACTGCAAGTGCATTCTTCAGCAGTTGTAATATCTTCACTAACCGTGGTAACTGTTAGTATAATTCCCAACAGAACTTGTATCACAACATCCATTGCAAGCGACAAGGTTGTCTCTGTTTCTTCCTTGCCAGATAATAAAACCAGAAAAATCTCCGGATAATCAAAATCCACACTGGTCTCGACAACTTTGGTCTTCAAACCATTTCCAGCTACCCTTTTTTCATCACTTTCTCCTAAATATATCACTCAATCTGCTGGTGTATAACTTGTCTTGATCCAAACTTTGTACTACGCGAGCAAATTGACAAATATAAACTAAACAACTCTTCATTCTAACACTACACTCATATCTCTTTGCTCGTCTTTTCTTTTTCCTCTTTGGCCATTTCCATACATCAAACTTTCTCTTTCCATGCTTAAATTTGCAGTTCGTATCACCTATTTTCTTCCTCTTAGGCCATTTCCATATATCAAACTTCAAATGACCAAGACCTTCTTTGTTCTTTGTACCATTTTCATTTCCATTCTTTGAAATATTTTCCAATTTACATGCATCTTCAGCCCTAGAAACTGATGACGAATATAGTTACTTTCTCTCAATTTCCTTCCTGCTTAACATTTATATGCAACAGATCATCACAAGTAGTGCCGTTTATTTCTTGTTCATCATCTAAAGACCTCACATAGCTTTTGATCGTATTTACTTCCTTTGGACCATCAATAATCTCGCCATCAGAACCCAACTTACCTAAACATGTTCTTTTCTTATTTTTCTTAATCTCATCATCTTTTTTAGAAGACTCTTCATAACTCTTGAACCCAATGTTTTCAATCCCTACTTGTTCCCCATCATACCCTGCTGCACTTTCTACTGTTAGGCTGTCATCCATCTCACTTACCCTCAACTCAAGTTTTGTTACAATTATTTCCAATGGCAGCCTACAAATGAAAAATTCAACTATTTCCAATTCTTCCAAGCCCATCTTGTTAATCGAAGAATTAAATGAATCATAATATTCTTTAACCGTACCATATTATGTGAGAAATTTGTTCAAGGACATTTCATCAAACACGTTATGTGCATCTCTATTTTCCTCTGATTTCATCCCATTATCAGTATCATCAGTCTTCAAATCATTCCCAATATATGAATTGCAATACGAATTTATGCAAAAGATTAAGAACCATAACATTCAACTCACCATGGTCTTTAGTGCACCACGTCTCCCTAGCGGACACCAATCAAGAACACTGTCAATTTTTTTGTAGTTCCCTTTTGAAGATTGGATAAACATATAGATCTATTACACTCGAAAGGGTTTGAAAGTTGTTCAGATTCTATTTCTAATGTTTAAAACCTCCTAACTCCAAAGATTTGAATTTTAGTGCGATAATATTGATCAAATGATCAGGTATAAACAATGACATAAAATGTTAGTGGGTCAACTAGACCCAGTCACCCAACCCGTTTTAACATGTACATATATAATGACCAATTTCAACCCATTTTGACATGTAACATGACATAAAGAGCTAAGACAATACACTGATATGTAAGTCCGGTAGTCAGGATCTCCTAATGCATCTAGACTTGTTTGTGCACTATGATTTCAAAAGATGGTTAAATGTAGTACACAAGAAGTAGGCCTGAGAGAAAACTTTTATGAAGATGACCAATGATTTGAAACTTAATTAGGTACTGAATAAAACAATCTTATCGCTGATATATATTCGAGTTAGATCATATCTTGGTGCATATTTAGTTCTTAGGTTTTGGTTATATATGGTATCAACTTTAAAAGAGTCTTGGTGCGCAAATTGAATGCTAAAGCATTAACAAAAGAAAAAAAAAAAAAAAAAAAAAACCAATTAGAGATGCTTCAACTTTTCGATGAAAATAAAGTGGTCACTTTCACACTTTACCAATGTTCTATATCTCGCCAATGGCCTTCTAAAGAAGTGTTAGAAAGGTAATCGCACTCAACTAAGACAAGAGAGTAAAAGAGTGGACTTAAACTATCAAGTATGAGCACTACAATAGACATTATTCACGTTTCCAAAAGTAGTAGCGTAACCTCTACCAGCCACCCAAAGTGAGAGACACACTCTTTCATTGCTGAAATTGGTTTTTTCGTATAGATAAAAAATACAACCAGAAACTTATTCATAGCTTCAAGGTCGGATTTGCGTTGGTCTTGGTTTCACTTCTCTGTACCCTTTATCCACTCTTTGAGTAAGTTGGGGAAAATGCAATGTGGGCTATCATGACTATTGAGATTATATTCGAGTTTTTTGCAGGTTTGCCATCTCATTTAATTATATATGGGTCGATTCATACTATGTTTTATCTTGAACAAGCAAGATAGGTAAAATAGAGTATTTATCAGACGGGTCAAAAAGTCTTCTAAAGTGCATTTATGTATACACCCTTCTAAATCGCTTTATAAAGTATAGTTTTTCGAGTGACAGTTGATACACATTACAGGTGCCTCATTAAGTAAAGGACTACTACGTGGAATTGGAACTATTCTTGGAGGCGGACTCGAGTGTTTGGTAAAATTTTTGGCAAACAATATGGGAAAGACTGGAAACACAGTATTTATTGGCACATTAATATTTATGATCAGTAAGTATAAACCCATTTTACAAATACTATCATGTATACAATATCTGACCAAATTGCGTTTCTCAATAATTTTGCTAAATGAAAATAATTGGATAATGTATAGGTGCTATGGCAACATACTATCCGCTTTATTCCAACCAACAAGCGATATGATTATGGAGTTATGATCTTCATTCTTACGTTTAACCTGGTAGCAGCTTCCAAATTGCGTGATCTTGTAATTTTGGAATTAGCCCACAAACGTCTATCAGCGGTAGGGATGGGTTTTTCAGTCTGCATATTTATTAGCTTACTCATTTATCCCTTGTGGGTTTTTCAGTCTGCATATTTATCAACTTACCCATTTAATGAGCTGGCTTGCTGCATTGAAGGTAGTTAACTAGTTATTCCACCTACGCAAAACCAGACCGATGAAGCAATATTATAGCATATTCTAGTTAAAATATATCGATGTTCAATTGCAGAATGCATAGAAGCATACTTTAGCAGAGACTGTCAAAGGGAAAGCCACTTGATACTTTATGTCAACAGCTGCAAGTCAGTGTTGCATTCAGAGTCAAGTGATGAGTCACTGGTAACATCTCATTTACCAGATAAAGCTTACTATCATTTATAGTAGGAATAACTACCGCTGAGTTAAGTTTTGAAGCTGTCAAGAGTTTTAAGTCACTTCATAACTGTTAAAAGTTACGTATAAATATTAATATGTAAATGACTAGTATCGAACCCGAGACCTCGGGATTGCACACATTACAAACAAGAATAAAAGTATATTAAATATATATGTGATATATGTATCGTGTATATATATTTAAATAAACACTTGAGGGACTTAATGATCGTTACTGATTAACCTTAAGTACTAACTATCGTTAAATATAAAAGAGAAGGACTAAATATGAAATTAGATGTAAAGAAGGATCCGGAACATCCCTTGGGATGTGTAGGCCGGTCGAACAAGGGGAGGGGAAACCCAACCCACATCAAACTTGGACTCTAAGTTTCTTTAGTATAAATACAAACACAAGGGTTAATTGTTTTTCACCTTTTGTGCACACATACAAACCCTAAAGTTTTCTCTTCTCTTTTCCTTGTTCCTAGCCGATCGACCCATCACCCATTAGGGTTCTTGGATCGATTTTTTCACAAGAAAAATATAGTGTTTAGATCTTGCAATCTCTTTTATTTGTTGGTAGTTTGTGTGTACAAGAACGAGGTAATTACTCACTATAGTAATTATCAAGAGATCGATAAACAAAACGGTAAGGGGTTTATCATTGATCTATTTTACACAAGATTCAAGATTTATTGAAGTGCATCGGGTACATTACTATTTATGTTTTAGTTAATCTTTATACTTGTTATACATTGATCCTAGCTTCCGCATATTGTGTTATTTGATTGTCAAACTCTAACAGTGGCATCACGAGCCATGTATAACATGTAATTGATTACTAAAATCTAATAAAAATCGGATATTTAATTGTTTAGATACATGTTTTTGATCTAGGGTTTTTCTTTAATTTTTTTTATAAAATTTTTAACCCTAACCTTAATTTAAGGGGGGGGGGGGGGTCGATTTTCCACATAAAACCCTATTTAGGGTTTGTGGTTTAATTGATTAATTTGTAATCACTAGAAATCCTAGGTCTTTAACCGGTTATGTGAACACATCTTGTGACCTATGTGCTAATTGTTAGGTTTAATCCATGACGAAACATGCATGTTAGTCATGGATCTTGTTGTTTTTTTATTTATTTATGTCACATGTTTTAGATAGATCTAAAATTGGGGAAGATTCCAATACATATATATTAAAATAAATTTATATGCTATGTGGTGTGTATATTAGCTTTGGCCTACGCAATTGATTCGTCAATGTATGTGACTCTCTTCCATCAAGAGGAGAAGGCCTTAGTTGATTACATGCATGATTATACCTAGACTTGATTTTATTAGGATCTTTTCTAATAAGGATTGCATGTGGCTATTTGTTTCACTTTAATTATTGTTAGTTGTTATGTTTTTCTTTAAATTACTTGTTTTTATTGTTTCTTAATTGTTGGACTAGTTGTAAGCAATAAAAAGGGTAATTTTCATAAAGAAAATAATACGGACTAATAATGGTGAAACCCTAAGTGATAAAGATTGAATCTTGCGGAGTCTTATGTGCCAACAACGGTTCGCTTCGCATGGTAATTCGCTCCAAGGCGAGACTAGCAAGATTCATACTTTATTACATGATTTTGAGATTGAATCCATAAACTTTTGCTTGATTGATGTTTTGTACAACATGCTTTTAAAAGTAAGTCTTTTAAGACAAATTCATAATCGTGATATGAAGGCTTAGAAAAGAGCCTTAGAGTCTGCCTTGGTTATCACAATCTTGAAAACGTCTTAAACGAATTTCTTTTAAAATCATTCTTGTAGAAAGTCATCTTAGGGTTTATTAAACCTTAAGTAAAACTTTGTGTATTAATTTCACGAATTGGTAATGAAAGTTTTTTTTTGAAAACTTATGCTATAAAGATGAGTGCATGCATCTTTATACATATTTTGATTAACATATCAAAAATTGAATACCCTTAAAATTTAAGTTACATGCCATCTATCTATAAGGAACACTTGGAATTTTAATTTAGTAAACGTGAGACCTAGGATAAATTATTATAACAAGGTAAAATTCTGTTAATGCGTGAGACCATAGATAGTTATTTTACAGTTTCTAAGGTAGACGACTTAATTAAGTTGTGCGTGAGACCTAGAACTTAAGGCATGAGATGGGATGAAACATGCTTACAAGGCAAATTGATGAATCAATTTGATGTAAATCCCATAATGGTCTAGGAATTGGAAATCTTGTTTGCCAATTATTGTTCGACAGATTACCATCTTTTATACTTTCACCACTAGCAGATCAACTGATGTGGTGGAATCTATGTAAAGTTGGATCCTAGATTTTCAAGAAAATTTTGGTGGTTATATGTATATAGCCTATGGGTATTTTATTTTCTTGAAGATATTTATTATCGAAAATACTAATGTTTGAACTTTTATCTGTAGATATGGCTCAACCTGATAACCCAACTGTGATTTCTGCTTTCAAGAGTCATCTTGAAAGAGAAAAATTGACTGGAAAGAATTTCAATGATTGGCACCGTTCGCTCAGAATTGTCTTGAGGGCGTCCGGAAAGCTAGATTACTTGACCGAAGAATGCCCTGCTGAGCCTGCTGCTACTGAACCAGAAGCAGTTAAGGTAGCATGGAGGGTGGAACATGCTAAGTACAATGAGGTTGCTTGTTTAATGCTCACTAGCATGAGTGCTCCATTACAAAAGAAGTTTGAGTACTTTTTCCCAAAAGATATGCTTGAAGTACTTCAACAATCTTATGAGAAACCACCTGCAGTTGAATTGTATGATGAACTTGACAAGCTACACAACTGCAAGCATGGTGATGGAAAACCAGTTGAAGATTATGTGACTGAGATGAAAGAATCGTTTGATCAGCTTCACAGAATTGGATTTGGTTACCCGAACAATGTGTAAGTGCACTTGATCAACAGGTCCCTTAACAAGGACTTTGCTGGTTTTGTGCAGAATTTCAACATGCACTGCTCGGGGAAGACAGTCTCAGAATTACTCGCATTGCTTGTTGATTATGAGAAAAGTCTACCAGCCAAGGTCAAGGCCCCTACCCCGGAAGTGTTGGCGATTCATGGGGGGAGAATCCAGAAGAAATCGCATGTGAACAAATGCAAAGGGAAAGGTGGTAAAGGCAAGCCGGTCATGGCCTATCAACCACAACCCAAGATGAAGCAGCATCAGCCTAAGCAGAACAAGGTGAATCCGCCAAACAAGAAGGATCAGGCTTGTCACCATTGTCATGAAAAGGGCCATTGGAAGCGCAATTGTCCTCTCTACATTCATGACTTGCGACTCAAGAAGCAGGGGAATGAAGCTGGTAACCCCAGTTCATCAGGTGCGTTCTTTATGATTGAATTATTCACTCTTACTCCTAAATTGAATTCATGGGTATATGATACGGGATGTGGCATTCATATTTGCAATACCTTGCAGGGGTTTAGAGTTGAGAGAAAGCTGGCCTATGGACAACAATTCTTGCACGTTGGTAACGGAGCGCATGCAGGAGTTGAAGCTATAGGAGTTTTTAATTTAGTGTTGCCTTCGGGCCTATTACTATCTTTAAATAATTGTCATTATGCACCGTCAATTGTTAGAGGTGTAATTTCAATTTCATATTTGTTGAACCTTGGTTTTGAGCATACTATTTCTAGCAATGGAATTTCAGTTTCTTTAAATGGTGTTTTTTATTTTAATGGTATTGTTGTGAATGGTGTCTTTGAAATTGATATGAATGATAATGATAATACTTTTGTTAATAATAATTCAATGTATAGCATCAATAATAAGAGAATCAAGAAAGGTCTGGATTCGTCTTATCTTTGGCATTGTCGACTTGCTCACATTGGCAAGGCTCGCATGAAAAAGTTGCAACATGATAGGCTTTTAGAAAAGATCAATGATGAATCATTTGATAAATGTGAATCTTGCATTGCTGGGAAGATGACAAAGAAACCCTTTAAAAATAGGATTGAAAGGGCGAATGATCTACTTGGTCTTATTCACACAGATGTGTGTGGACCACTTAGACATGTGTCAAGGATGGGTGCTTGTAGGACCGAAAATATGTAGATGATTCATGTGGTTCGGGAGGTCGAGGTTGATCAAAGAATATGAAATCCATGACTAGTTTTAGAGAGAGAAAGTAGAGAGAGGGAGAGGTGAACAAAGATATTATTATTAAGAGAAAATGGTTACACACTCACACCTCTCAAGTGAAGACTTGAGGGGTATATATAGGGCAAACATAAGACAACTATTACAATATGACATTAGTAGTCCCTGCATTATATGCATATTAGTTGTCTACTCCAATTCACGTAAATATCGCTCAGCTTCATTTCTAACAATCTCCCTCCAGCTGGAGATATACGTGAATTGGTTACAATGATTCCTAACAAGTAAAATAAAACAATCAATGTAAGCGCAGCAATGCTGAGGAAGACTTCATAGCTCTTTATCTTCATAAATATCCTCAGCAATCTTTCTTTACTTGCAAACGAATCATGTACTAATCTAATTGGGTTATTTCTCCCTCCTAATTAGTAAGCCCTTTTCATTTACATGCTCCCTCCTAAATTGACAACCCGTTAGATATAATCTTTATGCTTGTAGAAGAAGTTTCTCTGAATTATACCCAAATTATCTTCAGTCTCTTATCTTGTCATGCACAGCGGAAAATGGATAATAGACTGATAAACTGTAACTTCTTCACAGGTTTGTTTGGGGAGCATCATATCGACATCTTCAACTCACTTAGAATGCTTCCAGATCTTCAATAAAAGCGCCGATGTACACATTTCTCCCTCCAGGATGATGACGATCTTTCAGAATCATCATAAATATGTGTACATAGAAATATCAACTGTAAGCAACATACAAATCAATACCCCATGAGTTGATGTCGACAACTACTCTCTCTACAATTCTCCTCAGATCAACCTCTTATCAAACCTCTTTTCACTTCCACTGGCTAATAGTAAGTGACCACGTATGGAGACAACCCGATATGACAAACATGAGAATGAAGTAAAATTCCCAGACTTGTGACTTACACTTGTACTAAAGTGTGATTAAGAACCTATTGAGCACAACAACGTCACTCCTTAGAATATAGGTAGTGGCATATACCCAACCATCCATCCTTTATTGTATATCCGCCTCTTGAACAATCCGAAACCTTTTGTGACACTGAGCACTACAACGTAACTCCTTAAAGTGATAGCTATTGTGAGCATTAAGAACCAACTTATGCGTTTATAGATCTCACACATAGCTAGATGTCCAAGTCTTAATCACTGTTCCATAAATGCTCAAACAAGGATCTTCAAAAGTCTTGCATCCAACCAACCCCTAGACTTTGAGATACTAAGTACACGCACCCGAGAATCGTCACTTCAAGCTCAAATAAGTAATAAACAAATAATCTCCGTAGTCACATTTCGATAACGTTCAAAATTTAGCCATGAAATTTGTATCCCCGTGAAATTTGCAATACCAAAATACCACTCTTAGTCCAATGATTATCATAAATTTTGGCTAATTATAACATTAAACCAACAATTATCCAAACTTTTAAATTGTATCAGCCCATCCAAATCATCATACAGAGTCCATCACTTGCAGCCCAATACATAACTTAAGATATAACATAGCAGTCCAATGTTCATATCATCCCCCAACTATTTTCGTTGGATGAAGTCATTTAGGCCCAGTCAAGTTTGAAAGCCCAACGCACGTATGAACAATAAGCAGATCCAATCCATCACACATAAATATTAAGTTACCCTAAATCTCTAATATTACTCATATCAGTTTAACCTAATAATTCACATATTGTTATTTCCGCCCCCATCCAAAATTTTCTCACTACCTAACTTATCTTCACATCTAAACTTAGCAGATCATCTTCAAAAACTTAACTATCTCATCTTCCGTCATCGTCTGTTATAATCTGAACAAATAAACACAAACAACAATTTGATAATCCTTTGAGTAAACCCTGGCACCACTTCGTCTTGATCAAAATTGATTCACTTTCAAGAAGACTATGAGCAACAGATCAAAGCTTCATCTTCAAGATCCTTTGAAGGGGGTGTCGGGTAGGTTTCTTTACTATGATGTTTACGATTGTGTCACACCGAAAGCAAGAAGGAATATGAGCACTCTTGTTCTTATTCTTTCTTTTGATATTCGGATATTAATTGAAGCTACACTTCAAAAAGAATCTGTGATGATGTTTGTTCCACGAAGACTCTTGTAAAAGATTATAAAAAATGGAACACAATCTGAGATTGTTTGTTTTCGTTTGTGTTTGATGTTTTTGAGTCTTGAACGTTATGGGAGATGGGATTGTTGTATGTTAAGTTGTTGGAGGCAGTGAGATTAGGATAGGATTGGATTTGATGTAGTTTGTTGGACAATTTTCTGCTATTCTTCTTCTTTCATTCATTTTGGTTATGTTTACTTGGACCGATGATGTTTATAGACTGAGGTCTTTGGGTCGTTGGTATAGTGGTTTTGGTCAATATTTCTGCTTGAACTCCATTCTCGAAAACCTTTTTACTTATCGAGATTTTTTTTTTTTTTTTTACTTGTCGAAAACATTATTTTTGAGAACGTGATTTTCGAGAACCTAATTTATCAAGAACATGTTTTATCGAGAACGTGATTTTCGAGAACATGTTTTCAAAAAAATAGGGTAAAGTGTTCTCGAAAACCTCATGTGTTCTCGAAAACAAGTACATATCGAGAACTTCTTATACAAGAAATTCCGATCTGATTCCGGCGAGTCATTTTGCAGATTCCGATGAATTTTCCGATGAGTTTTCCGACCACTGTTTGACCACAAATATACATCACGGGATGGAACCAAAAAGTCTCTAAAGTTGAGATTTACATAAAAATCTATTAGCATGGACTTAAAGTTGAGACCATACAGAGACATGTATGTAAAGCTTTTAAAGAAAAACATGAGACTTTTGACCACTTTTTGATACACATAAGCAGGTACGAAACTGTTATGAATGATAAGAAAAAAAAATTTGCTCAGTACAAAAAAAAAAAATGGTAAAAACAACATCAAACTAGTGAACGAACCACACAAAATCAATGATATAACAACACCGTAGCTCTGATGCCAATTGTAGGACCGAAAATATGTAGATGATTCATGTGGTTCGGGAGGTCGAGGTTGATCAAAGAATATGAAATCCATGACTTGTTTTAGAGAGAGAAAGTAGAGAGAGGGAGAGGTGAACAAAGATATTATTATTAAGAGAAAATGGTTACACACTCACACCTCTCAAGTGAAGACTTGAGGGGTATATATAGGGCAAACATAAGACAACTATTACAATATGACATTAGTAGTCCCTACATTATATGCATATTAGTTGTCTACTCCAATTCACGTAAATATCGCTCAGCTTCATTTCTAACAGTGCTAGCTACTTCTTAACATTTACGGATGATTACAGCCGTTATGCTTATGTTTATTTACTTAAACATAAATATGAGGTGTTTGAATCATTCAAAGTGTTTAAAGCAGAAGTATAGTTACAACTTGGAAAGAAGATTAAAGCTCTTCGATCCGATAGAGGTGGTGAATACCTGAGTAAGGAGTTCATAGATTACTTAGCAAAGGAGGGAATTGTCCAGCACCTTACTTCTCCATATACTCCACAACAAAATGGTGTATCTGAGAGAAGGAATCGTACATTGCAAGACATGATACGATCTATGTTTAATCTAACAACTCTTCCTTATTCATTTTGGGATTATGCCTTAGAATCTGCAGTTCGCATTCTTAATATGGTTCCAACAAAAAAGGTTGATAAGACTCCATATGAGTTATGGACTGGAAAAGCTCCTAACTTGTCTTATCTAAAGGTCTGGGGTTGTGAGGCGTATGTTAAACGTGACTCAGCAGACAAACTCCAACAAAGATCTGTGAAGTGCATCTTCGTAGGATACCCTAAGGAAACTATGGGTTACTACTTTTATTACCCAACTGAAAACAAAGTTTTTGTTGCAAGGTATGGAGACTTCTTGGAAAAAGAGCTCATATCTCAAGAATTCAGTGGGAGAGTATATGATCTGGAAGACGATCATGAAGATGTAGCACCTTCTGAAAACACTAGACAACTTCCTAAGAAACCTGAAAGTTTAGGTCCTCCACCTGAAGTTGAAGTGATTCCCATTCGTAGGTCATCTAGACCTGTGAAAGCTCCAACACGTCTATGTCTTAACATGGAGTGTGATGATAAATTGATAGGAGATCTTGATGAACCTACAAGTTATAAAGCTGCCATGAATGGTCCTGAAAAGGAAAAATGGCAGGTTGCTATGAATGGGGAAATGCAATCCATGGAAGACAATGAAGTCTGGGAAGAAGTAGACCTACCTCCAGGTGCCAAGTTAGTTGGGAGTAAATGGCTCTACAAGAAAAAGACTGATATGGATGGCATTGTACACACCTATAAGGCCCGTTTGGTAGCTAAAGGCTATACTCAAACTTTTGGTGTTGACTATGAGGAGACCTTTTCTCCTGTAGCTGACATAAGGGCTATTAGGATTCTTATAGCCATAGCCGCTTACTATGACTATGAAATTTGGCAAATGGATGTCAAAACCGCCTTCTTAACTGGTCGCCTAGATGAAGGCATCTATATGGCGCAGCCTGAGGGGTTTGTGAATCTAGAATTCCCAGATCGTGTATGCAAGCTTAAAAGATCCATTTATGGATTGAAGCAAGCATCACGACAATGGAATAAGAGATTTGATAGTGAGATTAAAAAGTATGGATTCACTCAAAATCTTGATGAGCCATGTGTATATCACAAAGCTAGTAGGAGTAATGTAATTTTCCTTATTTTATATGTTGATGACATATTGATCATGGGAAACGACATTCCAAGTTTGCAAAAGGTTAAGGCATATCTTGGAAGTTGTTTTTCTATGAAAGATTTAGGGGAAGCTGCATTTATTCTGGGAATCAAGATATATATAGATAGATCTCAGCGATTAATTGGATTAAGCCAAAGTGCTTACATTGATAAAATATTGAAGAGATTCAATATGCAAAATTCCAAGAAGGGATATTTGCCGATGCAAGAACAACATGGCTTGAGCGAGAAAGTTTGTGCTTCAACACCTGCAGAGGTGCAACGCATGAAGAGAGTCCCTTATGCTTCGGCTGTGGGATCTATAATGTATGCGGTGAAAAGCACAAGGCCTGATGTGGCGTTTGCTCAGAATTTAACCAGTCGATATCAGCAGAATCCAGGTGAGAAACACTGGACTGCTGTTAAGAATATTCTTAAGTACCTTAGTGTCACAGACTTGTCTCTACAAGGTCTTCCGTGCGGCACTTAGTCTTGACTAAGCTCAGCCTTGCTCGAATACTCAACGATGTATGCAACTAAGAAAGCTTCAAAGATAGGAACAGGTGGAATATGAAAACGCTTTATATTGCTTAGAACTTTTACAAGAGAGCTTTACAAGTGAACTTCTTGGATGATCTCTACAAATGAGGCTACCATCTATTTATACTACTCCTAGGAAGCTATGTACAAATTCTAGACAATTCTATGGTAGGAAAGTTCTAGGACTTCCATGAGCTTCTAGGGCTTCCATGAGATTCTAGAGCTTCCTACATCTTCCATACTTTTCCAAGGGCTTCCAAGCTTATCCATAATCTTCCAAGAGAAGTGTAATCGTATCAATTAGGCGGGTCGTGACATCCTCCCCCACCTAAGCTCGCGATGTCCTCGTCGTGCCTTCCTCATGATACTTCTTGATCTTGTCCGCAAATTGCCACAATAAGTCTTCGGCTTCCCAACTCGCTTCACTATCGGGCAACCCACGCCACTTGATCAAGTACTCCTTGTAACTCGGCACTCCTCATCTTCGTATTGTACGATCCGACAAGATCTCTTCAACCTCTTGATCGTACGAAGTTACAACCGTTGTTGGTGCCCGCTTGGACGCCCCCCGTTTCGGGTCTTCCTTGTCTCCATGATAAGGCTTGAGAAAGCTAACGTGGAAGACTGGGTGAATCTTCAACTTGGGCGGTAGTTGAAGTCGATAAGATACTTTCCCAACACGTCCAATCACCGGGAAAAGGGCCTTCATACCTCCGTATCAATCCCTTATGCACCTTCCTCAATGACTTGAATTGTTGAGGCAAGAGCTTCACCATCACTTGGTCTCCGACCTCAAACTCGACGTGTCTCCTTTTCTCATCCGCCCACTTCTTCATCTTTTTAGCTGCTTTGTGCAACGATGCCCGGGCAATATCCGCTTGCTCATGCCATTCCTTCACCGTCTTGTAAGCGGTCGGGCTACTCCCCTCGTATGATGCGGCTAAGGCATTAGGAGTTAATTGTTGGCGCCCCGTGACCAACTCAAAAGGACTCTTCCCCGTGGCTTCACTCCGTTGCATGTTGTAAGAGAATTAAGCAACATCAAGAAGCTTCGCCCAATCATGTTGGTTGGCACTTACGTAGTGCCGAAAATAGAGCTCCAATAGTGCATTCACCCTTTCCGTTTGCCTGTCCATTTGGGGATGAAAACTCGTAGAGAAGTTCAACTCCGTTCCCATGATCTTGAACAAATCCGACCAAAAGTGCCCCGTGAATCTAGGATCTCGATCGCTGACGATCACATGTGGCACTCCCCAACACTTCACCACATTCTTAAAGAAAAGCTTAGCCGTATTGTCCGCGGTAACATCGGGTGGTGCGGCAATGAATGTTCCATACTTCGAGAATCGATCGACCACCACTATAATACTCCCACATCCTTCCGACTTTGGCAAGCATGTGATAAAGTCCATGGAAACGCTCTCCCATGGTCCCTTGGGCATAGTTAAAGGTTCTAACAAGCCTCCGGACTTCTTTTGCTCTATCTTATCTTGTTGGAAAATAAGGCACGTCCGCACGAAGGTCTCTACATCGTCCTCCATCCTTGGCCAATAATAAGTGCCTTCAACCAATGCCAACGTCCTCTTGATCCCCGGATGACCGGCCCACTTTGAATCATGACACTCTTTCAAGATTACCCGTCTAAGATCACCCCACTTAGGCACGTAAAGCCGATCTCCTTTTGTGAACAACATGTCTCCTTTAAGCCAAAATCTTCGAGTCTTCCCATCTTTCGCTAAGGCCACGAGCTTCTTGGCAAAAGGATCATGTTCCAATCCTTCCTTGATTCGATCTTGGAGGAAGAATTGCGCTTGGGTGATTGCCGCAAACTCCGCCTTGTGACTCAATGCATCGGCTACCACATTAGCCTTCCCCGGCTTGTACTCTAATTGGTAGTCGAACTCGGCTAGGAAGTCTTGCCAATGAGCTTGCTTGGGACTTAACTTCTTTTGGGTTTGAAAGTAACTCGTGGCAATGTTATCTGTCTTGATCACGAATCTCGAACCCAACAAATAATGCCTCCAAATCCGCAAGCAATGGATGATTACCGTCATCTCTTTCTCTTGCACCGTGTACTTCCTCTCCGTCTCATTTAATTTTCGACTCTTGAATGCGATCGGGTGTCCGTCTTGCATTGGAACTCCTCCAATTGCAAAGTCCGATGCATCCGTATGTAACTCGAAGGGCATGGTTACATCCGGTAGTCTCAACACCGGTTCCTCCATAACCGCCTTCTTCAACCTCTCGAACGCCGCTTGGCACTTCTCATCCCACATCCAGGCTTTGTTCTTCTTCAATAGGTCCGTCAATGGAGATGCTATTGCCGAGTATCCCATGATGAACCTTCGATAATAATTCACCAAGCCAAGAAAAGATCTCAACTCCGTCACCTTGGTTGGTGGTTCCCACTCTTGGATAGCTTTTACTTTTTCCCCATCCATCATCAATCCACCGTCTTTGATCTTGTGCCCTAAGAACTCAACTTCGTCTTGGGCGAAGGAGCATTTTGCCAGCTTCACATAAAGCTCGTTGTCTCGCAACACTTGGAACACCTGTTTCAAATGCAAGACATGCTCCTCCAAGGTATGACTATAAACAACAATATCGTCCAAGTATACCACCACAAATTTATCAAGGAACGGATGAAATAACTTATTCATGAGGGTGCAAAATATAGCGGGAGCATTTGTTAAACCAAAAGGCATGACTAATAACTCGTAAGAACCATACCTCGTGACACACGTTGTCTTAGCCTCGTCTCCCTCCGCTATCCGTACTTGGTAGTACCCCGATCTCAAGTCTAACTTGGAGAAGTATCTCGCCTTTCCAACTTGATCAAACAAATCCGCAATGAGAGGAATAGGGTACTTGTTCTTGATCGTTACCTTGTTAAGTGCCCGGTAGTCTATGCACATCCGCAAGGATCCGTCCTTCTTCCTTTGAAATAGCACCGGCGCACCATATGGGGCCTTCGAGGGTCTAATATAGCCCGCATCCAATAGATCCTTGAGTTGTTTATGCAACTCCTCCAACTCCGGCGGTGGCATTCGGTAAGGGGCTTTAGCGGGTGGCTTGGAACCTGGTTCCAACTCGATGGTATGATCCACCTCCCTCCTAGGTGGTAGCTTCTTGGGCAACTCCTTGGGCATCAAGTCCTTGAACTCATCAAGTACCCACTCGATCTCCTTAGGTACCTCCACTTTGCCCGACTCGTCATCCGTCTCTAGCCTTGTTACCGCCAAGTAGCAAGGTTCACTCTTGTTGTACCCTTTCTTGAATTGCATGGCCGAAAGGGTCTTCACTCCACACTTAGAATCCCGCTCCGTGTTAACCATGCAAGTCTTTGCACCATCTAGGATACATAAAGTGTTAGCAAATGGAATAGGAAAAGCTCGTACCTTATCGAGGAACTCTAACCCAAGAACCAAATCGAAATCATCCATCGGGACCACCGACAAGTCAACCGTCCCCTCCCATTCTCCAATCTTCACCCGAACATCTCTAGCCACTCCTTCCATCGGTTTGACTTTTGAGTTTACCGGCTTAAACGTTCCACTCCCTTTCGTAGCGCTAATCCTTAACCGCTTGGCTTCATTAACCGACACAAAATTATGAGTGGCACCAGAATCAACTAGAGCACGTACCTTGGTCCCATTGACGGTTGCTTCCACAAATTGTAGTCCTTTTCCTACAACTTTTGGCACCTCCGTCTTGGCCTTGATTGCATTCAAGATCCTCATCGTACTCATGCATCCACCTTCGCTAGTATCTTCGTCTTCATGAGCTATTATTCCATTAAGGCTTGCTTTCTTGGGGCAATCTCGAGCTCTATGTGGTCCATCACATATGAAGCATCCACCCGTCTTATAATTCGTCTTCAAGTCCTTACCCTTTCCGGTTGGTGGCTTACGTGAATTATCATTCTTTACTTGGGCGACTTTCTCTCCCCCACCTTTCTGTTGGTTCACCTTTCGATCCTTCGGCTTAGACGGTTCCCTCCTAGTACCAAAATCGATCAGGGCCTCGGCATGGGCGATAGCCGTAGCAAGGTCTTGAACTCCATGTCTTTCTAACTCCGTCTTAGCCCATCCTTGTAAGCCATCAAGGAAGTAGAAAAGAGAGTCTTGGTCGGAAAGTTCCGGAATCTCCAAGACAAGTGTAGTGAATTCCTTAACATAATCTCGGATTGTTCCGGAATGCTTAAGTTTACGAAGCTGGCTCTTTGCCTCGTTCTTAGCATTCTCCGGATAGAATTGCTTTTTAATTTCTACTACAAAATCAGCCCAAGTGTTGATAGTACACATACCTCGCTCGATATCTCCATATCGACGTCTCCACCATAACGCCGCGGTATCCTTCAAGTATCGGGTCGCCATCTTAATCATGGAGTCGTCATCCGTGATTTTGACACCTTCCAAGTATTGCTCCATCTCCCACAAGAAATCGTCAACCGCCCTAGCTTCCCATTTTCCCACGAACGGTGATGGTTTAGGAACATCAATCTTCGGAGCATGATGGCTAGTTTCGCCACCTCCATTAGCCATGGATCGCTTGCATAGCACCACATCAGCTTGCAAGTCTTCGACGGTCTTACGAATGTTGGAAATCTATTCTCCAAACTCTTCTCGCAATTTCTTGATCTCACCCATGAGCATTTCCTTTAAGCCATGGATTTCGCGCTTCATGTCACCGCTAAGAGCATTAAGAACGACCCTAAAGTCCTGCTTCATGCTCGTAAACTCGGAGTTAAGACCTTCCAAGCCCTCAACTTGGTCCTTCAACTCTGTCACGGATGTCTCAACACCCGTCAATCTCGTATCTAAACTCGTCACCACGTCCTTAGACATTCCTCTCTTCTTGGGGTCTTGATGCTTATCGTCTCGACCTTGCCTCTCATCAAGAATCACACTTCCACTAGCGCCAATCTTCTCGGTTATGTTCGCCATCGCCTCGAATCAACGTAGCTCTGATACCACTTGTCACGGACTTGTCTCTACAAGGTCTTCCGTGCGGCACTTAGTCTCGACTAAGCTCAGCCTTGCTCGAATACTCAACGATGTATGCAACTAAGAAAGCTTCAAAGATAGGAACAAGTGGAATATGAAAACGCTTTGTATTGCTTAGAACTTTTACAAGAGAGCTTTACAAGTGAACTTCTTGAATGATCTCTACAAATGAGACTACCATCTATTTATACTACTCCTAGGAAGCTATGTACAAATTCTAGATAATTCTATGGTAGGAAAGTTCTAGGACTTCCATGAGCTTCTAGGGCTTCCATGAGATTCTAGAGCTTCCTACATCTTCCATACTTTTCCAAGGGATTCCAAGCTTATCCATAATCTTCCAAGAGAAGTGTAGAATAATCCGGAATCCCGATCAACCTCGAAAATAATCGTATCAATTAGGCGGGTCGTGACATTAGGGCTACTAAAGAGATGTTCTTAGTTTATGGGGGTACTCCATCTGCAGAACTTGATGTTACAGGTTACTGCGATGCTTCTTGGAAAGGTGATAAAGATGATACGAAGTCTCAGACGGGATATGTCTTTGTCATTAATGGAGGAGCTATGGATTGGAGGAGCAGAAAGCAGAGTGTACTAGCGATGTCTGCTACAAAAAGTGAGTATATAGCTGCTTTAGAAGCTGCAATGGAAGCTGTTTGGATTAGGAAGTTTGTTTCAGGGCTTGGGGTTATGCCTTCGATTCAACGACCTATGAAAATGTATTGTGACAACTCAGCTGCAATTACATTTGCCAATGAACCTGGAATCATGAAAGGCACCAGACATTTCCCGATTAAGCATCACTATGTTCGAGAACAAGTCGAAATAGGTGATTTCGAAATGCTCAAAGTTCACACAGATGAAAACTTAGTAGATCAATTTACAAAGCCTTGACCTGGCACCAAGCTTTACAAGCATGCTGAAGGAATAGGACTTAAATTAGCTGAAAGTTTCATGCCCATTTGTGATTAGTATTTGGATAAGGGATGTAATGTACAATTATTATTTTAATGAAATAAAATATTGTTTATGTTTATTTATTCATTGTCTTAATAATATATCCTATGTTTGCATGTTTAAGATCTATGAATAAATTATTATTCTAAATTATCCGTTGTCGATTAATGATATGGGAATATCATTAAACTAAGACAATTTTGAGTATTGGTTAAGGATATACTTGAAAGTATATTGATGCGTAGTCATACCAATTTCACATGATATTCAATGAATTGAGTATTGGACTTATCCCAACAATATGATTTAATATTTAATGTGAGAATCATAATTAAAGTTATCCTCAGACATGAGATACCAGATAAGTGTCATGGATGTAGTGCATTTTTGTGGAGCAATCTACCGCTTACCGTAATTGGAAGTTATAAGGGTTGTTTTCAGAAGTGTTGCAAAGTTCATGGGTTATTCTTGTAGTCAAGAGCGAATTTGTTCCTTGTGATTTGTTCAGAAGTTTAATACTGCTGGGGCCCTCGTAGGGTTGACAAAATGTTTGCGTGGCCACACCCAAAGTCTATCTAGAATACGTTCAGATGTTTTGGTAATTTTGTTCAATCATAAAGAGACGAGAAACAGAATTTAATAAAGAACCTCACATCTTTATTAATGTAGTATTAGAAGCGAAAGGATAATTATAATGATGAATCATTAAAGGTTTTTCCAGGAAACCTAGCTCGAGTCGAATTGGGGGCATTGGAGTGTTGCAAGACGCCAACCAATGTCATTTTACTATTAATAGATATACGAGTGGGAGCTGTTAAAAGTTACGTATAAATATTAATATGTAAATGACTAGTATCAAACCCGAGACCTCGAGATTGCACACATTACAAACAAGAATAAAAGTATATTAAATATATATGTGATATATGTATCGTGTATATATATTTAAATAAACACTTGAGGGACTTAATGATCGTTACTGATTAACCGTAAGTACTAACTATCGTTAAATATAAAAGAGAAGGACTAAATATGAAATTAGATGTCGAGAAGGATCCGGAACATCCCTTGGGATGTGTAGGCCGGTCGAACAAGGGGAGGGGAAACCCAACCCACATCAAACTTGGACTCTAAGTTTCTTTAGTATAAATACAAACACAAGGGTTAATTGTTTTTCACCTTTTGTGCACACACACAAACCCTAAAGTTTTCTCTTCTCTTTTCCTTGTTCCTAGCCGATCGACCCATCACCCATTAGGGTTCTTGGATCGATTTTTTCACAAGAAAAATATAGTGTTTAGATCTTGCAATCTCTTTTATTCGTTGGTAGTTTGTGTGTACAAGAACGAGGTAATTACTCACTATAGTAATTATCAAGAGATCGATAAACAAAATGGTAAGGGGTTTATCATTGATCTATTTTACACAAGATTCAAGATTTATTGAAGTGCATCGGGTATGTTGATATAAATAATGCCTAAAAACATTATTAACATATATCGATATCTCTATGTTTTGATAATCACAAAACGTAAACTCATTGAACTACAAATTATGACGTAAACAAGTATTTAGTCGTAAATATTCACTTTAGCATCCATATCACTTAAGGTATGAATAAACAAAGTGTTTAGTGCAATTTATGATCAAAGGGGTATTTAATTAACTAATGCAAAGTTTATTTAATTATATAAACATATTATATATTTTTGAAAAACACTTTTGGTAATAAAGAAAAATGTTTTATTCATACTAAATATATGAATTCAAAATTTTAACCAAAAACAGTTAGTTTTTCACCAAATAAACTTTCCCCACTAAAAGCCAAAGAATCTGGCCGTTTCAGCTGGGCGGCCCCCTTAATTATAAAGGGCGGTCCCCTTAATTTTAAGGGGGCCGGCCATGAATTAAGGGGACCGGCCACGCTCCTCTGTCAGATTCTTTTGCCTATAAATACCACCTTAAACCTGGATTTTTTCCTCACCTTTTGCACCCCAAAACTTTCTGTTCTAGATCTCATTTCTATTCTCCAAATCCTTTGATCATAAATACATAATCCTTTGTTTCAAAGTGATTCTTACTTCATCCTCTCAAGTGCAAGAGAAGAATACTTCTATCCTCCAAGACAAGAAGTATTACAACTTGTTGTGACCTCCACATCCAAGTTGATTGGTGCATCATCAAGAATATTTACATATATCTTTGTGTAGTGTGTTGTGAATATTTGATTGTAGATAGTTGTGATAGGAATATAGATTGTGTGGTTGGCTAGTAGATTGTAGTGAAGATATTTGGTGTGAAGAAGATAAGTTAGGAACTAGATTGGTGTGAAGAAGATAGGTGTGGAGTAGTTAGTTGTGAAGTAGATAGATTTGAAGAAGTTGATTGGTGTGTAGATTGGTGTGAAGATTGGTGTGTAGATTGGTGTGTAGATTGGTGTGAAGATTGGTGTGTAGATTGGTGTGTAGATTGGTGTGAAGATTGGTGTGTAAGTGGTGTGTATATTGGTGTGTAAGGTTTCTCCGCCATAAGGAGCTTGTTGACATAGTGAAGAAAACTCTCGAGTAGGTGACTCGAGGAGTGGAGTAGGGCAAGGAAGGTGTCCTTGTAGCCGAACCACTATAAATCCTTTGTCTCGCGGTTAGATCTTTCCATATCTTACTTATTATCTTGCTTATATCGTTATTACATTTGTAGACGTAGACGTATATATATAGTTGCTCATATAGTGCTAGTATTGATTTTACTTAAAGATCAAACGAAAGTTTCATTCACAAAACAAAGTTTTTACAATCAAACTAAAAAGGTTACATACATATAATTGATCATTTCGATCAAGTATAGGTTTTATACAAAATATAACTAAGGATTATAAAATAAACGATTACGTACTTATCTCTCGTATATAGCTATAATTGTTTATATTATGCATGTGTTGATTTCACATACTTAGCTTACATTATTATTATTGTTCATACTTAGATATACTTATTCATATTGTTCAAAGATTTGAGTTCACATAAGATTGAATCAAAGTTTTAAAAGCAAACAAAGTTTTAAAACTAAACTAAGTTTTCATAATAAAATTAAAAAGACGTAAAACTATTCAACCCCCCCTTCTAGTTTTCCACAATTGGTACCAGAGCCACGTCTAGCAAGATTTTTAAAATATATTGTATTTTAAAACTTGTAACGATCTATGGAATCTGAAAAATATTTAGAAGGGCAATCTATGCAAAGACCACCACTATTTGAAAGTGATGGATTTTTATATTGGAAAAATCGATTCGAAACTTATGTGAAATCAAAGGATCTAGATCTTTGGCATGTTATTACCTTTGGTGATTTTCCTCCTATTCAATATAATTTTGAAACTAAAAAGGATGAAATTGTATCTTTTGAAAAACAAAATGATGATTTGAAAAAGAAACTATCAAAAAATAGTGAGGCTAAAATGGTTATTTATAATGCGTTACCACGCAAAGAATATGAAAGAATTTTTATGTGTAAAACCGCAAAAGAGATTTGGGATTCTTTACTAATCACTCACCAAGGTAATAGTCAAGTTAAAGATAACAAAATAGATCTTCTTGTTCAACAATATGAACAATTTACGATTCCGGAGGAGGAATCAATAGATAATGCTTTTGCTAGATTTAACACTATTATCACAAGTTTAAAAGCACTTGATGAGAATTTTTCTAGTAAGAATTTTGTTAGGAAATTTCTTAGGGCTCTTCATCCAAAATGGCGAGCTAAAGTTACGGCGATTGAAGAATCGAAGAACTTGTCAACTCTTCAACTTGATGAGTTGATCGGCAACCTGAAAGTCTACGAAGCAATAATAAAGAAAGACTCCGAGATGGTCAATGGAAAAAGAGAGCAAAGCAAGTCAATTGCGTTGAAAGCTAGGAAGGAATCTAGTAACGAGGATAGCTCAACCTCCGAAAGTGATGACGAAGAATATGCGACGGCCGTAAGAGACTTCAAGAAATTCCTCAAATGGCGAGGAAGATTGGTTAGACAACCGTATGATGAAAGGAAAGCAAACCAAAGAAATAAAGATGACAAAAATGGCAAAAGTGATAGGAAGTGCTTCAAATGTGGTGATCCAAATCATCTCATCGGAAAATGCCCAATGATGTCAAGAAATCAAAATCAAAAGGCGTTTGTTGGAGGAGCTTGGAATGATAGCGATGACGATGAGAAAGAAATCACAAATGAGGAGAAATGTCTTATGGCTAAGACATCAAGCGAGGTACGTTCCGAAACCAAATACTTTAGTGACGAAAATTTATCATTTGACGAAAAAGACCTAGATAGTGAATATAATAGGTTACGCAAATTAGGTCAAAAAGTTATAGCTAAAAATAAGTCACTAAAACATATTAACAATCTATTAGAAAATGAAGTACTCGAATTAAAAATTAGACTACAACATTTGGAAAAAGGAAAAGAAGTTCTTATAGAATGTAAAACATGCATAGAGGTTAAAAATGAAAACGAAAAACTTAAAGATGAAATTTTCAAACTTGACAAGTTTAAAAATAGTAGTAACCCACTTAAGAAAATAATAAGTGTTCAAGAAACTTCGGGAGACAAAACCGGTCTAGGATTAACCTCAACTAATGTTTCAACTAGTGAAAATAAAAATATAAAGTTTGAATGTGAATCTAGTAAACAAAAACCATTAGAGTCAAAACCTAAGTATATACTTAGAGAAGATAGAAAAATACCTATTGCAAGTGATGTGGAAGTAAAAAGTTTTTATAAACCATCATTAAAAGTCAAAACCGGATTTTCTAAACCTAAATTAAGATCTAAAACTCCACCACCAAGAAAACCTAACAATCATCATCCAAGATCTAAAACACCTCAACCTAGAAGAAATCAAAATAGACAAAATTACAATAACACTAGAAATCAAATGTGGAATTATCTACCAAGTTACAATCCTTGGGAAATATTACCACCATACATGCATCCTAGCCAAATGTTAAATATGTTTGGACCAAACAACTTTGGACCAATGAGACAATGGGGACCAAGTGGCTAAGTTGTCAATCTTGGAAGAAGTTGGAATATCATCTACTAATGACTTCTATAAGTCAACATGGTCACTTGAAGTGCTTGAAGATATTCCATTGAAGACTAAAAGGTACACGTTTCTTTTAAGTTCATCACTATAATTTGCATGCTTAGATAAATGATTAGTTAGATTAATGCTTAGTACATAATTGCTTATATTCTTATAACCTAGAAACATCATTGGTTGACTTTCCTAGGAATAAGATAAAATTGTTCATTGCCGAACAAAATAGAAAATGGAAATCTTCTATATCCACTATTAGGAAACTCATGGTGATGAAGTGAAATGAGTTAAGTGGATAAATCGTTAATATAGAAGTAGGATTAGATTCCTCGCGTAAGAAAACTATGGATGAAACAAGCTCTTGTAGACTATGGCATTAAGTCAGATAAGCGTGCGAAATCAAAGGAACTATAGATGTTAGGTTATACCCCATTCAACACTCTCGCATCCTACATATTAATTTTCGTCATCACTTCCTTTAGGATCATAGGATATATAGAAACGATAGCATGAGATAATAGTAGGCTTAACCAATCCTCTTGAGCATGAGATCTATAACAAACATCTTTTAAAATATATGATTAATGATATTTGTTGTCAAAAATCTAATATCTTTAAAAATATGCAAAAACCTCACATTTTGGAAAATAGTTTTTCAAATAACTATCCCACTTTTAAATAAGATGTTTTCACAATAAATATCCACAATTTTGTTTTGATCAAAACCAAAGATTGAGAAAATTTTATTTACCTTTCATTAACACATTTTGAAGTAAAACCGAATCTATTTTATTCAATTAACTCTCATATCTACATGAAAACCTACTTTCAAACATTGTTGAATAATGCTAAAAACGTCTCTTTAAATCATGCATGGTGATCTCATATTTGTCATCTATATTTATATAAATGACACTTATAAGTGAACTAAATCAAATCAAGAGGGCCATGGTTTATCTATTAAGACTTCGTTTGTAACAAGTCTAGAAACCCATGCTATCATAATACACATTAGGATTAATCCTCCTAGTTATGTAGTTATGAAATACTTGATGTTGCTTATTGTTTCCTAGCACTTATATTTTGCTTGTTAGATGAGTATGTTTGCATGCTAGATGAAATTGCTTGATTACTTAATCTCTTTGGTTAACATGCTTTAGCTACATAATTGCCTACATAATTAGTCTATGTTTAATTGCTTCAAAGAGTTGGACTTGTTTGAAACCAAAAACACAACCTTTCTGCAATTCACTACCAAAAACCCTTTTCTGGCAATCTGGGAATCACCAGATGGGCGGCCCCCTTAAATCATAAGGCGGACCCCTTAATTATTAAGGGGACCGGCCTACAATTAAGGGGACCGGCCATCTGATGATCGAAAGTGTTGTTTCCCTTTTCTACTTTTTAGCCCATTTCATCATACACTTCCCAAAATTCACAAACCTATTCTTTCCTAAACCTTCCATCAAAGTTTATCCATCCTTGATCCCACCTATCCTACATTATAAACACTCTCATTCCTCTAAATCTCCACTCATCTCATCATTTCCTCTCCCATTAAACCAAAACCACCAAGAAACTTGTTTGGAGAAGAAAACCTAACTTCCTTTAAAATTCCGTCAAACCAAATGATGTTGTCAAACATCCAACACCAAATTCCTCCTATGTTTTCAAACATTACTTACCTAACACCTCACTCTCCTTCTCACCAACATTACATGTCAAAAACCTTTACTCACCCATATCCTTCTACATTACACTCAAACCTCATAATCTTTTCACAACTCAAGCGATGTTGTTCCAAGTCAACCAACTACCTAACCTCAAACCCACAATAATGACTCATCTCACAACCTATCACCCACTCATTCCCTCATTCATGCTTCTTCTTATGATGAGCATGCTCAATCCCAAAACAACAATCCAAATCTCTCAATCAATACTTTACATGTTGCTCATTCAACAAAAACACCACTCACTCTTGGAGAACCTCTTCCACCCATTTCATGTTTTCATGACTACCCAAGCTCAACCATGTCTCCACCACCAAGAGTACCACCACCACATCCTACAACCTCACATGCCATTCCTATGTTGCATGTTCAAACCCTCACCCAAGACAACTATCATGCTCCACCACCATCACCTTCCTCCGAACACTTGAAGTTCGTTGAGGCGCTAAAAGAAGCCCATGAGCTTAGTGCTCTTTTAGCCTTACATCTTGCTCAACGCAATTTGGATCCACCTTCATCTTGATCACCCTCATCACCACACAACATAAATCAACTTGAGAAGCATGTCAACAATTAACCTTGTTGCATCTTTCTCCTAAAAACGATTGCATTCAATGAACACTTCACTTGAATTGAATATCTTCTCACTAGATCACATCCAATACCCTCACTTGAACAACATCCAAAACCTTTATTAACCTCTTCCGCTACAAACTCTCCACAACCAAACTCTCCAACATTCATGACCCAAACATATACCTCCATTAATCCAACAACCTTACCCTAACTCAACCATCCTTATTCCAAACACTCCATCATCAACCATCTAAGCATACCATATGCTTATGATTTTCACTTTCAAATACGAATCAACCAACCCCTTGTTACAAGCAAGTCCGATGGTTCTCTTTGGCAAATTAGGATCTTTAACATAATCTCTTTGAATTAATTGTTATGTATCCTTAATATTTGTTTGCTATGCCTGTTATTTGTATATTGCACATTCTTCTATATATGCTTGTGCTTCTAATATTTTTCTTGCGAGAATTCCATATCTCGATTCCTTGGTGCCCTTGAACGAGGGGGAGCACACATCAAGGGGGAGCTTTCTACCCGTCTAACTTCATTCATGAAGCTAGTCGGCATAACCTTTTTGATTCTACAAAAAGGGGGAGAAGTGAATATAAACTCACTAAGTACTTGTCTAAAAATTAATTTTTAGACTTAATGAGTTTAGGTTTTGTAATCATCAAAAAGGGGGAGATTGTTGATATAAATAATGCCTAAAAACATTATTAACATATATCGATATCTCTATGTTTTGATAATCACAAAACGTAAACTCATTGAACTACAAATTATGACGTAAACAAGTATTTAGTCGTAAATATTCACTTTAGCATCCATATCACTTAAGGTATGAATAAACAAAGTGTTTAGTGCAATTTATGATCAAAGGGGTATTTAATTAACTAATGCAAAGTTTATTTAATTATATAAACATATTATATATTTTTGAAAAACACTTTTGGTAATAAAGAAAAATGTTTTATTCATACTAAATATATGAATTCAAAATTTTAACCAAAAACAGTTAGTTTTTCACCAAATAAACTTTCCCCACTAAAAGCCAAAGAATCTGGCCGTTTCAGCTGGGCGGCCCCCTTAATTATAAAGGGCGGTCCCCTTAATTTTAAGGGGGCCGGCCATGAATTAAGGGGACCGGCCACGCTCCTCTGTCAGATTCTTTTGCCTATAAATACCACCTTAAACCTGGATTTTTTCCTCACCTTTTGCACCCCAAAACTTTCTGTTCTAGATCTCATTTCTATTCTCCAAATCCTTTGATCATAAATACATAATCCTTTGTTTCAAAGTGATTCTTACTTCATCCTCTCAAGTGCAAGAGAAGAATACTTCTATCCTCCAAGACAAGAAGTATTACAACTTGTTGTGACCTCCACATCCAAGTTGATTGGTGCATCATCAAGAATATTTACATATATCTTTGTGTAGTGTGTTGTGAATATTTGATTGTAGATAGTTGTGATAGGAATATAGATTGTGTGGTTGGCTAGTAGATTGTAGTGAAGATATTTGGTGTGAAGAAGATAAGTTAGGAACTAGATTGGTGTGAAGAAGATAGGTGTGGAGTAGTTAGTTGTGAAGTAGATAGATTTGAAGAAGTTGATTGGTGTGTAGATTGGTGTGAAGATTGGTGTGTAGATTGGTGTGTAGATTGGTGTGAAGATTGGTGTGTAGATTGGTGTGTAGATTGGTGTGAAGATTGGTGTGTAAGTGGTGTGTATATTGGTGTGTAAGGTTTCTCCGCCATAAGGAGCTTGTTGACATAGTGAAGAAAACTCTCGAGTAGGTGACTCGAGGAGTGGAGTAGGGCAAGGAAGGTGTCCTTGTAGCCGAACCACTATAAATCCTTTGTCTCGCGGTTAGATCTTTCCATATCTTACTTATTATCTTGCTTATATCGTTATTACATTTGTAGACGTAGACGTATATATATAGTTGCTCATATAGTGCTAGTATTGATTTTACTTAAAGATCAAACGAAAGTTTCATTCACAAAACAAAGTTTTTACAATCAAACTAAAAAGGTTACATACATATAATTGATCATTTCGATCAAGTATAGGTTTTATACAAAATATAACTAAGGATTATAAAATAAACGATTACGTACTTATCTCTCGTATATAGCTATAATTGTTTATATTATGCATGTGTTGATTTCACATACTTAGCTTACATTATTATTATTGTTCATACTTAGATATACTTGTTCATATTGTTCAAAGATTTGAGTTCACATAAGATTGAATCAAAGTTTTAAAAGCAAACAAAGTTTTAAAACTAAACTAAGTTTTCATAATAAAATTAAAAAGACGTAAAACTATTCAACCCCCCCTTCTAGTTTTCCACAGGGTACGTTACTATTTATGTTTTAGTTAATCTTTATACTTGTTATACATTGATCCTAGCTTCCGCATATTGTTTTATTTGATTGTCAAACTCTAACAATAACTTCATGAATTCCTTAAACCTAAGCATGTATTCAAAAAAAAATTACCGGAAATTTCATATATATTGTCAGAATGTCAGGTGAATTTTGCAAGATGGGAACCTTGGCATGTAAATTTTGGATTTTGCAGTCCGTGGGAGAAATACCAACAGATACAAGACCTTCTTAGGTAGCTTGCTTCCATGAGTCTGTCGCTAGAAGGCCGTCTTAGATCGCCAATTCAGGTCTACATTACTCTTCACCAGGCTATAGTTTATAATCTTAGATTAATTAAACAATTCCGCTCTTTTACTCAATCAATCAAGTGGTTTACTTAGTGAATGCAACCCTCAACGATGATGCGAGAAGCAATCAAAGAGCCATGCAAAAATGTTGGATCTTTGCTTGGACTTGTGATGCCCGAGCTAGGAGAAAGGATCATGATAAAGAAAAAAAGTCAAGAGATGGTGCCAGAATTACAATCCCTTAAGCTACAGTTGATGCTACTGTCAACTTCAAAGATAATAGAAGATCTTGCTACAACTAACTTCTTGTTTTTGCTAATGGAAATAGTCGACAAAGTGGAAGTCCTAGCGAAAGAATTTGAAACACTTGGAGAAGTTGCTGGTAGTCTCAAAAAGGTTTTAATCGGCTGGGAAGTCCAAACCCCTTGCACCCTTTTTGGGTACCGACTGACCCTTAGCTCAAAGACGCTACATCAAATATTTATTAAAGCCACTTGGTGATGACTGATAGGATGTAACGTGTTTATGCAATTATAAAATGATTTATGGAAAACTAGAAAGGGGGTTGAATAGTTTTACGTCTTTTTAGTTTTTGTAAAACTTGGTTTCAAAATATTAATACGAGTTTATTCAATTGTTAGTTTGAAAAAGCCTTTAATTAGAGTTATGTACAAAAACAACTATATGATCTATTATATGTGAATTCTTTTAGGTTTGTTATAAAGACTTTGTTTTTGAAAACTTAATATAGTTTTAAAACCTTGTATACTTTTAAAACTTTGATTCGATCTTATGTGAACTCAAATCTTGAACAATATGAACAACAATATCTAAGTATAAGAAATAGTAAAGATGTAAGCTAAGTATGTAAGATCAACACATGCACAATATAAACAATTATAGCTATGTACGAGATGTAAATAAGTAAGCTAAGTAAAGGAAAGATCTAACCGCGAGACAAAGGATTTATAGTGGTTCGGCTATAAGGACACCTTCCTTGTTCCTACTCCACTCCCCGAGTCACCTACTCGAGAGTTTTCTTCACTATGTCAAAAAGCTCCCTTATGGCGGAGAAAACCTTACACAACTTTCGCTTACACCAATTTAACGACACAAAGCTAAATGTCGAGTTCTAATCCTAGCTAGAACTAATCTCACACCACTTATCACTACACACCTTGTTCACAACTTCTTCACAACACCACTACTTCACAACTTAACTCTAGATCTTCACACCACTACTTCTTCTCCACAACACTACTACTACTTCACAACTAATCTTCACAACTAACACACCTAGATCTATACTATACAAATAATCTACACAACTATACAAATAATATTCACAAATACTTCTTAACTAGATGTTGAGGGAGTATTCTTCTTTTGCACTTTGAGAGATGAATGAATGAAGGATTGAATCACTTGAAACAAGGATTAATAATCTAATGATCAAAGGATTTTAGAAGGATGTTTAGAGAGATTTGAATCTGAAAATATTTTTGCAAAAGGTGAGAAAAATACCAGGTTTGAGGTGGTATTTATAGGAGAAAATTTCTGACAGAATCTGACATAGGAGCCTGGCCGGTCCCCTTAATTCATGGCCGGTCTCCTTAATTTTAAGGGGACTGCCCCTTATAATTAAGGGGGCCACGCAGCTGTAACGGCCAGATTTTCTGTCTTTTAGTGGGGAAAGTTTATTTGGTGAAAAACTAACTAATTTTGGTTAAAAGTTTGAATTCATATATTTAGTATGATTTAAACATTTTCTTTTATTACCAAAAGTGTTTTTCACAAATATATAATATGTTTATATTATTAAATAAACTTTGTAATAATTAATTAAATACCCCTTTGATCATGAGATGTATTAAGCACTTGTTTATTCATACCTTAAGTGATTAAGTTGGATAAAATGATATAAACTAGCTTAATACTTGTTTACGTAGTAGTCTTACGTTTAATGATTTTATATTTTGTGATCGTCAAAATGTAGAGATATCGAAAAATATAAATAACGTTTTTATGCATTATTTATGTCAACAATCTCCCCCTTTTTGATGATTACAAAATCTAAACTCATTAGAACGGAGATTAGTATATATACAAGTATTTCGTGAGTTTATATCAATTCTCCCCCTTTTTGCTAGCATCAAAAAGGTTATCCTGAATAATTTGGAGCTCCCCCTGGACGTGTACTCCCCCTTGATGTGTGCTCCCCCTCGTTTGAGGGCACCAAGGAATCAAGCTATGGGAATCTTGGATACAAAAATGTTAGAAGCACAAGCATGCATGGCAAAACAACTAGCATAGCAAACAAATATATTTCAAGACAATTAAGAATGCATGAAAGTAACAAAACATAAGTAGCATTCATTAATGCATTTATTTAAATAGATTATGTTGAAAACATAATCATAAGTACATAAGCATATATGTGTATATGCTTTTCTAGCAAACTACACTAGGTAATACTAAGTTGCCAACTCGAGGTCTCTTGGACTTGCTTGGAACACAAAAAGTTGTGATGATTTTATTTGGAGACGGGAGGTGTTTGTTTGAGTCGTCCTAGTGAGTAGATACTCAATCCAATTGAGATGTTCATTGAGAACAAAGGTTTGTTTTTCAAGGTAGGTGCAACAAATGCAATTTATGACATGGTTTTCAAGATGGATCAAATTGTTTGATGGAGATGAGTTGGTGGAGGTAGGTTGTTGATCCAAATTGCGTTGAGTAAGATGAAACGCAAGAAGAGCGTTAAGCTCATGAGCTTCTTTGAGCTCTTCAACGAACTTTTCATGTTCGGAGGAAGGTGATGATGGTGGAGTTGGATTGTGATTAGGGATTGAGGTTTGGTCATGAAACTTATGATTCATGTTTGGATGAGAGTGATGGTTGTTGTTTTGAGATTGAGTATGTTCCTCAAAAGGGTCATTTAGTAGAAATGAGTGAGATGAATGTGGAAGTTTATTAGTGAGGGTGATAGTTAGGTTGTCTTGTTGAGCTAAAAGAGTGGTTTCATTTGGGTGATCATGAAAGCATGATGACGGTATGGATGAAAGTGATTCTTCATGTGTGGATGGTAGTTTGGATGTTGTATGTGGGGTGATAACAATGATGTTAGGGTTGTTGTTTTGGAATGAGTTACTTGTGTGAGAGTGAGGTTTGGGTGTTGGTTAATTTGGAACTACATCACTTGTGTGTTGACAAGAATCAAGTTTTCTCCTCCAAATGGGTTTGACGGAGATCTTTGTAACTCTTGAGAATTTGGGTCTTTGGTTGTTGGGAGATGACATGATGGGTTAAGTGATGATTTGTGATGAAGAGAGGTATTTATAGTGTGATGATTATGTGTTTATGGAAGGATAGTAGGTGTGGGATTGGCTAGACAAAATGTGTTGGCGTGTTTAAGGAAGTGGTAGTGATACTTTTGGTGGTGGAAACATTTGTGAGTTTAGGTAGTCATTGATGGATGAGAATAAAGATATGGAAGAAGAGGATGTTCCACGAGTGGAGGTTGTTTTGGATGGTGCATTTGGTGAACTAGGAGATGAGCATTGAGGTTGAAGTGATGTCATCTTTGGTTAAGTCAATGAAGAGTTGTTTAGGAGTGATGATGGGGATCTTTTGTTTCTTTGATGTTTTGGAAATGTAAGTTTTTGGTGAATCCATGGTGGATTGTGGTGATATGTGTTGGAGGTGAAGGGTGAGATGAAGGTGTATATTTGGGAGCAAGGATGAAGGTGTATTTGGGTGATGAGATGAGTGGTTAGTTATTATGATGTGGTTTGTGAAAGAGTACATTTGAGTGAACGTGAGGTTTGTGTATCATGAAGTATGATTTGACCATCATGGGTTAAGTTGTATTGATGATGACACACTTTGTAGAGTGTAGGGAATGGTTACATGGTTGAATCTTTTGTGAGGATGACTAGATGGAGTTATTGGTGAAGATGGGAAATGAGTATCAAGTGGTGTGATTGGTGAGAGTGAAGGAGCAATGTTCATGGAAGGAATGACTTGGTTTTTCATTTCACCTATGGTGGTTTGAGTGTGTAAAGATTATGAGATTTGAGTGTAATGTAGAAGGTTATGGGTGAGTAAAGGTTGTGAGGTTTGGTTTTGGGCAAGTCCAACTCTTTAGGCAACTAGATAAGTATTATCATAATGAAATTTGCATAAAAAGTATATATGCAAATAAACATGTGATAAAATTATAACTAAGCATGCATGCAAAACCAATAAAGCAAATAAGTAATTAAGCAAATCATTCAACCTAAAGTAACTATCTTAGTTTAAGGCAACTAGTGAGTGAGAAGCTAGTGATGGAACAAATGTGATTGTGTAATTTTTGATTTTGTTCTAGTGTGTGCCTATATGAAACAAATGTGGAGTTAAGATTGTTTCGACTTCTAAAGAATGAAAAACAAGTTTTCCTAAGAAACAATCTTTAGTCTCCTTAAATTGAATTTGCTCACTTTTAAGTGTCATATATATGTATATATTGGATTTATATATATATATATATATATATATATATATATATATATATATATATATATATATATATATATATATATATATATATATATATAACGAAAGTGAAACTATTATGCATGATTTGAGAAAAAATATTTTTATCATTATTCAACAATGAGTTTTTCCTACACGTGAGAATGATTCCAAAATGAATTGAGGTTTTCTTTGAGAATATATATACGCAAAACAAAATATCTTAATTCCTGATTTTTGTGCAAAACATAATCCTAGACTCAGATAGAAGAAAGAAAAGAAAACTTTAAAATTTCAGAAAGTTTTAAACATTTAAGAAAATTCAATCAATTTGTTCCATCATTCCTAATCCTAAACGTAAGTGGTTAAATAATTAACGCTTAAGGGGCTTAGTGAATATATCGGCAATGATATCTTCCGAAGCTACATTTTCTATTGTTATGTTTCCCTTTTTTTTTTTTTTTTTTTTTTTTTTTTTTTTTTTTTTTTTTTTTGTACATTATCCCTAAGAAAGTGATGATGTATTTCTATATGTTTAGTCCTAGAGTGTTGAACGTGATTCTTACTTAAATCTATAGCACTTTTGTTATTGCACATAATAGGAACATTTTGTAACCTAATGCCATAGTCTAGGAGAGCTTGTTTCATCCATAGTTTTCTTACACGAGGGATCTAGTCCTACTTCTATATTATCGATTAATCCACTTAACTCATTTAACTTCATCACCATGAGTTCTCTACTAGTGGACATAGAAGATTTCCATTTTCTATGTTGTTTGACAACGAGCAATTTTATTTTAATCTTAGGAAAGCCAACTAAAAGGGGTTCATAATGCGTGAGTAAGTAAGTATTACTAGCTATATAACTAAACATTAATCTAACTAGTTATTAATCTAAGAATATAAATTTTAACGATGAACTTAAAAGAAACGCGTACCTTTTAGTCTTCAATAAATTTTCTTCAAACACTTCAAGTTGCCATGTTGACTTATAGAAGCCATTTGTAGATGAGATTACAACATTATCGAAAAGTGACAACTTAGCCACTTGGTTCCCATGGTCTCATTGGTCCAAGGTTGTTTGAACCAAACATGGTTTGCAATTGACTAGGATGCATGTATGGTGGAAGTAATCCCGATGGGTTAAAGCTTGGTTGATGTGGATAATTCCACATTGGGTGACTATTATTGGAGAGGTTTTGTCTACCTTGATTTCTTCTAGATTGAGGGGTTTTAGACCTAGGATGAGGATTATTTGGTCTATTTGGAGGTGGAGTTTTAGATCTTAATTTTGGTTTAGAAAATCCGGGTTTGGCTTTTAATGATGGTTTATAAAAACTTTTTACTTCCTCATCACTCGCAATAGGTACTTTTCTATCTTTTATGATTACATACTTAACATTTGACTCTAATGGTTTTTGTGTACTAGATTCACATTCAAACTTTACATTTTTATTTTCGCAAGTTGAAACATTTGTTGAGGTAAATCCTAAACCGGTTTTATCTCCCAAAGTTTCTTGAACACTTATTATTTTCGTAAGTGAGTTACTACTATCTTTAAACTTGTCAAGTTTGAAAATTTCATCTTTAATTTTTCATTTTTATTTTTGACCTCTAAACATGTTTTACATTCTATAAAAACTTCTTTTTCTTTTTCCAAATGTTGTAGTTTAATTTTTAATTCAAGTACTTCATTTTCTAATTGATTATTAATATGTTTTAGTGACTTATTTTTAGCTATGACCTTTTGACCTAATTTATACAATCTACTATATTCGCTATCTAGGTCTTTTTCATCTAAAAATAAATTTTCATCACTATAGTATTCGGTTTTAGAACGTACCTTATCGGATGCCTTTGCCATGAGACACCTTTCATCTTTTGTTGTCTCTTTTTCATCATTGTCACTATCGCTCCATGCTCCTCCTACAAAGGCCTTGTGGTTTTGACTTCTTGACAATTTCGGACATTCTCCAATAAGATGATTTGGATCTCCACACTTAAAGCACTTTCTTTCATTATATGGTTGCCTAACGTATCTTCCTCGTCTTTTGAAGAATTTCTTGAAATCTCTTACGGCCATAGCATACTCTTCATCGTTGCTTTCGGAGGTTGAGCATTCTTCGTCACTAGAGTCCTTTTTAGCTTTCAACGCAATCGATTTGCTTTGCTCCCTTTTTCCTTTGACCATCTCGGAATCTTTCTTTATTATTGCTTCGTAGACTTTCAAGTTGCCAATTAACTCGTCAAGTTGAAGAGTTGACAAGTTCTTCGATTCTTCAATCGCCGTAACTTTAGCTCGCCATTTTGGATGAAGAGCCCTAAGAAATTTCCTAACAAAATTCTTACTAGAAAAATTCTCATCAAGTGCTTTTAAACTTGTGATGATAGTGCTAAACCTAGCAAATGCATTATCTATTGATTCCTCTTCCGGAATCATAAATTGTTCATATTGTTGAACAAGAAGATCTATTTTATTATCTTTAACTTGACTATTACCTTGGTGAGTAATTAATAAAGAATCCCAAATTTCTTTTGCGGTTTTACACATAAAAATTCTTTCATATTCTTTGCGTGGTAACGCATTATAAATAACCATTTTAGCCTCATTATTTTTTGCTAGTTTCTTTTTCAAATCATCATTTTGTTTTTCAAAAGATACAATTTCATCCTTTTTAGTTTCAAAATTATATTGAATAGGGGGGAAGTCACCAAAGGTAATAACATGCCAAAGATCAAGATCTTTTGATTTCACATAAGTTTCGAATCTATTTTTCCAATAAAGAAAACCATCACTTTCAAATAACGGTGGTCTTTGCATAGATTGCCCTTCTAAATATTTTTCCGATTCCATAGATCGATTCAAGTTTTAAAATACAATATATTTTAAAAATCTTGTTTGACGTGGCTCTTGATACCAATTGTGGAAAACTAGAAGGGGGGGGGGTTGAATAGTTTTACGTCTTTTTAATTTTTGTAAAACTTGGTTTCAAAATATTAATACGAGTTTATTCAATTGTTAGTTTGAAAAAGCCTTTAATTAGAGTTAAGTACAAAAACAACTATATGATCTATTATATGTGAATTCTTTTAGGTTTGTTATAAAGACTTTGTTTTTGAAAACTTAATATAGTTTTAAAACCTTGTTTACTTTTAAAACTTTGATTCGATCTTATGTGAACTCAAATCTTGAACAATATGAACAACAATGTCTAAGTAAAAGAAATAGTAAAGATGTAAGCTAAGTATGAAAGATCAACACATGCACAATATAAACAATTATAGCTATGTACGAGATGTAAATAAGTAAGGTAAGTAAAGGAAAGATCTAACCGCGAGACAAAGGATTTATAGTGGTTCGGCTACAAGGACACCTTCCTTGTTCCTACTCCACTCCCCGAGTCACCTACTCGAGAGTTTTCTTCACTATGTCAACAAGCTCCCTTATGGCGGAGAAAACCTTACACAACTTTCCCTTACACCAATTTAACGACACAAAGCTAAATGTCGAGTTCTAATCCTAGCTAGAACTAATCTCACACCACTTATCACTACACACCTTCTTCACAACACCACTACTTCACAACTTGACTCTAGATCTTCACACCACTACTTCTTCTCCACAACACTACTACTACTTCACAACTAATCTTCACAACTAACACACCTAGATCTATACTATACAAATAATCTACACAACTATACAAATAATATTCACAAATACTTCTTAACTAGATGTTGAGGGAGTATTCTTCTTTTGCACTTTGAGAGATGAATGAATGAAGGATTGAATCACTTGAAACAAGGATTAATAATCTAATGATCAAAGGATTTTAGAAGGATGTTTTGAGAGATTTGAATCTGAAAATATTTGTGCAAAAGGTGAGAAAAATACCAGGTTTGAGGTGGTATTTATAAGAGAAAATTTCTAACAGAATCTGACATAGAAGCCTGGCCGGTCCCCTTAATTCATGGCCGGTCCCCTTAATTTTAAGGGGACCGCCCCTTATAATTAAGGGGGCCGCGCAGCTGTAACAGCCAAATTTTCTGTCTTTTAGTGGGGAAAGTTTATTTGGTGAAAAACTAACTAATTTTGGTTAAAAGTTTGAATTCATATTTTTAGTATGATTTAAACATTTTCTTTTATTACCAAAAGTGTTTTTCAAAAATATATAATATGTTTATATTATTAAATAAATTTTGTAATAATTAATTAAATACCCCTTTGATCATGAGATGTATTAAGCACTTGTTTATTCATACCTTAAGTGATTAAGTTGGATAAAATGATATTAACTAGCTTAATACTTGTTTACATAGTAGTCTTACGTTTAGTGATTTTATATTTTGTGATCGTCAAAACGTAGAAATATCGAAAAATATAAATAACGTTTTTATGCATTATTTATGTCAACATGATTTAAGCAAAGAAGGAACGCCACATTATCCTGCCAACTTAATTTTATGCAGAATGAGACAGGTTGAAGTGCAAATTATATGTAGTATTTATAAATCTAACGAACAAACCCAATTCAACATATCACCGTGCACACTATCTAACATGTGTAGTAACTTTCGTTACATACCACCTTAGAGAAGTAAAAGTGGATAATTTAGGTGAACTGCTTTTCTCTGATAGATTCTTTTCCTTAATATTTGTTAAGATACGAGCATCTCGAGCTTTATTACAACATTGCCAGTCAAGCCCTTTGGTTATCCTTTAACTCATATTAATTTCACAAAGGGTAATAGTAACATATTTATTTCGCTCTATATTATAAGCTTCCATTGAAAGAAGCTAAGAAAAATTTCGAGTATTGCTCTACTACAAAATCTAAAAAAGGTTATCAAGTCTCGTTGGAGAAATTTGTACGATAAATCGTAAGATAGGTGGTATAAGGTGTGAAAAATTGTCCTTTTTTGACATCATTTTTGGCCAAAAATTGGCTTATTATTCAAAAAATAACTGATTTACTCAAAGTTTTTGAAAATGCAACAACTTTATTATTGAGATATTTATTATTCCACGAGTCATTTGGTACTCAATCAAATTTATATGATGTGTTCAAAATTAGGCGAATACGAATATAATGGTCCACTATTTGCAAGTATGCTTCAACCCATGAAAGAAAAACTTAGAAAATATTTCAAAGAAATTCCATTGGTAATTACCTGCTGCATTGAACCCACACTTTAACGCGGGATGGAACTACTTATTGAAAATATTTCTATTGATTTGGATTTGCATCACCAAAAACATTTTCTTTGCAAAAAATGCAAGAGATTATTTTAACAAATGCTTTAAAGATTTATATAATGTTTATTTTAATAAATGTGGTTCAACAAATGTTTCTACGAGTTCAACTTCTTCCTTGTTTTGCTACAAAAACTACCATGGATCTGACGCTTGGCTTATTTTAAGACATGAAAGCACTAAACGGGCTAGGAGTGACCAATCATCGACTAACGAATTTGAGAGATATATTGGAACCGATTGGATAAACACTATGGGACCCGAAGAATTCACAAAATTTGATATTTTGGCTTGGTGGAAAGGACAATATCAATTTCCTGTTCTAGCCTTCTGGTGTGTGCTTATTCACACACCTTTTTCTGGTCAAATTAAGACCAAAACAGACACAAACTAACCATAATTGCCAAAGATATTTTGTTTTTGTTTTTCTGATCGTGCTGGAACGGATATTTCAGAAATTGGCATAAATCAGACCAAAAAGGACAAAAACGAACACGAATTTGGAAAACGTATCAAAAGGCAGAACCGGGGAAGCAACTTACCACTTTTTTAGCTCAGTTTGTCAAAACACACCTTGTGGAATCACAAAATGCCAAAAATAGTCCTTGGAACAAAAGTTTGCAAAATTGGCAGAAATGGTCCCTCAAGTTTAGAAATTGACAGAAATGGTCCCTCAAGTTTGGAAATTGACAGAAATTGTCCCTGGATGATTAATTTTGAAGAAAAGTCAACAACAGCCCCCCAGGAATCAAGGAATGACATCTCTGTCCTCTGGAATACAAGTTTGCAAAAATGGCAAAATAGGCCCCTCGAGTGTCCAAGTTGTCAGATTATACCCCTAGATGTATAATTTTGGAAATTTTACAACTTTGGTCCCTATACTATTCAAACTTGACAAATGTGGTCCTTGTGTTAACTTTTGGAAAATTACAACACACACCCTAAATTTCAGTTAATTCCAAAAATGGTCCTTGTGTTATATTATCTACAAACCAAACGGACTTATTTGTGATTTACAAACCCAAAACAAACACTAACCCAAAAACACTTACCAACCCAACCCTTATTTTTCCCAGGCCCAAGTACTAAGCCCAAAACCCACCCTTAGTTGTAAAACCGGGGTCAACCCAATCAAACCCACCCCTGTCACTCCTTTTTCCCTCCTCACTGCTCCAAAACCACTCACCAAAACCACCTTATCCCCCTCTCCCCACTTGCCCACCACTTGCCAATCACCTCACCTCATATGCTAACCCATCACCTCCACCACCCCTATAACCCCTAGCCCTTCACCCTCACAGAGCCAATTGGCCTGAAATTATTTTGGCGCTAAAAATCAACGAAAGGCCAAGATTAAATCCTACTCATCCAAAGGCTAGTATTTTTTCTGGGAAAGCTCAAGTGGGTCCCACTAAACCCTAAAAATCCACTTTATAAGAGAAAGAAGCAGAAGAGTTCAAGTAGTAGTTTAGTTTTAGTTTAGTTTTGTCGACTTAGTGTAATTTAGTTTTTCAGTTGTAATTTTCAGTTAAGAAAAAGCTTGTAATCAATCTTTTCAGTTGATGAGGCGAAAAATGAACCACTTCTAGGGGGTCATTTAAGCCCGGAATTGAATTTATTTGATCAAATATTGCCATAAATCGTTCCTTTTGTGATTTTAGGTACTTTGGGAGAGAAATCTGGAAAAGGAAGCAATTCGGACGTTTTTGGAGCATAAAAGTGAAGAAAACGCCAAAGTCTTAATTTTCCTTGCTGAGAACAGTAGGTGACGGCGTCAAGAAGAAAATCCTGACGGCGTCAAGAGTAATTTTCATGACGACCCAGTACAAAAATGAAGGCGTCATAAGGAAGAGTGTCAAGAGTAAAATATGTGACGGCCTGGAAAAAGTTATAACGTGACGGCGTTAGATGTAGATAAAGGCAGTCCGAGAATTCTTTTGGCGGCGAGATGACGGCGTCACCAATTTGGTCTTGACGCCGTCAGACTCAATTTCCTATATATAGTTTTCTAATTTTCATTCATAAAAAAAAGAGCAGTTTTGGAGAAACCCTAAGGCCGAACTTAGTACGAATTTTACAGGTTTTTCAAGGGTTCTCAGCCCTTAAACCCTTTCATGTGTAATTGAGATAAGTGTTGTTTTAATTCAATCAATATGTCTATGTGTTGGTTGTCTATATCTTGTTCTTGTCTTAATTCCATCATGCTAGGCTAGATCTATCTTGTGTTTGCTTAGATCTAATGAAACCTAGATGTTAATTATGTGTTGATTACTTGTTTATGGTTGTATTGGATGAATGATTTCGATGTTAGGCTTAAGAAAACTGGCAGATCTCCAATTGGTAACATGCTTGAACGTCTTAGGAAACATGAACTGACGTGCACTAGGTTTTATTGGTTGTATTTAATGCATGAGTAAATTCTAATGATCCCATGTTAGGAGCTTCTTAGCCGGCTCGACATAGGAGTGAAGTAGGCACTCATAGGATTGGGGAATTAAGTGCACCACCCCATGAATGGTATTAAGGAATACAATCCATCATCCACGCAACTATAACAAGTAATTAACGTGTAAAAGATATCTAGTGAGTAGTGAAATCTAAGTAAACACAACTTCTCCACTTATTGTTCACAACCTTAGTTTAATTTAGTTTATTTTCATTTCTAGTATTTTATTTTGATTGCATCTTTAGTATTGGGTTAGTTGACTAGCAACTAATTCCGCCCAAATCTTTAAAACCCGAGATTTTTACTTGCTTTCTAAAAAAACATAAAAATACAAAAATAATCATCCTTCATCTCTAGAACTAGTATTTAGGTTTTCTAATCCTAGCGACACTATTCCTAGCTGAACGATCAATCCCCCGGTACTTGTCACTATACTATACTACAACGATCAGGTACACTGCCTGGTGGGGGTTGTAAGCTTCTCAAGATCCCTTGAGAGGTAAAGCCTAGTGCGATTCCCACGTATCAAGTTTTTGCATATACCCGTACAACGCTAAGGTGTGGGGAAAATTAGTTGACTTAACTAGCCAAGTAATATGACTTAAATGGTCAAGTAATTATGATACAGGTTTAACACAAGGGTGATCCTAATGCCTCTTATCATGTAGTAAATCCTACTACACGAATGTAGTCTCACTAGCGGTCTCGGGATACATCACTAACGCAAGTTCTAGAATCTAAATGCTACCGGTACACTCATAAGCACTAATAATAAATGCTTTTCCTATCAAATCTAAAGGCGAACCTCACATATTTTGGTGGAAAATTTTTCTGAAAGTACGGTTATGTGCTAGTCATATAATCTCCTATCCATGAGACGCTTGCTATGGCTAAAGTTTTACTCCTAAATGTTGTAAAAAATTTTAAATTTGGCGCTAAAATTGCACTAACAAGTATTTCTCATAGTTTTATTACACATCTACTATTAAACAAAACAAACTCAAGCGAAAGTGTACATGTAAGGTATCATCATTTTACCCTCCCCTTACACTTAAGATGAACATTGTCCCCAATGTTCAAGTAAAGAATGTAAAAGTGAAAAAGTAAAAAGAATGAAATCAAATACTCCCCTGATTTGCTCGGTATGGATAATAAGGTGGCCAGGTTAGATCTTCCTCCAAGAAAATGAACAATCAAAGCTTCCCTTCCAGAATATAAATCATCTTCTTGTCATACATAACCTGTAAATCCTGAGAAAACAAACAAGACAACCTCGCGTAAAATCGGCGGCAATCTATATAAGTTACTAAATCCTTGAGAACAAAGTAAGATATAATGCTTGTGGAATGAAGTTTGCAGATTTCCTGGAGATTATAAAACTTAATAATTCACAAAAACCATAAGACTCCATTAGAAAAACTGTTGACATAAATTAATGCCTAAAAACATTATTAACATGTTATCAATATTTCTATGTTTTGATTATCACAAAATATAAACTCATAAAACTAAAACTTGTGACATAAACAAGTATTTAGTGATTAATATTTCTCTTTACATCCAAATCACTTAAGGTATGAATAAACAAAGTGTTTAGTGTAATTTATGATCAAAGGGGTATTTAATTAACTAATACAAAGTTTATTTATTTATATAAACATATTATATATTTTTGAAAAACACTTTTGGTAATAAAGAAAAATGTTTTATTCATACTAAATATATGAATTCAAATTTTTAACCAAAATCAGTTAGTTTTTCACCAAATAAACTTTCCCCACTAAAAGACAAAGAATCTGGCCGTTTCAGCTGGGCGGCCCCCTTAATTATAAAGGGCGGTCCCCTTAATTTTAAGGGGGCCGGCCATGATTTAAGGGGACCGGCCACGCTCCTCTGTCAGATTCTGTTGCCTATAAATACACCTTAAACCTGGATTTTTTCCTCACCTTTTGCACTACTAAACTTTCTGATCTAGATCCAAATCTCCATTCTTTTATCCTTTGATCATAAGTATATAAATTCTTTGTTTCAAAGTGATCCAACCTTCATCCTCTGAAGTGCAAGAGAAGAATACTTCTATCCCTCAAGACAAGAAGTATTGCAACTTGTTGTGATCTCCACATCCAAGTTGTTGGTGTATCATCAAAGATCATTTACATTATTCTTTGTGAAGATTGTTGTGAATATTTGATTGTAGATAGTTGTGTTAGATATTGATTGTGTGATTAGTTAGTAGCTTGGTGTGAAGAAGATAAGTTAGGAACTAGATTGGTGTGAAGAAGATAGGTGTGGAGTAGTTAGTTGTGAAGTAGATAGATTTGAAGAAGTTGTGTAGAAGTCGTGACTTAGGTGTGACGAAGTTGTGGTGCGAAAAGTGGTGTGTAGATTGGTGTGTATATTGGTGTGTACGGTTTTCTCAGCCATAAGGGAGCTTGTTGATATAGTGAAGAAAACTCTCGAGTTAGGTGCTCGGGGAGTGGAGTAGGGCAAGGAAGGTGTCCTTGTAGCCGAACCACTATAAATCTTTTGTCTCCCGGTTCGATCTTTCCATCTCTTGCTTATTTCATTACTTATCATTATAATATATTGTGTAGTATTAATTGTTTATATTGTACAAGACTTGAGATCACATATTATCGAATCTAAGTTTTTTTAAAAGCTAAGCAAAACTTTAAAACTAATTTTTATAACGAAGTAAAAAGACGTAAAACTATTCAACCCCCCTTCTAGTTTTCCACAATTGGTATCAAGAGCCACGTCTAACAATATCTTTAAAATATATTGTATTTTAAAACTTGTAACGATCTAAGGATTCTTTAAAATATTTAGAAGGGCAATCTATGCAAAGACCACCACTATTTGAAAGTGATGGATTTTTATATTGGAAAAATAGATTCGAAACTTATGTGAAATAAAAAGATCTTGATCTTTGGCATATTATTACCTTTGGTGATTTTCCTCCTATTCAATATAATGTTGAAACTAAAATGAATGAAATTGTATCTTTTGAAGAACAAAATGATGATTTGAAAAAGAAATTAGCAAAAAATAATGAGGCTAAAATGGTAATTTATAATGCGTTACCACGCAAAGAATATGAAAGAATTTTTATGTGTAAAACCGCCAAAGAAATTTGGGTTTCTTTATTAATTACTCACCAAGGTAATAGCCAAGTCAAAGATAATAAAATAGATCTTCTTGTACAACAATATGAACAATTTACGATTCCGGAAGAGGAATCAATTGATAATGTTTTTGCTAAGTTTAACACTATCATCACAAGTTTAAAAGCACTTGATGAGAGATTTTCTAGTAAAAATTGTGTTAGGAAATTTCTTAGGGCATTGCATCCAAAATGGCGAGCTAAGGTCACGGCAATCGAAGAATCAAAGAACTTGATGACGTTATCACTAGATGAACTAATTGGCAACTTGAAGGTTCATGAAGAAATCATAAGAAGAGATTCGGAAACGGTCAAAGTCAAGAAAGAACAAACCAAGTCCATTGCTCTAAAAGCCAAAAAGGAATCTAGTGATGATGATGATTCAAGTGACGAAAGTGAAGACGAAGAATATGCAATGGCCGTAAGAGAATTCAAGAAGTTCTTCAAGAGACGAGGAAGATTCACTAGATCATCACGAGACGAAAGAAGAGCATTCCAAAGGAATAGAAGTGACAACTACGGGAAAAGAAAGTGCTTTAGATGTGGAAGTCCAAATCATCTCATTGGCGAATGTCTAAAGCCACCAGGTTATGAAAATCAAGGTGCTTTTGTTAGTGGAACATGGAGTGATAATGACAAAGAAGAAGTTGAAAAGCCAAGAGACGAAAAGTGCTTTATGGCAAAAGAAACCGACGAAATATGTTTAGGAATTGACTTGGAACCTGACGAATGGATTTAAGATAGCGGATGTTCGAGGCACATGACGGGGAATCGAAATCTATTATCTACATACAAGGCATACAATGGAGGTAACGTTATTTTCGGTAGTGACTTACGTGGAAAAATCATTGGCAAAGGTACGATCTCTCAAGACTCACTTACTATTGAAAATGTAGAGCATGTAGATAAATTAACATATAATTTGCTTAGTGTAGGACAAATATGTGATAATAAATGTAGAGTCACATTTACCGAAAATGATAGCGAAATAGTTAAGAATGGAAAAATTATAGGTAGAGGAATTAGAAAAGGTGGCATATATGTTATGAAACTAGGAAACAAACCTGAGGATAGGATATGCCTAACGACCCTAGATGAAAACTCTACACTATGGCATAGGAGATTAGGACATGCTAACATGCAACAAATACAATCTTTGGCCTCTAAGGAATTAGTTAGAAATTTGCCTAATCTAAAATATGACAAGCATTTTTGTGATGCATGTAAAATTGGAAAACAAGCTCATGCTAGTCACAAAGCTAAGAATATAGTATCCACTACTAGGTGCCTAGAATTATTGCATATGGATCTTTTTGGTCCATCCGCTGTGCGGAGCTACGGAGGAAACAAATATACCTTAGTAATAGTAGATGACTACTCACGATACACGTGGACTAGGTTTTTAAGTGACAAAACCCAAGCCTTTGAAAAATTCGAAATATTTAGTAAAATGATTCAAAATAAATTAGGATGCTCAATAGTTGCCATTAGGACGGACCATGGTAGGGAATTTGATAACGAAGTACAATTCGGAAATATATTGCAAGATAAATGGAATATCTCACAATTTCTCCGCTCCTCGTACTCCTCAATCAAATGGCGTAGTAGAAAGAAAAAATAGGTCACTACAAGAAATGAGTAGAACCATGTTAAATGAACAATCCATCCCACAAAAATTTTGGTGTCACGCCGTAGATACATCAACTTATTTTTTAAATAGGGTATCAATTAGAAGAATTCTAGGAAAAACTCCTTATGAGTTATTAAGAGGTAGAAAACCAAGCTTAAGTTACTTTAGGGTATTTGGAAGTAAATGCTATATTTTAAACACTAAGGACTATCTCACTAAGTTTGATCCAAAATCATATGAAGGAATATTTTTAGGATACTCACAAAATAGCAAAGCATATATAATACTAAACAAACACTCCATGAAAGTAGAGGAATCACTAAATGTAACATTTGATGAAACACCACCACCTCCTAAAACTTTACCTTTAGAAGATGATGATTTAGTCGAAGATGAAGCTATTGAGGTTAGTAAAACAAAACCCATAGGAAATGATAATGAAAGCATTCACTTAGAAAATAACAAAATTGTTGATATTAAAGAATCTAGATCACATCCATTAGATAATATAATAGGACATCTTAACCAAAGAACCCTTAGATCACAAGCCCAAGATAAAAACAATTTCTTTTGTTTCCTCTCAGCAATAGAACCTAAGAATATTAGCGAGGCTTTAAAGGATGAAAGTTGGATTATAGCTATGCAAGAAGAATTAAATCAATTTAAGGCGAATGATGTTTGGGAACTAGTCCCAAATCCAAAGGATATGACCATCATAGGAACCAAATGGGTATATAGGAATAAATTAGACAAGAATGGAATAGTTACTAGGAATAAAGCTAGGTTAGTTGCCCAAGGTTATAATCAACAAGAAGGAATTGATTATGACGAAACTTATGCCCCCGTAGCTAGACTAAAATCAATTAGGATATTACTTGCCTATGCTTGCGCCCTAGATTTTAAGTTATTCCAAATGGATGTGAAAAGTGCATTCCTTAACGGTTTTATCAATGAGGAGGTATATGTGGCACAACCTCCAGGATTCATTGACTTCGCAAAACCTGATTATGTTTATAAGTTAAAGAAAGCTTTGTATGGACTCAAACAAGCTCCCAAAGCTTGGTATGATCGATTAAAAGCTTTTCTTATTAAACATGATTATTCCACGGGAATGGTAGATAACAATCTTTTCACTAAAAGGAAAGACCCAAATCTCATCATTGTTCAAATATATGTTGATGACATTATATTTGGATCGACTTGTCAAGACATGTGTGATGAATTTGCCAAAATCATGCATGATGAGTTTGAGATGAGTATGATGGGTGAACTTAATTTCTTCCTAGGATTACAAATAAAACAGTTAGAAGATGGAATATTCTTTAACCAATCTAAGTACATTAAGGAAATGCTTAAGAAATTTGGCCTAGAAGACTCAAAACCCATGAAAACACCCATGTCTACGGAGGTAAAGCTCACAAAGGACGATGAAGGTGAGTCCGTAGATAACACCAAGTATAGAGGAATGATAGGTAGTTTACTATACTTGACGGCAAGTAGACCCGATATCATGTTTAGTGTCTGCCTTTGTGCCCGTTTTCAAGAGGATCCCAAAACCTCTCACCTAGAAGCGGTTAAGCGTATCTTTCGATACGTTAAAGGCACTATACACTTAGGATTATGGTATCCTAAGGAATCCGGCATAGAAACCATTGTCTATGCGGATTCGGATCATGCGGGAGACTACGTAGATAGAAAGAGTACTAGCGGTATTTGCACGTTTATGGGATGTTGTCTAACGTCTTGGTTTTCGAAGAAGCAAACCGCTCTTGCTATTTCTACCACCGAAGCCGAATATGTAAGCGCCGGAAAGGCATGTCAACAAGCACTATGGATGAAACAAGCTCTCGTAGACTATGGCATTAGGTTAGAAAATGTCCCCATTATGTGCGATAACAAAGGTACGATAGATTTAAGTAAAAATCCGGTGCAACACTCTAGGACTAAACACATAGAAATACGTCACCATTTTCTTAGGGATAATGTACAAAAAGGAAATATATCTATAGAAAAGGTTGCATCGGAAGACAACATTGCGGATATATTCACAAAACCCCTTAAGCGTGAATTATTCAACCACTTGCGCTTAGGATTAGGAATGATGGAACAAGTTGACTAAATTACATTGAAATAATTCTAATTTATACTTGCATGAAAATTTATTTTTCTTCCATTCCACCTTTTCTGAGTCTAGAAATCTATTTCGCACAAAACTAAAGATTGAGAAGATTTATTTTCTTTCCAAATTTTTTTTTACTCGATCAATTTTCTCTAAAAATTATTCTCACAATCTAGGAATCACATGAAAATCATTTTCCTTGCATTGTTGACTAATTCTAAAAACATTGTATTTCAAAATCATGCATAAACTCTCACATAAATTGTCAAGGTATATAATCTAATATATATCTTTGACATTCATGACCGAGCAAAAATTGAATCAAGGAGATCATTTGGATTGTTTCTTAGGATCGTTATTTCTTTTTGCTACTAGGAGTCGAAACAATCACAACTCCACATTTGTTGCATATAGACACTCAGTAGGACAAATTCACTAGTAATGGTGTCATCTTGATCCATCATTAGTTTTTCACTCACAAATTGCCTTTGCCTTTAATCTAAGATAGGTGCCTTAGGAAGCTTAGGTGTGCTTGCCTTTACTTACCTCCTATTGCTTATTATGTGTTGATTATTTGCTCTTATGTCTATGTGTTTCTGCATGTATGATATTTAATGATTAGATTAGATGCTACATTGCCTAAAGGAATTGAACTTGCTTGAATCCAAGTCCAAAACACAACCTTTCTACAAATTTTTTGCCAAAAACCCAATTCTGGCAATCTGAAAGTCACCAGATGGGCGGCCCCCTTAATTATTTAAGGCGGCCCCCTTAATTTTAAGGGGACCGGCCCCTAATTAAGGGGACCGGCCATCTGATGGACGGGTTTACAGAATCTTTTTTGCTTTTTAGCCCACTTCAACCTACATTTCTAATTTTTCACCAACATATTTTGTCCTAATCCCCCAAACAAACCTTATCCATCCTTAAACACACAAATCTTACATTATAAATATCCCCAATCCTCAAAACTCTCCATTCATCCCATCATGAACTCTCCAAACAAACCAAAATCAAAAGCCTCAAGGCTAGCAAGGATGACGGAAAAACCCGTTTGGCGAAGAAAAAGCCCTCGAAACAAATCCATCATCATTAATGAAGTTGGAAGTCATTCCACACCCCCAACGTCTTACTTCCCAAACTTTGCATCAGACCAACAAGGTCATTCATTTGATCCTCTTTACAAACCATACAACATTGGCCAAACATCTTCCTTCAAGCCAAACTACACATCTCAACCTCCAACCACTTATAACGATCCACACAAGTTTGATCAACCATCAAACTACAACTCCAACTACACAAACCCAACTCTTCCATACCAAACCTATGATCCCCTCCACATTGCCACGGAAAAACAAAAGTTCCGTGATGAAATTAACCAAATCCATGATCTTAGTGATCTCCTTGCTATGCATCTTGCACAATGCAACAAAGGGCAACCTCCATCATCACCCTATGCAAATTGCCTTCCCCACTCTCTCAACTTGGATCAAGTTACAAACCACACTCACTTTTGCCCTTGTTGCATATTCCTTCAAAAACAAATCCTCTACTTGAGTGAAAATATTTCTTGGATTGAATATCTTCTCACTCGTAATCATCCAATACCACCCTTAACACGATACAACATCGTGAGATCCACTTCTTCCGCTCCATACTCCACCCCATATCCCTCTCAATCAAACATCTAAGCTTTATGCTTATGTTTCCCTTCAAGCAAATAAAACAATCAACCATGGGTTGCAAGCAAGTTCAAGTGCTCTCTTAGGCAATATAGGACTATGTCTTCTCTTTTGTGTTATTTTTTTTTATCAATATGCTTCAAGCATATTGAATGTTGTAATGCTTTTCATTTCTATAATTCTTGAATGAATCTATGTTTAGTTGCATAATTGTTGCCTTGCATATATGTGTATCTTGCTCTCTTCAAATATTTTTGTAGCAAAGATCTCCATTGCTCGGTACCTTGGTGCTCTCAAATGAGGGGGAGCATACATCAAGGGGGAGCATTCTACCCATTTAAACTTCCCTCGTGAAGCTTACTCGGCTTAACCTTTTTAATTTTACAAAAAGGGGGAGAAGAGAAATGTAAACTCTATAATACTTGTCTAAAAACAAGTTTTAGATATATTGAGTTTAAGGTTTTGTAATAATCAAAAAGGGGGAGATTGTTGACATAAATTAATGCCTAAAAACATTATTAACATGTTATCAATATCTCTATGTTTTGATTATCACAAAATATAAACTCATAGAACTAAAACTTGTGACATAAACAAGTATTTAGTGATTAATATTTCTCTTTACATCCAAATCACTTAAGGTATGAATAAACAAAGTGTTTAGTGTAATTTATGATCAAAGGGGTATTTAATTAACTAATACAAAGTTTATTTATTTATATAAACATATTATATATTTTTGAAAAACACTTTTGGTAATAAAGAAAAATGTTTTATTCATACTAAATATATGAATTCAAATTTTTAACCAAAATCAGTTAGTTTTTCACCAAATAAACTTTCCCCACTAAAAGACAAAGAATCTGGCCGTTTCAGCTGGGCGGCCCCCTTAATTATAAAGGGCGGTCCCCTTAATTTTAAGGGGGCCGGCCATGATTTAAGGGGACCGGTCACGCTCCTCTGTCAGATTCTGTTGCCTATAAATACCACCTTAAACCTGGATTTTTTCCTCACCTTTTGCACTACTAAACTTTCTGATCTAGATCCAAATCTCCATTCTTTTATCCTTTGATCATAAGTATATAAATTCTTTGTTTCAAAGTGATCCAACCTTCATCCTCTGAAGTGCAAGAGAAGACAATACTTCTATCCCTCAAGACAAGAAGTATTGCAACTTGTTGTGATCTCCACATCCAAGTTGTTGGTGTATCATCAAAGATCATTTACATTATTCTTTGTGAAGATTGTTGTGAATATTTGATTGTAGATAGTTGTGTTAGATATTGATTGTGTGATTAGTTAGTAGCTTGGTGTGAAGAAGATAAGTTAGGAACTAGATTGGTGTGAAGAAGATAGGTGTGGAGTAGTTAGTTGTGAAGTAGATAGATTTGAAGAAGTTGTGTAGAAGTCGTGACTTAGGTGTGACGAAGTTGTGGTGCGAAAAGTGGTGTGTAGATTGGTGTGTACGGTTTTCTCCGCCATAAGGGAGCTTGTTGATATAGTGAAGAAAACTCTCGAGTTAGGTGCTCGGGGAGTGGAGTAGGGCAAGGAAGGTGTCCTTGTAGCCGAACCACTATAAATCTTTTGTCTCCCGGTTCGATCTTTCCATCTCTTGCTTATTTCATTACTTATCATTATAATATACTGTGTAGTATTAATTGTTTATATTGTACAAGACTTGAGATCACATATTATCGAATCTAAGTTTTTTTAAAAGCTAAGCAAAACTTTAAAACTAATTTTTATAACGAAGTAAAAAGACGTAAAACTATTCAACCCCCCTTCTAGTTTTCCACAAAAACAAAACTGGTAAAATTTCCAGATTTTTACACGTGACGCCGTCAAGAGCAAGCTCGTGACACCGTCAGAAGTGACCTGCAGAAATTCTTATGTTAAGTTTCCGGAAAATTTCTGGAAAAACTTGGTCCTACTTCCTGGAAAATCCTGCAAAACTTCATTATGACTCAATACAAGCATTTGACTCTAACAAATACGAATATACATGTTCATTTAATATTGTGGAGAATCATGATCGGTTTGTTTCTTGAAAACATATTTGGGGTTTCCCCTTACACTTATTTTTTGCAAAAATACTTTTAGGTGGAGTTAAGACTAGGCCAAAACAACAAAGTAAAGTATTTCCACTATTTAATTGAGAAACATGATCTACCAACAATAAAAATAAAGCATGCATACGGAAGTAAATAACAAACAAACAAAATAAAATCACACAAAGCATGGGTTGCCTCCCAAGAAGCGCTTTTCTTTATTTACGAGTCTGGTAGCTAGACTCAAGGTCATGGGTTACTACGTGACCTCATCGTTGGTTCCACTCTCTAGGTCGTCTTCTAAACCAGTTTTGTATTCCGGACCTAGTTGCAAGCATTCTTTGTAGAAACCAAGCATCCTACTCTCCACATACTCTACTCCTCTACGTCTATCCTCCTCATTCCTATAATAAGCCGCTTGCTTGTGTTCTTTTTCTATATTAGAGAGGAGGCGGTATTGCTCAATTTTGTAGGGCATTTGGTAGGCAACCTCATCATTCTCTTCCTTGAATCTAACTATCCCTAGAGTCGGATCACAACTCATCCTAGTGGCCTCAACAAATGGTTTTCCAAATATTATTTGGCTTAGGCAAGCATCTATCACCGGACGAGTGTCTTTCACTATCATAAAATCGATCTCATAAGTGAGATTGCCTATTATCACATGCAATCCCTTCACTCTTCCTACAAAATTACTTATCAAATTCCTATTGGGCATCATCCTAAAATCAAGTTGCTTCTTCATCACCCAATTGTAATAAGTCCTAGTCATGATGTTAACAGGAGATCTAGGATCGATGTAAGCTTTCCATATATGCATGTGCCCGATATTGCACGGTATGTTAATGTTAGAGGGGTCTCCCATTTTGATAAGGGGTGTGCCAAGGATATATGGTCTCTCGGGACTATCAAATAAATCCTTATGGTATTCCCGTTCCTCCTTGGTAGGCAGCTTATCTAAGTGCTTTTCTATAGTTTCTACTTCCTCTAATTCCTCTCCCTTATTAACCTCAACTTCCCTACTTTCATCCCTAGTCTCGGTTTCTACTCCAACTTCATCCTTGTCACTTTCTTCTATCTCCTTATCTATTGGTTTAATGGTGACAACATTGACAAAGTGGACATGTTTAGATGATGAGGGGTCCTTAATTTGGATTCCGTTATTGGTGTCCTTAGTGTCTTTCCTAGGTGTAGTTAACGCTTGGTTGTTGAGGGCTTTCAACAAGTTGTCAATCTTGTTGGTCATCTCCGTTTGTTGTTGGTTGAATTCGGTTTCAAACCTAGCTATGCGAGCTTCTTGAGATGCCATGAACTTAGACATCAATCCTTCAATATTGTTGGTACTACCATAATTGTTAGAAGGATTGTTGTTGAAAGTACGGTTGGAGAGTGGACCGTTTGGTTGGTAACGATTAGGCGGATTGGAAGAATTGGGTTGACTTTGTTTCCACCTAAGGTTTGGGTAATTTTTCCAAGAGGGGTTGTATGAATCACCGTAAGGGTTTGGCTCGGGCTTGAAAGTGTACCACTTATCTCCCGCTTCGTTGGTACGCGTGGATGCGTAGTCCGCAAAAGCTGTTTCGGGGAGTTCCACACAATCACGAGTGTCATGGGGACCACTGCATAATTTGCATGAAGAAGTGATTTTGTTCACTTGGCTTGAAGGCTTAGGAGCTTCATAGGATTTCATGAGAAACTTGACTTGGTCCTCAAGTTCCATGATCCTACGGTCGGGAGTGCTAGAGTTGTTAGAAGGCAAGGATATTGCCTTGACCGTTTTGTTCAAATCACGGGGATCATTCCAACTTTCGTTGTCATAGAGAGCAAGATCTTCTATGAGTTCCCATGATTGTTCCGCACTTACATCACGTAGCTTACCACCGGCCGATTGCTCAATGGCTCGCCTCGTGGAGAGATCGATATGGTCATAAAAGATTTGGACTTGGAGCCAAAGATCTATGCCATGATGAGGGACTTTTTGGAATAAGTCCTTGAAACGAGTCCATGCTTCATAAAGAGATTCATTTTGACGTTGTTGGAACATCAAGATTTCATTCCTAAGCTTGGTAGTTCTCCCTAGTGGGAAAAATTGAGCAAGGAAACGAGTGGTGAGATCATCCCATGTGGTGATGGATCCCACGGGTAAACGCTCAAGCCATTGACTAGCTTGATCCCGTAGAGAGAATTGGAATAGGCGTAATCGGGTTGTCTCTCTAGTTTCAACATCTAGGTCTATGGAGTCTACGATTTTAAGGAAGTCCTTAAGATGTTGGTTTGGATCTTCGGAACGAAGTCCATGGAATGCACATCCGCTTTGCACCAACCGGATGGTGTCGGATCGCAAGGGGGTCACATTGGCTCCAGAGAGTTCAATGGTGTTTTGGTAGCCTTGGTGGCTAGGTCGGGAATACTCTCCTAAGGTTCGGGGCCTAAGAGGTTCTAGTGGTGGGTTTTGTTGTGGTGGGATGACGGGTTCAAAGATGTTCCTATCGTCCATGATGTCGGGTGGTGAAGAGTTACGAACAAAAACACAAAGAAATAAGATAGACTAAAGAAAACCTAAAAATAAAAATAAAATCTTACTAGAAAGGAATCTAGCAAGTAGACCTAATAAAAAGAGATTCTAACCTAGACAATAACTATTCCCCGGGCTGCGGCGCCAAAAACTTGATACGTGGGAATCGCACCAGGCTTTACCTCTCAAGGGATCTTGAGAAGCTTACAACCCCCACCAGGCAGTGTACCTGATCGTTGTAGTATAGTATAGTGACAAGTACTGGGGGATTGATCGTTCAGCTAGGAATAGTGTCGCTAGGATTAGAAAACCTAAATACTAGTTCTAGAGATGAAGGATGATTATTTTTCTATTTTTATGTTTTTTTAGAAAGCAAGTAAAAATCTCGGGTTTTAAAGATTTGGGCGGAATTAGTTGCTAGTCAACTAACCCAATACTAAAGATGCAATCAAAATAAAATACTAGAAATGAAAATAAACTAAATTAAACTAAGGTTGTGAACAATAAGTGGAGAAGTTGTGTTTACTTAGATTTCACTACTCCCTAGATATCTTTTACACGTTAATTACTTGTTATAGTTGCGTGGATGATGGATTGTATTCCTTAATACCATTCATGGGGTGGCGCACTTAATTCCCCAATCCTATGAGTGCCTACTTCACTCCTATGTCGAGCCGGCTAAGAAGCTCCTAACATGGGATCATTATAATTTACTCATGCATTAAATACAACCAATAAAACCTAGTGCACGTCAGTTCATGTTTCCTAAGACGTTCAAGCATGTTACCAATTGGAGATCTGCCAGTTTTCTTAAGCCTAACATCGAAATCATTCATCCAATACAACCATAAACAAGTAATCAACACATAATTAACATCTAGGTTTCATTAGATCTAAGCAAACACAAGATAGATCTAGCCTAGCATGATGGAATTAAGACAAGAACAAGATATAGACAACCAACACATAGACATATTGATTGAATTAAAAGAACACTTATCTCAATTACACATGAAAGGGTTCAAGGGCTGAGAACCCTTGAAAAACCTGTAAAATTCGTACTAAGTTCGGCCTTAGGGTTTCTCCAAAACTTCTCTTTTTTTTATGAATGAAAATTAGAAAACTATATATAGGAAATTGAGTCTGACGGCATCAAGACCAAATTGGTGACGCCGTCATCTCGCCGCCAAAAGAATTCTCGGACTGCCTTGATCTACATCTGACGCCGTCACGTTATAACTTTTTCCAGGCCGTCACATATTTTACTCTTGACGCTCTTCCTTGTGACGCCTTCATTTCTGTACTGGGTCGTCATGAAAATTACTCTTGACGCCGTCAGGATTTTCTTCTTGACGCCGTCACCTACTGTTCTCAGCAAGGAAAATTAAGACTTTGGCGTTTTCTTCACTTTTATGCTCCAAAAATGTCCGAATTGCTTCCTTTTCTAGATTTCTATCCCAAAGTACCTAAAATCACAAAAGGAACGATTTAGGGCAATATTTGATCAAATAAATTCAATTCCGGGCTTAAATGACCCCCTAAAAATGGTTCATTTTTCGCCTCATCATCAGTGTACTATCAACTTAATTTAAGCTTAAATTCAAGTCTCTTTTGATAATTTCAGAATTAGCATTTTTTAGTTAAAAATCTCAATTTACCATTGTGTTGTTAAAAATTGTTAGTTACTGGTTCTAGGAGCTCATTTTAGTCATTGTTAAGCTTTTATAAGCTTTCTTAGCATTTGCAATCAGTTTCCTTTCATAAACTAGAAAAATCACAAAATTAGCTTAAAAATAGAGTAAAAATCAAAAATCAAGTTAAAAGAGAGAAGAAGATTGGAGCAGGTATAATAATAGAAGGATTTGGTTTAGAAGCTTATTGGGAAGCTATAGGATAAGTTTATTTGGCATGGATACCATGTTCTCAGTATGGATCAACTTGTAAGCAATTTTCCATAATTTTGTATTTACTGTTCAAATTCTTATGGACTGCTTATTTTTTATGTTCCATGTTTACTTAATGTACTTAGGCTAGATTATTGCTTTATGTCACTCATTTGTTCACTAATTTCTCCTGTACTCACTTTGTCTCATAATACTGTCAAAATTAAGCATAATAGTAATCCTAGGTTCTTGTTGTTCTTGTTGATACTTATGTGCTTATTTCAGCTTTTTATATCATTATATGGGCTTATGTTTCAATCTCATGGTCTAAATTAGCCTTATGCTTTGAAAATCACAAATTAGTTAAGATTAAGGAGTGTTTGGTTCAGTATGATTAACTGAGTCCCACTGTGTTTTTGTTGTTGTTATTTGTTAAAGCATGTTACAACAGGTAATAGTAGGTCAGTTGAAGCATTAAAACCATAGGTCATAGCTAAAAAAGTCAAAATTACCCTTTGATCCCATTCATTTGTTGACTGTTAGATTTTAGGACTTTTAATCTCATCATATCACTACATAAGTTAGTCATTTAGCTTTATTTAGTCTAATAATAACATACAACAACTTATTTAGTAACTAGGATCCATTAGAAATCCATAAAAGTCAACTTATGTGTTTTATCTAAAAAGTCAAATTGCATATGTGCTTAGTTTTTCCAAGAATAGTTAGATTTTTCATGGTCTCATCTTTCAGTATTAGCTTATGAGCTTTTGGATTTTCAGCATTTGGAAGCTCATCTTTACTGGACCAATTTTACTTTATTTTTATAAATTTTCTTAAGTGCTTACTGGGCTTAATCCTTTGGCCTGTTTCACTGAGTTGTGCCCTACACAAGGGGTATAAGCTTGTTTACCATAGTTTCTTACTTGTTTATTATTGCATCTTGGTTTGAGCTTGTTGTTGTTTTCATAAGCCCTTCTGGGAGAGTACATGCTCATGTGCTTATATCTCATATTACTGCTTATTTGCATGATTAAATTTGGCCATGAATAATCACTCAACAAAAAGACTACACTGAATCATCAGTGTAGTTTAGCTTGTTCCATAAGATCTTTTAGAGTTTGTTAGTGGGCCTCACACTTGGAATTTTGGCTTTTTGGAGAGCCTGGTATACAACTTGTTAGGTCAGTGCTTGTTTTGAGCTTGGGAGCTTTTGCCCCTAGCTTAATTTAGCCTTAAAGTACCTTGCAGGCCTGCTTGTTCCACAGTGGATTTGGTTTTGCTTATATTGCTTATTAGCTTATTTCAGCGTCTTGTTTTTGTTGTTCCTGCATATTCCAAGTTCCTTTTTACTTAGTTAGTTTATTTAATCCATTGGTGTGTAGCTAGTAGCCTTTTAAAGCTTAAAAATCTAATTTTCATACTAATAAGCTCACTCCCAAGCATTTAAACTTGCACACTGCTTATTTTTAAGCTAAAAAACGATTGTTTTCACAAAAGTTGCTAATTTTCAGTAGTAAAATAGATTGGTAAAAGAAAATCCAAGAAAAGTCAGACATAAAATAAATGATAGCTTCTATTTAAGCCATTTCGCTTATTTATTAGCTTTTTCAAAAAGCAAATTTCAATTTTATAATTTTCTTAAGTTTCCAATATATTAAAATAGTTTCAGAAAAATTTTCATAATTTTCTGAGTTTATTTAGTATTTATTATAATTAGTTTAAGTTTAATTAGTTTTAATTAAAAAAAATCAAAAACATTAATTTTCTTTCTGCTTATTTATAAGCAATAGTACCTTTTTATATTTTTCCTAGCTTTTATAATTAGTAAAGTATTTTTAGAAAAATTCTCAGAATTTTTACTGTTCATGTAGTATTTTTCATAATTAAATTATTTAAAATAGAGTTTAATTAATAAATAATTAAATAATTAGTAAAATAGTTTAAAAATAATTTTTATAAACTTTTTATATTTTTTTAGGATTCCTGTAATATTTAAGTAGTTTTACAAAAAATTTAATATTTTTATACGTCCTTTTAGTATTTATCTTAATTTAAAAGTATTTTAAATTAGTTTTAATTAACTATTAATTAGTTTAAAATAGTTTTTAATTAATATTAAATAATAAAATAATCAAAAAAATAATTTTCTTTTATTTAAAATTTTCTTTTAATATTAAGTTTGTAAAAAAAATCATTTTCACCCCCTCTAGTTTAATTTTGTTTAAAACTCACATTTTTCTCAGTTCGCAATTGTTATTGTTTTTAATTCAGTTATGTTTACATATATCTGTAATCTTGTAATTGTTAATACTGTTCATTTGTCTTAATCTCAATCAATCCAGTAGTGTAATAAAATCCAAATCATTATTTGTTACTTCCTCAAAATCACTGATTCCCTTAAACGTTTACCAAACACAATTTCAATCTCGCTGGGACATAACGACCCGGGAAAACACTGTGCTTACACCGGATCATAAATTGATCCCTACTCCGACTCAGGCTTGACCTGTTGACCATTCTTGGTTAATCTGTTAGGTTAGTTTGGGAGGAGTCACCTTCATGGCCCGAGATTTACTAAGTGTACAAGTTTCTACGGTAGCTTCAGAATCCGCTTTTCAACTAGTGGAAGGGTATTATCGATACTAAGAACAAGACTCACACCAGCATCTTTGGAGATGCTTATTTGCTTGAAGGATCACTTAGACGCAGTCGAACGTATACAAAAATACTTTGTAACACCCCCAAAATCGGGTCCAGCGAAAGCATACATGCATTGGGGTGCTACTATATTGGTATCACAACATAAGTTACAAAGAATGGTTTTTATTTCATTTATTTAGAGTAAGTGATGCGTGGGAATCGCAACAGGCTTTACCTCTCGAGGGATCTCGAGAAGCTTACAACCCCCACCAGGCAGTGTACCTGATCGTTGTAGTATAGTATAGTGACAAGTACCGGGGGATTGATCGTTCAACTCAGGAATAGTGTCGCTAGGATTAGAAAGCCTAAAAACTAGGTCTAGAGGTGAGGGATGATTCTTTTTGTATTTTTATATTTTTATAAAAGCAAGTAAAATCTCGGTTTTTAGAGGAGTGGGCGGAATTAGTTGCTAATCAACTAACCCAATTACTAAGATGGCAATCAAAATAAAATAACAGAAATGAAAATAAACTAAATTAAACTAAGGGTGTGAGCAATATGTGGGAAAATGGTGTTTACTTAGATTTCACTACTCCCTAGATATCTTTTACAGGTTAATTACTTGTTACAGTTGTGTGGATGACGGATTGTATTCCTTAATACCATTCATGGGGTGGCGTACTTACTTCCCCAATCCTATAAGCTCCCACTTCACTCCTATGTCGAGCCGGCTAAGAAGCTCCTAACATGGGATCACTAGAATTCGCTCATGCATTAAATACAACCATAAAAACCTAGTACACATCGGTTCATGTTTCTTAAGACGTTCAAGCAAGTTACACAATGGAGATCTGCCAGTTTTCTTAAGCCTAACATTGAAATCATTCATCCATTACAACTATAAACGAGCAATCAACATATAATTAACATCTAGGTTCCATTACATCCAAGCAAACACACAAAAGATCTAGCCTAGCATGTTAAAATCAAGACAAGCATAAGATATATTCAAACAACACATAGACATATTGAATGAATTGAAAGAGGACTTATCTTAATTGAACATGAAAGGTTTCAAGGGGTGAAAACCCTTGAAAATACTGTTACAAACGACCTAGGGTTTATTATATTCGACCTAGTATTCTCCACACAAGTTCCTCTCTTTATGAATGAAAAATAGAAAAGTATATATAGATTTTGTGAGGTGACGGCGTCAAGAGTAAATTTCTGACGCCGTCATCTCGCCGCCAATAAAGTTCTCGGACTGCCTAGATCTGGGTTTGACGCCGTCAGGTGTAATCCATCTTCAGGCCGTCACCAAAATAACTCTTGACCCCCTTCATCTGACGCCTTCAGGTTTTCTCTCGGTCATCATGGATTTTGCTCCTGACGCCGTCACATTTTCCTTCTTGACGCCGTCAGGTAATGTTCCCAGCATGGAAAATTAAGTCTTTGCCGTTTTATTCACTTTTATGCTCCAAAAACGTCCAAAATGCTTCCTTTTCCAGAATTCACTCCCAAAGTACCTAAAATCACAAAAGGAACGATTTAGGGCAATATTTGATCAAATAAATTCAATTCCGGGCTTAAATGACCCCTAAAAATGGTTCATTTTTCGCCTCATCATATACCCTTACACATGACATTTGCTTGTCCTCAAGCAAATGCGCTTTTATTCTAGTTAAAATACAAGTTAGGGGTCATTTAACACTAATATAAAAATAATTACAACAAATAATCGTTCCACTAAAGACCAAAGACAAGCACGGAGGTCATACACTAGCACCTCACAAATAGTGTTTAGATACTCACATCTCTTGGGTGTAATAAAGTAATATCACAATACGGAAATGGAAAACATCTCTCACTACCTGTCATAGCAAAATAGATTACCATAGGCTTGGGAAAGGATCAAACCTCCACCACATGGCGTAAGCACCTACGATAAACTATCAAAGAGGTCTTTTAAAGGGTTGTAACGTTAGGTATAGGGATATGGAATACACGGTTTTGTTGGATATAGGTAATCTTTACTGGTGGCGAGTTAATAATCATGGTTAATTACATGTACAATATGGCGTTGCTAAGCCAAGACTAGACTCGACTTAAGCTAATAAATGAAAATAACAAAAACATAAAACAAACATAGAATGAAACGGGGTGGTAGTCCGTATGTTTTTTCTCTTTTCTTTTTTCTATTTTTTTTTCTTAATTTTTTCGATTTTTTTTTTTTTTTTTTTTTTTTTTTTTTTTTTTGTGCATACACTCTTACCCTACCATCCAAAATAATACATCATAGGGAATATACATTCCCCTTACACTTGAATTTTTACATACTTTACAAATAACTAATCTAATGACTCGAATCAAGAAAATCAAAACACTTGGAGTACTTTTAAGATAAACGCACATATGGGGGTAATAATATGATGTTCTTCCCCATTACTCCATAAATAAGTACTTTACCCATGAGTCCCAATCGTCCCAAAACAATATGTACAAGGATATGACTCGACTTAGCAACCATGTAATCAATTAGATAATTAACTAAAGGTTTAACAAATAACAATAATGCACTAAAGATGAGTGCATACATGGAAGGCTAAGGCGATTTGGTTGTACATTTAAGTGGTTTGTAACAAATTCTTCCTTTAAGTAAGATGCTTAAAGTTAGAAATGAAAAGATAGGCTCGGAGGGGTGTACTAGGGGTTTCGTGTACTAAAAATGAGTACAACACTAAGGTATGGGAAAAATTAATTGACTTAACTAGCCAAGTAATATGACTTAAGTGGTCAAGTAATTATGATACGGGTTTAACACAAGGGTGATCCTAATGCCTCTAATCATGTAGTAAATCCTACCACACGAATGTAGTCTCACTAGCGGTCTCAGGATGCATCACTAACGCAAGTTCTAGAATCTAAATGCTACCGGTACACTCATAAGCACTAATAGTAGATGCTTTTCCTATCAAATCTAAAGGCGAATCTCACATATTTGGGTGGAAAATATTTCTGAATAGTACGGTTTTGTGCTAGTCATACAATCTCCTATCCATGAAACGCTTGCTAAGGCTAAAGTTTCACTCCAAAATGTTGTAAAAAATTTTAAATTTGGCGCTAAAATTACACTAACAAGTATTTCTCATAGTTTTATTACACATCTACTATCAAACAAACAAACTCAAGCGAAAGTGTATCTATAAGGTATCATCATTTTACCCTCCCCTTACACTTAGGATGAACATTGTCCCCAATGTTCAATTAAAGAATGTAAAAGTAAAAACAGGTAAAAGAATGAAATCAAATACTCTCCTGATTCGCTCGGTATGGATAGTGTGGTAACAAGGTTAGATCTTCCTCAAAGAAAATGAACAATCAAAGCTTCCCTTCCAGAATATAAATCATCTTCTTGTCAAACATAACCTATTAAACCTGAGAAAACAAACAAGGCAACCTCGCGTAAAATCGGCGGCAATCTATATATGCTAACAAATCCTAGAAAGCAAAGTAAGATATAATGCTTGTGGAATGATGTTTGCAGATTTCCTGGAGATTATAAAACTAAAGGATTAACAAAAACTTTAAGACTCAGTTAGAAAAACAAAACTGGTAAAATTTCCAGAATTTTACACGTGACGTCGTCAGGAATTTCTTCCTGACGCCGTCAGAAGTGACCTGCAGAAATTCTTATGTTAAGTTTCCGGAAAAGCTTCGTCCTACTTCCTGGAAAATCCTGCAAAACATCATTATGACTCGATACAAGCATTTGACTCTAACAAATACGAATATACATGTTCACTTAATATTGTGGAGAATCATGATCGAGTTTGTTTCTTAAAAACATATTTGGGGTTTCCCCTTACACTTATCTTTTGCGAAATACCTTTGGATGAAGTTAAGACTAGGCCAAACAACAAAATAAAGTATTTTCACCATTGTAGTTTTGAAACATGATCTACCAACAATAAAAATAAAGCATGCATACGGAAACAAATAACAATCAAACAATTAAAAATCACACAAAAAAGAAGAATGAAACCATAAGCAAACCATAACATTGCTATTCAATGTGAACATAAAAATAAAAATTATCCATGGCCAACAGAGGCCATAACCTAAACTATTACAATCCAAATTGTTTCAAATTACATCACCATGAATAAATTGTTCAAAAATCAAAGACATCAAGACAAATCATCGGGGAGGGGGACCATAACGGTAGTCATAACCAGGAGGGAGGTGCCCAGTGTACCCGTAGGGAGGCTAGTCCATCTCACGACCGGGGAATGGGTCAATCTGTAGCTGGGGCTCGATCTGATCACGGGTGGAGAGGTGTTGCATCTGGCGGATGGTATGATCATACATCCAATCAAAGCGCTGGTCAGTGGTGGTCCGCCATGCGTCCACCTGACCCATCCAGGCCCCCTGGTGTGCCTGCCAGTCTCCTTGTAACACCCCCATTTTTAAAATATTTGCAGCGGAATAAAGATTGGGTGTTACTTCACAGCTCATAGTTTTTCAGTAGAAAATGATTTTCTAAAACATTTATCATTCGAATTTTTATAAATATCAGAGTTTTAAAAATGAGGTCCCAGTGGTTTTAAAATTTATTAAATAGGTTTTCTAATGATAATAAAAATTTTATAGCCTTTGTAAGAATTTTGTGCTCTTCCATCCCATCCTTGCTCATTTTAGACCTGAGATAAACATGCTAAAAATCAACAAAAGTTGAGTGATATTCATAGGTTTAAGTTTAATAGTTGAACACAAGCTATAAGTGATAATTGCACCGGTATACAATTATAATTTAAAAATCAGTTGTTATTGCATTAAGCTCATGACACTCATCCGATTAACAGATCTCATCATAAATAATGGATTATAGTAACAGGGCCCTCGGGATAGGTTCTTGCCAGTAACCTATTAGATTTCAAATAAAGTGCGTTTGGTAGTTTTCTCCAACGCCCAAACGGGGATTGTCAATCCCTAATAGATCTATCCACAATTATTTATGTTCACCCTCTGGGTGACTAAGGCTCATGATATAAGGGACTTTTGGCAATAAGGGACTTAAGCAATAACGATATAAAGCATACCAAGAAAAATACTTGTGTTCATTTTTGTAAAAACTAGCATGTATCCCCCCTCGCGAGGTTTATAAAACATTTAAATAAGTAAGGCGAGGCTATGAACTCACCTTAGTGGTATAGTGGTAAAAATATCGATATTCAGTTTGCAATAAGGCAACGGCTCCACACACAACCTAGATAATATATGGCAAGTTTTAGTGTTTGATAGTCCTATTGGTTTAATCGCGAGTAGTTTTTGAATACGTGAGTTGTTAATTTAATGATAGTAAAGTTTGTGGTTTTATAATATATCGTAAGTTTAGTTAAGTTATATATATATATATATATATATATATATATATATATATATATATATATATATAGCGTAAAGATCAAATAAAAAGACAAATTTCCGTAAAAAGAATAAAAAGATAATTTTTTAAAAAAAAGTTCTCGAAAAATTTCAAAAAAATTCCACAAGATCGGGTATGTTGGTGCATGAAAAAGTTGTGAAGGAAGTTTTTTTAAAAGTGGATACTTTATCCGAAAAAAAAATTATAAAAAAATACGTTTGTGCATTAAATCGCTTTTTTGTGCATTAAAAATTCATTTTTGGACCCAACTACTTTTGACTTTTTTCATCAAAATAGCATTCTGCATCTAACTAAAACAAGTTGAAAATTTTGTGCATTAAAATTTTTTTGCGCATTAAAATTCGTTTTTTGTGCATTAAAAAAAACGTATAAAAACTCAAAATTAGAAAAACTTCTTTCACAAAAGTTTTTTGCACCAACATACCCGATCTTGTGGAATTTTTCGAGAATTTTTTTTTTTAAAAAATTTCTTCTTATTCTTTTTACGGATATTTGTCTTTTTATTTTAACTTTACCCTATATATATATATATATATATATATATATATATATATATATATATATATATATATATATATATATATATAACGTAAAGTTGAATAATAATAATAATAGTTTGAAATAAACTGTAACGTCGTGATGTGAAATCGTAAAAATGGAAAGTATAAACAAAAATTTTAATTTCAGTTTATGGCCCTTGTCTTTTCCAAAATTTTACACTTTTTACCCTAACGGCGTTAGCGTTACACCGTTAGTCCAAAGTTAAATATTTTTACGTTTTACGTCCAAAACTTTACAATTTTTACATATTTCATCCCAAAAGTTTATAAAATTAGTTTTTCGTCCTCAAGTTTGTAAAATGACAATTTTTACCTAAAGTTTATAAAAGTGACACTTTTAACCCGAAAGTTATACTTTTTGCAAATATAGTCCAAAATTCACCAAATTCGAAACTTAACATTTTTATTTCTCAAATAAGTTAAAAATAGCTTATTGAACTTTTCAAAACTGCTTATTTATCGAAAAGAGCTTATTATAGCTTAATGGGCTTTTTAACGAAAATTACTAGGCCCGTTAAGCTTTTAAATCCATTGGGCTTATAAGGGTTTTGGGCTTGGTTTTGGGCTTATTTTAGGATGCTAAAAACATTTCGAGACAGCTTATTAGACTGCTTATACGATTTGCTTATTTTCAAAGGATTGGACCTTATGGCCCAATCGGTATTCCTTTATTTTCAAAAATAGTTTTCAAGTCGATTTGCTTTGCTTCATTTAAAGGGTCGCGACGTGATTTTTATTACAAATGTTATACACGAAAATGATATTTTGTCAGGGGGTTTAATAGTTTGTGACATAAAATAGTATGCTCGTTAAGTAGATTTTAAAGATATACGTGCGTTTCATGGGTAGCATGGAACGAGTTTTTATAAGAAAAAGACTTAGAAAAATTTTAAGAGTTTTCAAGATTTGTTGTGATACGTTAGAAAGGGATTCAAAAATAGTTTGTACGTAACTTTTTAGGTTTAAATCTTTATATTACTTGATTGTTAAGGTGGTAAATATATAGACGAAGGTAAATCACGTATGTGTTGTTTGTTTAGATTACGAGAGTTTTAGTGCAAGTGTTTGTGAGTTATACGAAAAAAAATCTGTTAGGTCACCATTTAGTAAACACAAGTATGAGAATGAGATAGATATAAGGAGTTGGGTGATTATATGAATAAGAGAAATATAAGTGCAAGAGTTTCCTTAAGAAATCAAATAACCAACCAAGTTTACAAATGACCTAAGGCTTCTATTTATAGGGAAGGAGCTAGGGCAACACTCCCTCTCCTTCCTTTTATCATTTCGTGGGCTTTGAGGCCCATGGGTTACATACCTTAAGCCTAGTAAACTTAATACATTTAGTAAATGAAAGTAAATAATAGTTAAGCAACCTAACATTATTACAAATGACCGAGACTTGATAAAATAGTGAAAACTATGAACCTAACAATCTCCCCCTAAGGGTCGGTCATCACGGTTGCTTGACGTCTTTATCTTTGTTGTTGACTTGTGACATGTTAAATTCTAGACGTCTTCAAAATGTTGAATGATAATGAATGTACTTTGCTCTTTGTCATTGTTCTTTGGTGATGATGTAGAGATTGTGTTACGAAGTAGTCTGCCATTCGTCACTCCTGTGTCTGTGGTGGTTGTCCGCCATTCCAACATACTCACACATCTTCGGACTTAGACTTTCACGTACAAGAAGTTCCTTTCCATACATTGAGATCTTTGTCTTAATACTTTGTAGATTCTTCTTATTGGTGTAGAATCTTTCTTTGAACTTTGTGTTGCTAAGATCTTTGGGGGAGCTTTCTTTGACTTCAAGATGTATATATGAGCATGTTGGAATCTACCATCATGGAAGTGAGGTATCTGCGAGTAAACAGTTAGCAATAAATAACCGGTACTTACAGATAAGGAATTAGAGCTCATCAATAGCATAGTGTGAAGACTCCTTCTAATCCTTATCCAGGCCGTTCCCATATCAGATACTCCCGAAGGAGCTTACGAGACCTACTAAGTAGCTCAATGACTGGGTGAGTCGCTGGGGATCACTCCACGACTGTAGACCGCTATGGAACCACCGCAAACACTAAGCGTAACCCTTGTGGGGTTACCGAAGTGACCTGCTGTCAGGGCTGTTTGATGTTGACCCTGGCAGGATTTCCGTTCAATCATTGAGAAATATATAAGTAATCCTATCACAAACGTTCTCGGCAGATTGCTATGATCTGCGAAGGACTCGATAGTTTACAACTGATGCCCATTGATGTAGAACACCAGTTGTAGAAATACTAAGTGTTCCAAAGAGATCTTTGATGTATCTCAAGGCTCTAGACTCTATAAGTGCACACCTAGGTTTCCTATGCGGAGACTAGGGAGGGGTCTCCAGCTTCAATATCAACCGTCTCTAAGAGATAGGTCGATAGGTTACGCTGGTTCCCCGTGAGAATGAAACAAGTCCTTTTAAGAGAACTTGAGTGGTTAAGAAGGTTTAGTGCATTGCGTTACTGGGTCCATGACGACTTTGTCTTCAATACCGGTGTTGTCTTTTGCAACAACCAGTAGCATACGTATTGAACCCGGTGTCTGCCCTAAGGTTGAACAAATGGAGGGCTATTTCTTTTCACCCTTTTCTTTACTTTTCTTTTTAATTCTTCAACTCCTTCTTTCCCTTTCATTCTTTTCTCCTTTTTTCGTATCATACCTGAGGACTTCTAATTCTAACTAAGGGAGATGTCCTTGGGTAGATCCTTCCGGCTCTGGCGGATCATAGGACGGATATTCCTATCTTAATCACCTTATAACTTCGACAGTAGCCAAGAAACCTTTGATTGAAAATCTCTCAAAGTGCTTGTGATAATCAAATGTTTTGGTTAACACTTTGAGAGTTTTGTGTACACTTTTGAAGGGCTCCCCCGGCACATGTGCTCATAAGTATTTGAATAAATTTGCACATGTGGGAGGAGCAAGCACTTTTGAGTTGATCTACTTTCAGTGAATCTGACCGATTCGAGACACGCTTACATCACTAGTTAGACTAGCTTGAAGTTATTACCCGGCCTGGTCAAGTCCACAGAGAGTTTCTCAAGACGGTACATTTCTACTCAGACATATCCTTTTCGAGACACGCTTACGTGGTTAGTTAAAGAGATACATTGTCAGCTTTTAGGTGACAACTAGCCCTAGTAACTAACTTGATGTTATTACCCGTCGAGGATAAGTCTTTTCGATATTACTAACTTTTATTGTCTCGTCAATTCCTGGGTCAATACTGAGTCTAGCTCGCACATGATACAACTTTTAAGCTTTGACTTCGTATATTTTAATCACTTTTTCATTTTCTCCCCCTCAAAAATAGCATATAAAATGATGTTTTTGACAATCTTTTAGATTAAAATATGCCTTTTGAGTCTTACGAGGAGATTCACCAAGAACTTTTGATTTAGAGCAAAGTATTTTGTTTTGACAAGTGCTCCCCCTCAACAAGTGATTAGGTCTTATTGAGGTGAAATACTTGTCCTTTTGAGCAGAATCATGAAAAATCATAAATGTTTGATTAATTCTACTCAAAAGTAAGAAGCCTTCGCTCCTTATATTAGGATTGAGGCACTGATGCGTACCTCAGGGTCCTTTCTTTACAAGTACGGGTTGTACACTGTTATGTGTGCACAAGCCATTATGAAAATAACTCAATCATATGAAACAATTGATATTGAAAAGAATAACCAAATGTACCAAGTTAATCTTCGTCAGGAAGTGGAGCATCAAAGTCAGTGAACTTGGGTTCTGGTCTTTCGAAGAGTCTGATAGGAAACGATGGTCTGACACCGATATAGCTTTCCAGACGTCTGATCTGTTCCCGTCGAAATAACCTTTCTTCAATCTTTAAGACAAAGTTACGAACTTGTCTTCTTGTGCTGGATTTCCATCTAGGTTGTTCCCCCTTAGCTATCTTTCGACGATCATCATTCAACCTTTTGACAAGCCCATCACGAACAGATTTGAGTGTAACATCACAGAATTTGTGTACCTCATCGAACCTCATGAAACTTTGTAGCCTTTTGCTGTTGATGTAGGTGAAACCAAAAGGATCTTGGTTGAGAGTAAACTGTGACGTTTGATAGATTCCATCAAATGTGAATTGCGGCTTTGTCAAATTGATCTTCTGTTGGTAACTTTCCACTCCAAGCTGAAGATCTTCCACTCTTTCGTGAACTATCAATTGTCTGATGAATAGAAGTAGTAACTCCATGAAGTTGTACTGAACTTCTCTGTCGAATCCACGCATTTTTCTTTGAACCTTTTCGAGATACATATCTTCGATGTCATTAAGATTAAGGTCTGGAAAATCTGCTTCGGAGAACTTGTACTTCTTTTCATCTTGTCGTTTAACCATAATTTCACGCATGAATATGTAGTTAAATCGTTGTGACTCTTGAATCTCCAAGATAGCGATGATCTTAGATTTATGCTTCACACTTTCTAATGATTTTTCTTCTAATCTGCTGGTATAACCGAGACGACGACGTTCTGGCCAGTGTTGAGTCCCGTGTAGAGCATCTCTGTCATAAGCAACGATGGAGTTGCTGAAAACACGACTAGTTTCTTCAATAGCAGGAATTTCGTATCTAGCGGCAGGTACTGAGATTGTAAGTGATGAAGCATATTTCTTCTTAGGTTTCTCATGGGTGAGTTAGATGTTATGAAGATCTTTGTTGAAGAAGTAGCTGTAGGGAAGCTTGGGTTTATCTGGAAACCCTGTCAACGGTAATGGTTTTGTCCAGTCAGTGTAGTAAGGCTTTTCATTGTTCTTGGAACTGAGGTCGATATTCATTTCAGGATTTAGCCAGTCAAACTCGGCAGACATTGCACTGGCTATATTCTGAAAATGAAATTCGTATTCCACTTTGTTTCCAGATCTTTTCTTGAGGAATTCTTGTGCATCCCTATTGATTCTTCTGAGCTCCGTCTTTGTAAGTTTGTTGATCTGAAGATCCTTCATTATGACTTGGGTGAACTGTAGAGTGTTACCGGGAAGGGGTTCTTCTTCTTCGAGAGGAGGTTGAGCTTGAACCATTTCTGTCAACCAGTCATTCTGAGGAGTATCATCATTGTCGAGCCATGAATGACGTCTTTTCTTCTTAGATTTCTTAGACTTAGATGTAGCATCTTTGTCTTTAGCTTTGGATGGTGACGATGGTCCAACATGAGAATCAGGGATAGGGGAAGCACGATAATCGGTGTCAGGTTGACCCTGGTAGTCATCAGTAGGTTCCAAGAAAGTTTCTTCTTCTTCAGTTTGACCTTGATCGGTAGCTGAGTGGTGTTGTTGATTTCCAGGAGGAGTGGAGTCCTTTTGTGGTTGTAGAGAAGATGAGGGACCAGTTCCCGACTTAGGTTTCTTGCCTTTTGAGTTTGGGTCAGGGTCGTCATCTTTTCTTGACCTTTTCCGGGCTCCAGCTGCACCTTTGCATGACTCTTTAGTAATGTAAGCCGCCATAGCCTCATAAAGTGCTTTTTCTTCAGCAGTCTGTGTGGTTTTGGAGGCAACATTGTTGAAGAGTTTGGCAAGCATTTCATTGAAAGATAATTCAGGGACGGTTGGAGCAACAGTGGAAGGTTTTGCAGTGTGAAGTGTGAATGGTGTAGTTGACAACATTTTTCTAGTGACACTTCTGATTCTGTGATCCAAGTTGTCCTTGATTGGTTCAAGAAGTTTTGCTACATCAGGAGTGATCATTTCAACTAGATTTTCAAAGAGAAAATCATGTGTGGCAGTCCTGATAAATCCTGTGTAATCAGAGTGCAAGAACTTATCGATCAGCTGCTTTGACTCCTGAAAATCTTCAACTTGTTTGGTAAGACTGGTAACCATGTTGGTAAGTGTGTTGACTTGCTCCTGAAGATCAACTGGTTGTTTCGGTTCATTGATTGAATGTTGTTTTGATGCGGTTTCTGAAGGTGTGGGAGATGAGTGCTCAGGTGATGATTCGGACGATGACTCGTTGTGAGAGTTTGAAGAAGAAGCAGGAGGAGTCGGATCCTTTGGTGGAGAGTCTTGAGGAGGTGGAGGTTTTGCTGAGGAAGTCTGCTGAGAAGATGACTTAAGAAATATGTTGGTGTCGAACGCGTTCTTCTCTTCATTTTCTTTTCTACGACGTTCCTCTGCTTCTCGTGCAAGAAACTCTGGAGTAATGAGATATTCATGTTCCTGATCCGTAGCTATGTTCTCTTGTCCGCCAACATTCTCCTCTATATTTGCAGTCTCTGTCATATTGACATCTCTTGTTTTGTCTGTATCTTTAACGGTGTCATCAGGCTGTGGAGCTGATTCTAACGTAGTGGATACAACGGGAGGAATCATGCTGCTAGTAGCTCCTTCATGTTCCGACTGATCGATAGGTGGTGGAGTTAAAGGTTGAGACATAAGTCGGCTTTCAAGAGTTGCTTTCCTTTGTTCTTTCCGAAGTCGCTTTTCTTCAGCTCGAGTGTCGACAACTATACTTTTCAGTTTGCGTTTATTGACCAAAGGTTCAACGATTGGTTCGTCTTCATCATCATCATTAGGCTCATGAATAGTGATCCCTTTTCTTTTCCTTGTCTCTTCTTCATAAGTTTCAAGACTTTGTTGTATTGCAATCTCAGTTGCGGGGAATCTTTCTTCAGGTGCTCTTACTCTCAGTTCATAATCTGGTTCTTCTTCTTCAGATTCCGTGTCGAACTCGGATTCGGTGTCAGAAGGTGGAGGTGTAGGTTCATCATGAAGAGTGTACTCAGGAGTTACCTTCTGCTTTGGCTTGGTTGCAGGTTTGGGTTTGGATGTAGGTTTAGGTTTGGTGGAAGTCTTGGGTTTTGACTTAGGAGCAGCCTTAGATCTAGTATGAGGTGAGCCAGTGGTGCTTGTAGTACTCCCAGACTTTACACCTCAATTGCTACGAGTCTGAATAGTAGCTTCTTCCTGTACCCCTATGTAAGCATTATCATACAGCTTGTAGTTCAGACTTTTCTTGATTTTATCATCAAGAAGGTATTCGGGAAGCCTCATTCCTTTGATCTTGGTAGAGGAAGTGGTCGTCTTGATGAATGAGGTGGTGAAATCTTCCTCGAAGAGGTGTTTCGGCTCATTAGGATCAGTCATCCTATTGACGAATTCTGGAGTGTCTTTGCAGAGATGTTCTATGAGAAGCTTGGTGAATCTTGTGAATGGTATCATAGTCTTCACACGTTCGGTTTGAATACTGTGGACTATATCATTCATGATAGGAACTGCAAAGTCCATAGGTGTCAGAGTCACCATTCCCCAGAATGTTTGCAAATGTTCAAGCCTAGGATGTTCATGACCACTTTTTCTTCCTGATATCGATCTTACAACCAACAGACAGAATGTTCTCCAAGGCTGAGGGATATTCTTGGCATTGAATCGGGAAAGCTTGACTAGTGGTACGTCATCATCAACCTCATATCCTAACTCAATGAAGAAGTCAAGAAGATCCAGTTCAGGTAGTATAGGAGCAAATTCGTTGTCAGTTTGAGGCAGGAGAAGGGCTGTACGAAGAACGTCGTGATCTACAGTGTAGTCTTGGCGATCCAATGTAACAGTAAAAGATTCATCATCCAAGTTAGCCTTAGCCGTAAGCCAGAACTGATGAAGGTAAAACAGAGGAACTGAAGTAGAACAGATGAGCAGATGTTTGCATGGATGTGCAAGTAGAATATCTTTGACAATCATGCACGAGTTCTCTGTAATTTTCAATTTGTCGAAATCAACTCGTGGATTGTTGTTGCCAATCGTAACTTTGTAGTTATCGGGAGTGATGTCATCCATGGTGAGTAGTGGTTGACTTTGTTCAGTGACGTTCTCGTTGTGTTCAGCCATGTAAATCTGAAAAGCATAATCATAAACCAAACATCCAAATTTGTTACGTGTTAGCACAGTTTTGAGTTTGGTTATAGATATCTACTTCAGACAATTAAGCACGAATGTTTCATTATGTTATGTGTGAAGTGGCATATAATGCATACTTGAAGAACATTGATCATTTCATCTCACTAAATCAATTTAAGAAAAATTAGAGTACACACTTAAGCAAAAAATGATCCAAGTAGCATATTTACTCATCTTGTGACAACAAATGTTGATTACAACACACTCACAACATAATTACATGTATTCGACATTACAACAAGCCATCATCATATTTTCGCAAAATATACTTGATTTCGAAAAAACTTAATCTAACATGATCTCGAAAAAACAGTCATAAGAAATAAGGTTTTCGCAAACATGCATAATGAATGTTTTCGAAAAATATTCCAAGTGTGTTCTCGATAATAATTTTATCGAGAACATACTTAAGTGAAATATTTTTCGAAAAAATTCAAAGATGGTTAATTGCGAGAGATTTTCACATATGTGATTTCGAAAAAACATGGTTCTCGAAAACGTTTGAGCAGTGATACATATTTATCGCAAACACACTAATGTAAGAGATTGCGAAAGATTTTCAAAGTATCTATTATCGAAAACATGATTTTTCGAGAACACAAAGCTTTAGAGAAACTTTCGCAAACCCTCAATAATAGTGTTTTCGAAATGACGAGATTGCGAAAAAACATGATTTGCGAGAAATGGGATTTCGAAAGAAATTCTTATACAAGAATTTTTCGAAATTGATCCATACGTACGTTTCTTATGAAAATTTAGTATCCAAAGATTCAGACCTTTGCTGAGAAGACCCTGAGTTGTTCCTGAACCCCGCATTGTTACTAAACCTCTGACCATTCCCAAAGTTTCCTGAAGAACTTCCTGAACCAGATCGACCATAGCTACGATTCTGAATTTCCACTCTTCCATCATTGACAACAGCTTGATTCCTTGTGTTAGAAGATGAACGTTGACGGTTGTTTGTTTTGTTGGAGAATTTGCTAAAAGCACGAGCAATAAGAGCAAGTCCCTGATTCAACGTGTTAAAGTCATCATCGTCATCGTCATTGGAATTAGAGTAATACACTGCATCATTGTTGTTTAATGGAACCAGTTGAGTAGAAGCATTCTGTGGAGATGAATCATAAGGGACCATTTGGTTCGAGGTAGAAGATTGTGGATAACTGAAGTAGTTCTGCTCTTGAACATATGCATGATTTGACATTGGTGGTGGATCATAGGGAGACTGAGCTACGAGAGCCAAAGAATTTGGTGTTGTTGTTGGTGTGTATCCTCCTCGTAGAGCTCGATCTTTTTCAACTTCAGGTTCATGGTGTTTCAGGAAATCATACAACAAACCATATGGAGCATCGTGAAGATTTTTGGTTTGACGAATAAATGTCACATATTTATGCCAATCAGGACCAAGACTACCGACGAATTTGGAGTTTACTGCTATCCTCGGTACTGTGATTTTGTGACGTTCCAGATCATTGACCACATTTGTGAAACGACGATAGTAGGATTCAAGTGACTCTCCTGGTTCAATTGTGATGTCTGTGTATTCCATGTAGAGTTTGGATTCCATATCATCTTTGTTCAATTGAGTGCCTTCCATAAGGAGATGGACATGTTCCCACATAGCTTTGGCTGTTTTCTGAGCATCGACGCTTCGATAAATTGGATTTGGTATTCCTTGAAGTATATAAGCCATTGCATACTCATCAGCTTCACGATGTAATTTCTGTTCTTCTGTGAGTTGAGATTCTGGAAGAGGTCTATCACCAGGAGGACGTGGAGGATCAGCATTTGGATCACCAACTTCAAATCTTGTTGGCCACTCAAATGGTCCTTCAAGTATCACTTGCTTCAAGAATTTCCCATGAGGTTTCTTTAATTCAAGAAATCGTAAGAATCGACTTGACCATTGAACATAGTTCCCAGGTGTCAGCATTGGAGGTGTTTCAAGTGATCCTGCCTCATGTCGGGATTGTTGAGTTGTAATAACTTCACACATTCTGTCAAACCAGTGAGGTTGTTTGGAGGAAAACTGAGTGTTTTGGTGTGGCATTTGATATGGTTGTTGTTGAGGAATGATTTGATGTTGTTGCATCATTAGGTAATGATGTAGTGGATTAAACGGTTGTTTTTGAACGTGTGATTGTGAAGGTTGTTGATACGGTTGTTGCTGATGGTATTGTTGTTGCTGATACTGCTGATGTTGTTGTTGCTGAGGGAAGTAGTAATTAGGTGGTTGAGACATCTTAGAACACTTGTGTGGAAATGGATCTTGTAGAAGGTATAGGTTTAGCCAAATCTCGAAAACTTTGCTCAACTTCGGATTGCGAAAGTTGTCTTCACCTGTGATTGCGAAAACAGTGATTGCGAAATTTGGGATTTCGAAAATACTGAGATTGCGAAACTAATCAAGTTCTCGAAACTTAAGGGATTTCGAAACTTAAGAAATTTTCAAAAAAACTAAGTGATGGTTGTGATTTCGAAACTTATACAAGTTTGCGAAAGAATTGTGATTTTCGAAAAAATTGATGTTTTCGAAAAACACAAAGTCACGAGCACTTTTTTCGAAATTATACAATTTCGAAAGTAAACCAAATGTCGAAGTACTTTTCTTTCTTATACAAGAGAGAAGAGACTGAGTAAACGATCTGTAAGTCGATTAGAAGCACTTGCTTGTGATTTCGAAACTTTGGTCAAATGTATGATTTCGAAAATTGGCAGATTTTGTTTTTCAAAGAAAGCAATCCAAAAAACTCATTTTTATTTCAAGATTCTTGTACTTATATGTGTAAAATGAAGAGATCTTTAAGAAAGTTGAAAACTTTAAGAACTTTACCAAAATTTTAAAATTGCGAAAATAAGTACAAGACCCCTAAATCGAATTTTTGAGAAAAAGTTTGGAACTTTTATGTTTGTTTTGATTTGTAGCACAAGTTTGTAACCAAATTTGTGATAAAAAACCAAAAACAAGCAAAAAAAGTACGAAAATTTTAACAAAAAAATCGATTAAAAAACAAGTTAAAGAAACGAAATCAATGAAAAACAAAAGCTACACCTTCATATGGCGAATGATACCACTTGTTAGGTCACCATTTAGTAAACACAAGTATGAGAATGAGATAGATATAAGGAGTTGGGTGATTATATGAATAAGAGAAATATAAGTGCAAGAGTTTCCTTAAGAAATCAAATAACCAACCAAGTTTACAAATGACCTAAGGCTTCTATTTATAGGGAAGGAGCTAGGGCAACACTCCCTCTCCTTCCTTTTATCATTTCGTGGGCTTTGAGGCCCATGGGTTACATACCTTAAGCCTAGTAAACTTAATACATTTAGTAAATGAAAGTAAATAATAGTTAAGCAACCTAACATTATTACAAATGACCGAGACTTGATAAAATAGTGAAAACTATGAACCCAACAAAATCAAATGTACGTTTAAGTAAGAATTGGAAAAAGTTGTGTGAGACTTACTACACCAAAATGGTGGGGTAAAACGAGACGTAGAGTCAAGAAGAAGAGAGTACGAGAGTGTAGTGTGTGTGTCGACTCAACCAAGGTTCACAAACAAAGCTTCGTTTCTTCTAGACCCGATTTGAAATACTAAAGTTTTTGCCAAAATGTTTTGAAGTAGGACTAATGCTAGGACTTTGTTTTTGTAAAATTTGATTTGTATGAAAGGTGGTAACGAGTGCATGCATGCATGATGTATATATATGAAGTCTTGTGTGTCCTAGTGACCAAAATTAATGTGATGGGATGTTAACTTGTGTACCAAAAGTCTTGAGAAAGTGTAAGACGTAACATGTATTCTCGTTTGTTTCCTAGCTTGTCGACATATATTCTAGTTTAAAAGAAACGTGTGTTTTGGATTTTTAAAATGAAATGGTACTTGCGAAATAGGTTTTAAAAATGGTGTAGTACTTTGCCTAGGTGAATAGAATAGTCATGGTGTGAGCATGAATCAAGGAGGTACACTCTTTGTATTTGAATTGATATGTCGACATTTCAAATGTTCAAAAGAAAACGTGTTGTTTGATTTTAAAAATGGATTGTACCTTTGAGGTTGTATTAAAGAAATCAAGTAGTACTTGCCTAGAACTATATAATATGTATTGTGTGAGCTTGGGTTGGGGAGGTACAATCTTTATTTTACAAATACATGTCGACACATCCTTTTATTATGCAAACGAATTTGAAACTTTGGCTAGGCTCGGTGATGGTTGATCAAATGTAATATTTAGACATGAAATTATGTTAGAAATATTTTTAGGACCTCATAGAAACAAACGGGACTTAAAATGGTTTAGTTTTGGATTAGTTAAAAATCGTATGAATTATTTTTGGACAAGATGATATGCCTCGTAAAAATGTATTTAGACTTGACGTGGGAAGCTAAGGGTCGACACACTCAAAGTTGGCTAGGGGAGGAACGAGAATGTGTAAAAATACTTATGTGTCGTGTGTAAGAATAAGGAGTACGAGACGTGTTTCTGGCTTGTGTTAGTCGAGTGTTATGAAAATAGAAGAAGGAAAAATGGGCTTAGAATGTGTGGGCCGTGAATAGTAATAGGCCGAGAAAATGGTGTTGGGCTTAGTATATAATTAGGGTCCGGTTAGGTGTAATTTAGATTAGTAAAAATATTAATTGTGATTAGTGATAGGTTTAGTAACTATTTAGTGAAACGTTTACGTGAGTCCGAGAGTGAATAGTGTTTTGTGAATAGTGTTTCATGAATAGTAAAACTTTTGAAAAACATCTCAATATCACTAACCGACTCCAAAAACGATGAATAGTGAAATGATGAATAGTGTTTGGTGAATAGTAACCGATTAATAGTAAATTTGAAAAATGTCCTGAAAATGCAGGTTCGTAACGAATAAAAGAAAATTTTAATATTCTCGCGATTTTAGACTATAGTGGTACATGTGTGAGCATCGTTCCAAGCAAAATGAGATCATGAATATCGTAGTGATTTTTAAGTATCATAGCATATTTGATAAAAAAAATTTGTTATTGGTAAAAACGTTATTAATTAACGAAATGATATATTAGTCTTTGATTTACTTTTACTATTTATAGGGAAATTTTCGGGAGTTTACACTCCCCGACCCATGTGTCGGTAGTAATCCGCAGACCCGACCTCATAATCCCTGAACTGATGTTGCGGGGGCGCTCCCTCATCATCATCATCATCCTCAACACCATCAGGTCCTCCCGCCATGTACCAGGTATAGGACCCATCCCCCAGCTGCATAACAATGCTCATCTGCCTGAGGGATTTAGCCCTCACCAGCCTACAAGCCCCACAGTCGCTCAGGTACCCCATGATCTCGGGAACAAGTAGCCCATAAGATCAAGCCAACCGGGTCACGAACATCCCCCCATACACCTTGTCGATATCCCTCTCCCCCACACTAGTCTTCAAATAGCTCGCTACCTAAAATGGAATGTTACAGTAAACACCCGCAGAAAACATGGTGTACAGGTAGAAGAGATCTGAAGCAGTGACACAGTGAGTGGGGCCATGACGCCCCGACAAGCTGTAAGTGATGCACCTGTGGGCTAACCTGATCATGGGGTCCCTTATTGAGGCCGCCCCAGTAGTCGAGGTGTACACCCCGTTCCCAATACTCGGCCAAAAAGTGGCACACCTCATCTCGTTCCTCACAGTCTCCCAATGCAATAACCTCTGCATAAAACCTCCCTCAACAGCCTCCTCCCTAGTGTACAAACCTATCCTCCATCCAAACTCAGTAACCGAACATGATCGAATCTCCCCCTAACCTAAAGTAAATGGTGGTGCCCCCCATATCCGTCCTGGCCTCCGCCAAATCAAAGCGAAAAGTTGCAATGAACTCCCTAACCAACTCACTGTACACAGTCTCCCTCATCCTGAACAATCTCTCCTATTGAGGACCCGTGAATCCATCGGTTTGGATCCTCCCCAAGAACTCACCCTTTAAACCTTGGGATCTCAGAAACTCCCAATCAATCATAGCACCAGCATCAATGTGGTGATAAACAAGCTCCGCGTACTTAGTTGTAGTGGCATCATTGTCAAACTCACTCCAACTGTGGACCATTTCCCCATAGTTAACTTGTTGGGACCTAGACGAGCTGCCTCGGTGTTGTCGTGATCGTTTGCTCATTTTCCTGGAAAAAGATAGAGTGGACAAAAACGATTAGAATAAGAATTTTACAAGTTCATGCTGTCAGACACATCTGACGCCGTCAGGAAGGAGAACCTGACGCTGTCAGGCCCAGCAGAAATCCATCCATGCAATTACGAGGGAAAAATCAATTTTCAAACTCTAAATCCATGACCCAAACACTCCTTTATGCAGAAAACATGGGTGGGGGGTCAAAAAATCCATGGTGTGAAAGATTTTTCCTCAATTAACGCATGATTCGAGTAGAAAAATATCATCTAATGGTAACCTCATGATTACAAATCATCTAAGGAAAGGCATTATGATTTATCAAAGATGGGTTAAAGATAGGGTTTCGGATGATGGGGGTTTTCAAAATTGGTAGGACCTAAGGATAATTAAATGAAAAAGAGTAAAGAAAAACTAGTTACCAAGTGGAGATTTGTCACAGAAGATGTCCGATTGGATGATGGAGACTCGGAGGTGGAGCAGCAATTTGGGTGTGATTTGTAGGGTATGAGTTGAAAGTGATGGAGTTTGGGTTATTATTGCTAGGATAGCGAGGTGACGGCGTCAAGAGTTAATATCTGACGCCGTCAGATGCCCGCATCAGGAACAAAAAGTGGTAATTCCAAATTCAGTCCTTGCACTAATGTGAATAGCTAAACATAAGTAAAAACTATGAGTAGCCATCCTGTTAGTGAAGTCCACCAGGGTCAAACGTTTCATTACTGTCACGGAAAGAGATGTGGTTGTAAAAAGGGGTGGGTGAGGTTTCAATTAAGTGGGTACAAAGAGGAATTGTTCCATAGAGGGTCTCAAAGCTGTGATGTTTTTGAGGTGCAGCCTCTTCACACCGGGTTTAAAACCAAAGGAACGTCTCTTGCACAAATTTGGGAGCGTTGTTTGCAAGCATCCAACGAAAATGTTATGAAATTGCGAGTTCTTTTCCTCCTGAGGATGCTCACAAAAGTAGGGGTGATTGACGGCGAAACACTTGAAAAGGATTTCTCATTATCCTCTTGGTCACACACCAAAGGGGTTGGAACTTCAAAGATTTTTTCGATTTTTCTTTGTGCGGATTTTTCCTTAATCTTCTCCTTAATTCTTGATATGAATTTATCTGCTAAATCCATAAAAGCATTACGAGTGCTTTCCATGCGTGCTTCTAAGTGCTGAATTTGTTTTTCCTGATTATCCATGAAGGTTACCATTATCCCTTCGAACTCCTCTTGTCGTGAACGTTCAGGAAAATTATATTTGTTAATCGCACTCACACGTATATCAGGACTCCTCGCGGTTTCAGCAGCAGGCATCTCAACTCTCATTAATTCCTTTACCTGCTTCTCGATATTCCCCAATAATTGTTCTTGGGTAGCGTTTACGTAATCAAGTTTCCCATTACTTGAAAACATCGGGTCCTCCCATCCTTCTTCTTCGTATTGTGCTAACCCCTCAAGAACTTTCCAGCACTCATCAACGCTAAGTCTGTTTAGCCTGCCATTGGCGGTGTAATCTATAGCCCTTCTCGTTTGTTGATTAACTTTACCGTAAAAGATTTGAATCTGGAACCATGGTTCAATGCCATGATGAGGGACTTTTCGGAGTAGGTCTTTGTATCGAGTCCATGCTTCGTAGAAGGTTTCACCTTGACGTTGTTGGAACATCAAGATATCATTTCTAAGCTTGGTAGTTCTCCCCGGTGGGAAAATTTGAGCAAGGAAATGAGTGGTGAGATCATCCCATGAGGTGATGGATCCCGCGGGTAAACACTCAAGCCATTGACTAGCTTGATCACGTAGAGAGAATTGGAATAGGCGTAATCGGGTTGACTCTCTAGTTGTAGCATCAAGGTCTATGGAATCTACGATTTTAAGGAAGTCCTTGAGATGTTGATTTGGATCTTCGGAACGAAGTCCATGGAATGCACATCCGCTTTGCACCAACCGGATGGTGTCGGATCGCAAGGGGGACACATTGGCTCCGGTGAGCTCAATAGTGTTTCGATAGCCTTGGTGGATAGGTCGGGAATACTCTCCTAGGGTTTGGGGCCTAAGAGGTTGGTTAGCTAGTGGTGGGTTTTGTGGGTGGTCTTGTTGTGGTGGGTTGATGGGTTCAAAGATGTTACCACCTTCCATGATGTCGGATGGTAAAGATTACGAACAAAAGCACGAAGAAATAAGATAGACTAAAGAAAACCTAAAAATAAAAATAAAAATCTTACTAGAAAGGAATCTAGCAAGTAGAGCTAATAAAAAGAAATCCTAACCTAAACAATAACTATTCCCCGGCAACGGCACCAAAAAACTTGATGCGTTGGAATCGCAACAGGCTTTACCTCTCGAGGGATCTCGAGAAGCTTACAACCCCCACTAAGCAGTGTACCTGATCGTTGTAGTATAGTATAGTGACAAGTACCGGGGGATTGATCGTTCAACTCAGGAATAGTGTCGCTAGGATTAGAAAGCCTAAAAACTAGGTCTAGAGGTTAGGGATGATTCTTTTTGTATTTTTATATTTTTATAAAAGCAAGTAAAATCTCGGTTTTTAGAGGAGTGGGCGGAATTAGTTGCTAATCAACTAACCCAATTACTAAGATGCAATCAAAATAAAATAACAGAAATGAAAATAAACTAAATTAAACTAAGGGTGTGAGCAATATGTGGGAAAATGGTGTTTACTTAGATTTCACTACTCCCTAGTTATCTTTTATAGGTTAATTACTTGTTACAGTTGCGTGGATGACGGATTGTATTCCTTAATACCATTCATGGGGTGGCGTACTTACTTCCCCATACTTATAAGCTCCTACTTCACTCCTATGTCGAGCCGGCTAAGAAGCTCCTAACATGGGATCACAAGAATTCGCTCATGCATTAAATACAACCATAAAAACCTAGTACACATCGGTTCATGTTTTTTAAGACGTTCTAGGTTTCATTACATCCATTACAACTATAAACAAGCAATCAACATATAATCAACATCTAGGTTTCATTACATCCAAGCAAACACACAAAGGATCTAGCCTAGCATGTTAAAATCAATACAAGCATAAGAAATATTCAAACAACACATAGACATATTGAATGAATTGAAAGAGGACTTATCTTAATTGAACATGAAAGGTTTCAAGGGGTGAACACCCTCGAAAATACTGTTACAAACGACCTAGGGTTTATTAGGTTCGACCCTAGTATTCTCCACACAAGTTCCTCTCTTTATGAATGAAAAATAGAAAAGTATATATAGATTTTGTGAGGTGACGGCGTCAAGAGTAAATTTCTGACGTCGTCATCTCGCCGCCAATAAAGTTCTCGGACTGCCTAGATCTGGGTTTGACGCCGTCACGTGTAATCCATCTTCAGGCAGTCACCAAAATAACTCTTGACGCCCTTCATCTGACGCCTTCAGGTTTTCTCTGGGTCATCATGGATTTTGCTCCTGACGCCGTCACATTTTCCTTCTTGACGCCGTCAGGTACTGTTCCCAGCATGGAAAATTAAGTCTTTGCCGTTTTCTTCACTTTTATGCTCCAAAAACGTCCAAAATGCTTCCTTTTCCAGAATTCACTCCCAAAGTTCCTAAAATCACAAAAGGAACGATTTAGGGCAATATTTGATCAAATAAATTCAATTCCGGGGCTTAAATGACCCCCTAAAAACGGTTCATTTTTCGCCTCATCAATAAGAGTTGTTATCAAAAGTATATAGTTTACATGATATAAGAATAGTGCGGAAATAGGCCCATAATTAGATTAAAGCGGTCCAATTAGTTATCAGACTCTTCTATGACCGTACCCCTTGCCAAGCGCCTCAAGAAATAAACTAACGCGATAAACCTGAGAATACATGCTAAAACGGGTCAGCTTACGCTGGTGAGTCCATAAAGTTTAGACACAAAACAATTCGCAAGAGAGGGTAAACACACCAAGGCAAATACTAATTACTCATGAACATAATCATAAAAGAAATATAAAGATCCTATAGGTGCACACTATAGCTAATGCTGCGCTAGTGGTCAATCTATCGCTTCTGCAGAAAAGTCGATAGAACCGCACTTGCAGCCTATTCTCATTCTACCATCATATCAAAACATACTCATAATCATAGTATAAACATGCCAACAATATAACCAATAAATATACCGTTAACATAACCAAGATCACAAACATCCGACAACATAACCGATATCACAAACACACCAATAATATGACCAATATCACACACGCAACAACTCATAACGAAAACCAAAATCATCACAATACCCAAGAAAAGACAAAATAGAAGAAAGAATAACGAAGAGTAAAGCAAAGAGCATGTATTCTCCCCCAAAGTATAGAAAACGATAAAAACAGGGGCTATGAACTCACCTGGGCCATAGCAATGCAATAACACACGACGGACACAACTGCATCTAGCATATCACAACAGCATCAAGAAGGCGGTACATCGGTAAGGAAACGGCGCAGTCTTCTATACGCAAGGCTTATCTTAATACCAGATCCTCAGCGACGAACTAAATCCTTCATAAGCTAATTACTCCCAAATAATACCCATTCTTAAGTCTCCAAATCTTCCGTTATCCATTTATTAGTGTTTGTGTTTGTGCTTGTGTCTGGTATCATTGTGTGTGAAGTGAGGACACGACATAGACTCAAGTGAACTCACGCCAAAAGACTAAACAAGTGAAGTCAACAAGAGACAAGACAAGACTCAAGAGTAATCACGCCAAGAGACGAATAACCAACAACATCGACAAGAAATGTGACAAAACTTACTACAAAACAACCGGGTCCAACTACATCATCCATCCAAATCAATCACACTTAAATTGCTACTAAGTCAACCTTATGGTCAAATTAATCTTCGAGTGGCAAAAGTTTAACAAGGAAAATTGTACGAATTATTGGATACTTATCGTGTTCGCTAATACGATAAGTTCAACAATTCCTTTAATACACTTGTTAATCTAAATTCAATCCATACCTAGTAGGGAGCCGGTAAGTCATAGGATGGGTCACCTATTAATATTCTCCCCCGACACGTTTACTAAACCCTAATTGGATTTAATAACCCAGTTAGTCCGTTAACCGTGTCGGATGGTTATATTAATATTAACCTATCCGTAACTTGATACTAATCAAATATATACCTCAACAACTCCTAAAGGGTAAGTCTCGATAAACGTGCCCTCGAAACGATTAATAACTCATCCGTATTAAATTAAATGCCGTTTCATGTATTATTTCCGTAGGATATTAAATAACGTTCTTCTTGTTATTTAACGTTTTCTTTTAACTTTAGAAATATTAATTAATGTTTCAACGTCACTTAATATTTCTTAATAAGAAAACATTATACAACATATTAATCGTTATTTAATAATTATTGGTAACTTATAAATATTAAGTAACGATTTTAATCATTAGTTAATATTTAAAGTTACTTGTATATATATATATATATATATATATATATATATATATATATATATATATATATACATACATACATAATTGTGTCACTTATCGTCCAACAATAATTATCTTGTCGAGTTATTTCACGTTCCTAGTTCACTTTATCCTCGGGTCAACAAGTCAAATCACTAATAGTCTAATAATAACACTAAGTCCATTTTAGCTCATCGGGGTCACACAAACATGTCCTAATCACAAAATCAATATCCGCAATCACAACTTCAACACTTAATCCTACTCCACATCTTTCTAATACCTCGACCTCAACAATAACAACACAACATACCCACAATATCAATACCTTGCCGAGAACCTAGTGGTCTCGGCTTCTATCTCCTCGGCCAAAACAACTAACAACAACGACGACAAGAACAAGCAGCAACGAGAACAACATCAAGACAAGAACGACATAACAACAAGAACAAACAACAGCAGCAACGCAACATGACTTACAACCCTATGCCGAGACCTCCCATGGTCTCGGCTTCGAGCTGTAGCAAACCCAACCAAACTGAATCCAAAACCCACGAATAACTCTAAACCCTAGCTCACTTTCTGACCCAAATCTGAAAAACAACCAAGAACCACAACACGAATTAACAACCTATACCGTGAGTCTAAAACTCACGGCATAACTCACTCTCGACCAAACAAACACAACACGAAAAGAAAAATGATACCAAATAACTTATTAATCTCGTTTTTATTATTTGTATTTCGTTATAATTAGTTAACCCTCAAGATCCGTGAGTTTTCGGGTCGAACCGTGGTACAAGAGATCACCAAACGCGAGTCAAAACTCCCTAAATCTTCGTATAACTCAAAAACAGGAGGAGGGTGAAGATGAGTGGTGGATTCGAGGCTGAGAACTCGAATGAAATGGTGTTAGGGTGAGTTTTATGGCGCATATAGTAGCTCAAAAAATGAGGATAAAAAGGTGGTGATTATGGTGGTGGCGGTGTGCACTCGCGTGCGGCGGTGGTGGTGCTATGGCCGGAATAGTGGCCGAAAATGATGAAAGTGGTGTATGTGTGTGTGTCGGCTAAGAAAGAAAGAGAGAGAACATATGAAACCCTAAAAATTTATAAAGGGGATATTTATAGGGTAGAGTTATGTGATGGGCACTATTAGCAAGCCCTAATGCTCCCTCGGGGACCAATGTCGTCAATCTCTTAACCTTATTAGTGAAATGTTAACGAGGTTAATAAAACGTGTTATAAATATTTTCCGAGCTCCCGAAGTTATTTCCATTAACCTTAGAATTATTATTCCGCTAAAATTGATTATAAATACATATATCTTTATTTCTCGTTGCCCGATATAATTAATATTCGTGTTTTATCCGTTATATAATCAATTCTCATGTGTAATATCCCAGACTTCGATAAATGTTCCCGAAATATAAATAAAGATTATAAGAGGATAATAATATAGAAACCCAAATTTCCGAGTTGTCACATACTTCAAGTCTTGAAGATGAGTAGAATATGAAGCACAATTACTTGATGTCGAGGTGGAAGAAGGTTTAACAATATCACTTTTTGATGAAGAAATTGCTCAATATGAAGCTGCTAGCGAGGCTAGGTCCTCCGAACCTGAAGAAGAAGATATCAGTTTCGATGAAACTCTCAGTTAAACTTTCCTAATTCCGATGTATAAATCGATCAAATGTATTAGCTTTGTATTTCAAGTACTTTATGTTTGATGCATTATGAGTTTCTTAAATAAAAGTTGAATAACAGTGTTGATACAAAAGTTGGGTGTCACTTGTTTGGACTCCTGTTCTTGTACCACTTGGATCTTAATGCTTGAGACCTACGCACTAAGAAAGCAAACAACACCGTTAGGCTTATCGTGGGATTGTCTCTCACGATTATCCTCCGGCGTGAGAGTAAGTAATCGGTTTTAGGGTTATAGTGAACAGTTAGGGTTATTAGATGATACCTCAATGAGAGCCGTGATATTCTTTATATACACACGAAATCCTTGTTGGTTTCGTGTTCCTTACTCTTCGGCGTATCTCGCCTTATCCGGTCTATTGATCTTTATCCCATAAATAAGAGATCATTATCAAGACCATAAATAATATATTTGATTTTGGGCTTTCGTGAGCCCAAATCGTTATTATGATAGCCCACACGTAATGGGCTTGGGTATTAGTAGTGTCCATTGGTCGGGCTCATGACCCGAGTCCAGACTATACGTCATCATGTCCCCCAGTCTAGTATGCGCAAGGTGCAACCGCGTATGCTAGACTAACAACTATAGCGAAAAATTATCCAGAGTGCGTGGCGGGGAAGCTTCGAGTATTTCCCTCCAAAAAGAAATATATTGTGTATTAAGTCCAAATTAGTCCCAAGTATTCCTCAGAAATCGTGAGGAGGTGGGTGAAAAAGTGCTGTACCTGTTGATCTCCCAGCCACACGATTAGAATTAGTGGGATCCACATGTCAAGCATCCAAGGCCATGGGTAACCCTATATAAAGGGTATCTCCCTTTTCACTGTGATTATCACAGTAAAACTCCATTTCCGCCATTGTCAAATTCTTCAATACTCCAATCAAGAAATCAACTTTATACTAAGGTAATAGCGCGTGCGCATCTGAAATGATCACATTTTAAGAATGGTTCTTCAGTTATCCAATTTTACCTCCAATATAACTGAGGATGATCTTCGTGAGTTCACCTCGGATTATTATATCCCCCTCACGTTGCACCCGGTAGTACCGACGGCGACTGCATCTATGGCTGATTTCCCTGAGGGAAAGGTAGGGGTATACACGCGCTTTTTCGAATTTGCGAATCAGCGCATGCCCATTTCACTCTTCTTGTCCGATGTCCTGAATTATTATCGCCTTAACATATCCCAGCTACACTGTATAGACGCAGCGAAGATAACCAATTTTGAAGTAAACTGTCGTTTGCTGGCAATTAACCCGACCATCAATCTCTTCCGCGCATTTTATCACACAACGTGGTCAAACGGGTGGGTATCCTTTTCCAAGCGCACAGGGCGCCTTCAATGCTACACGGAAAAATTAGACGCACTTAGGAATTGAAGGGAGAGGTTTTTCTGGCTTGATAATGTAGTGTTCCCCTGGACCTTTGAGTTCTATACCCAGGGGACATTACCAAAGGATGAGCGCCCAAACCCCGGGACGTAAAACGTAGATGATGTGGAGACAATAAATGCCAACCGCATCCCCATCAACTCCTACCCAGAAGAGATTTTGGTGCATATGGGGATCAGTCGCAACTACTTCCAAGGCGCTGACGAGGTGCCAACTTTTTGGGATGAGGATAACCGGGGTGGGTGCTTGTCCTTCCTTTCCTTCGCTTCTGTAGTGTAAGCGCTCTTTTGTATTGTACCTTTATGTAACCCCGTTTGTTTGTTGTTTGTTGTTTGCTGCGCAGAGATGGATCTGTTCGGCGAAATGAAGCTAGCGAAGCCAACACATGTAACCGTGGGGGTGCGCCCTTTGAGGGATGGTGAGACACCAATTTTGGATGCCACAGTAGGGCGCACCATGGAGTATGCGCAGGAGGAACCGGCAAACGTCTCCCAACCACTATTGGAGGCGACCCCAGTGCGCAGTGTTCCTTCTCAGGAGGTCCAATCCCCAGAGCCTTCGTGCACGGATTCTTCAGAGGGTATGGGGATCCTGAAGGCTGACAGCGAGCCAGAAGAGGCGAGACAGGGAGTGAAGCGCAAAAAGGCTTCTGGCGATGGTGGCGCGGGCACATCCAAGCGAAGACGCCACATTATTCCTGTGGATGTGTCATCAGATGAGGATGCATCGCCATCAAACACTGCGCAGGATATAGCTGAAACTCCTTCCCCCAAGTAAGTAATGAAACCTATGCCTCGTTTATTTTTTATTTTATATCTTGATAGAATATCCTTTAATCCTTGTCATTTACATGCAGTGATGAAGCTGCAGGGGGTGATGTTGCGCAGACTGGGAAGTCGCCATCTGAGGTGAATGTCCCTCAAATGGATGAGCCTTCGAAGGCGTGTGATGATGTGCCTACAGAGCAGCTGATAGAGGAGCTTAGCTTGGATGCTGCGCAGATAGTGCGCAGAAAGATGGTGAAGATAGCAGAAGTGCGCAGAAAGATGAAGAGATTGCGCTACTAAAGGCGTAGTTGGCTAATGCTCATGCTGCAGTAGAGTCGGCCAGTGCGTACGCCAAGAAGCTCGCTGATGAGAAGATGTCGTTGTTTGCCCAAGTCAGCCAAGAGCATTCTGCCTTTGATTAGTACATGTCCACTTGCCTATGGGGGTTGAAGTACATGGAGCAGAATAAGAGAAAACACTTCTCACAGTTGGATGAATTTTGAAAGACCGTGGAGGATGCGCTAGAGAAGCAGGAGGGTAAGCTGCGCAAGCTCAGAATAGAGTATGATGAAGAGCTATACCCACACTTGGTATCCTCCATAGCTAAGTGCAGGTAAAATTTTATTCTTTTAATTCCTTTGATTCCTTTGAAATTATTGTCTATAATACAACGGGAATGGTGTTTTATTCGCAGGTGGCTAATCAGTCATGGTCTTCGTCTGGCTGCTTTGAGCACTTTAGAGTCCCAAGAAGTTGTAGAAGCATTTGGGAATGTTGTTCAATGCGCCTTGGCATGTGGCAAGGCGGAAGCTATGGAGGAGCTGCACGAGAGCCAAATGTTGACGGTGCCCATCGCGGAAGTGCCAGGTTACAATGGCGATGCCTATGCTGAGCTTGTCGCTGCCATGGAGAAGATGAAGTTGTTAGAGCTTCCTCATATTGCTCAACTGGAGCGCGACCAAGACTACTCCATAGGTGTTATCATGGAGGGGTTGACCTTGGCGAGGCACACAGCAGAGGACGCAGAGGCACAACTTGATTACTTCCTAAAGCCTGGTGTTTCGCAGCTACAGGTACCTGTTTTTGCACGTCCACGTGACATTCTCAACCCTTTTTCCCTTGAGAAGGAGATCCCTTTGAAGGAATCCTTAGAAGCCCACGCCATTAGGCTTGCTAAGAAGAATGGTGTGAAGGGGAAAGCCACCCTTTGTGGTCTAGGTGCAGCGCACATCCTGAGGTCTGATGGAGTACCTGTTAGTGTGGCGACGGTGTCACCCAGGGATATTGATCTGCTGAAGAAGCTTGAGGAAGCTGGGAGGGATGTGCACCGGGTTGGCAGCTCAAAGCTTGAGCGTTCCCATAGTATGTAGGTTGTTTTTGTTTTGTAATAGATTAACAATTTTGTTGCACATGTGCATGTTAAATCTATGCTTTGTATAAACTCGTAGTTTATAATAAAATTGAAGTTGGTTTGTACGTATATTTGTATTATAATGTTTGTACTTAGTTTTTTGTCTTTGCATAAAAGACATCCAAGAATCAAACTGTTATCCAAACGTACTTAAAAAAAGATTACAGAATCTATAATCCTTTATAGTTATATATGAAGTCTATAACTTAATATATATGCGAATATAAAATTCATAAGTGTATGGGTTAACTTGCAGCGTAATGCAAATACCATATCAAGGAATCAAGAGTCTTGATTCCTAATTTGTTAAACGCGCACAGTGTGCATTGTTGCGTATCCGTCGTGGGATGCGCATTGAACTTACTCCAACATCTTGAGAGTAAGGTGTTTAACAAGGATGCGTGATCCAATGTTGATGGGTTTGAAACCCACTTACTCAACGAGTTATTTAGAAGGTTTACTCATCCTTTTACCGTCGTGGGATTTAATAAATGCATGCACGCCATGTAGGCAAAAAGATAAATCAACCATATTGAGACATAAATAAGATGTAAATGATGAGGCGAAAAGTGTACCGCTTTTAAGGGGTCATTTAAGCCCGAATTCGAGATTATTTGATCAATTATTGCCCTAAATCGTTCCTTTTGTCATTTTAGGTACTTTTGGAGAGAAATCTGCAAAAGGAAGCATTTTGGACATTTTTGGAGCATAAAAGTGAAGAAAATGGCAAAGTCTCAATTTCCTTGCTGGGAACAGTACCTGACGGCGTCAAGAGTGACAAAAGAGGTGGAAGTGGAAAATACACGTGATGATCCAGAATGATTTTAGGCATATTGGCCTGACGGCGTCACCTAGGCCGTCAGGGTCCAAATACACGTGATGGCCCAAAGTGATTTTCTACATGACGGCGTCAGGAATGGATCTAGGCAATACGAATTTCATCATGGTGGCGAGTTGACGGTGTCACAAGCTATAACGTGACGCTGTCAAGGTGTAAAATCTATATATAGTTTTCTAATTTTCATTCATTAGTGTGGAACTTTATGTGGGATATTACGGCATAAACCCTAAGACGAATTTTATAGCTTTTTCAAGGGTTTCAACCCCTTGATTCTTCCATGTTCAATTGAAGATAAGTACTTACTCAAATCATTCAATATGTCTAAGTGTTGTGTGATTATATCTTACGCTTGTCTTCTCTTTAACATGCTAGGCTAGATTTTTATTGTATTTGCTTAGATGTAGTGAAACCTAGATGTTGATTATGGGTTGATTGTTTGTTTATAATTGTTACGGATGATTGTATTTGATGTTAGGCTTAAGAAAACTGGCAGACTTCCATTGGTAACTTGCTTGAACGTCTTAAGAAACATGATCGGAGGTGTACTACGATTTTTGGTTATATTTAATGCATAAGAGAATTCTAATGATCCCATGTTAAGAGCTTCTAACGGCTCGACATAGGAGTGAAGTAGGATCATATAGAGTTAGGGAATATTGTACACGGCCCTACGACTAGTATTAAGGAATATAACCCGTCATCCATGCAATTGTAACAAGCTAATCAACCTGTAAAAGATATCTAGGGAGTAATGAAATCTGAGTAAACACAACTTTTCTCATTATTGTTTCCACTACATTAGTATAATAGTTTAATTTCCATTTCTTTTATTTTATTTTGATTGCATCTTTAGATTAATTTGGTTAGTTGTCTAGCAACTAATTCCGCCCACTCCTTCAAAACCCGAGAATTTACTTGCTTTCTATAAAATATAAAAATACAAAAAGAATCATCCATCACCTCTAGACCTAGTTTAGTAGGCTTTCTAATCCTAGCGACACTATTCCTGAGTTGAACGATCAATCCCCCGGTACTTGTCACTATACTATACTACAACGATCGGGTACACTGCCTGGTGGGGGTTGTAAACTTCTCAAGATCCCTTGAGAGGTAAAACCTGTTGCGAGGGCGCAATTCCCACGTATCAAGTTTTTGGCGCTGTTGCCGGGGAATAGTTATTGTCTAGGTTAGGATTTATTTTTATTAGGTCTACTTGCTAGATTCCTTTCTAGTAAGATTTTTATTTTTATTTTTAGGTTTTCTTTAGTCTATCTTATTTCTTCGTTTCTTTGTTCGTCACCTTTACCATCCGACATCATGGAAGGTGGTAATATCTTTGAACCCATCAACCCACCACAACAAAACCACCCACAAAACCCACCACTAGCAAACCAACCTCCTAGGCTCCGAACTTTAGGAGAGTGTTCCCGTCGTAGCCACCAAGGCTATCGAAACACCATTGAGCTCACTCAAGGAGCCAATGTGTCCCCCTTGCGATCCGACACCATCCGGTTGGTGCAAAGCGGATATGCATTCCATAGACTTCGTTCCGAAGATCCTAATCAACATCTCAAGGATTTCCTTAAAATCGTAGATTCCATAGACCTTGATGTTGCAACTAGAGAGTCGACCCTATTACGTCTATTCCAATTCTCTCTACGTGATCAAGCTAGTAAATGGCTTGAACTTTTTCCCGCGGGATCCATCACCTCTTGGGATGATCTCACCACTCGTTTCCTTGCTCAATTTTTCCCACCGGGGAGAACTACGATGCTTAGAAATGATATCTTGATGTTCCAACAGCGTCAAGTTGAAACCTTCTATGAAGCATGGACTCGATACAAGGACTTACTCCAAAAAGTCCCTCATCATGGCATAGAACCGTGGCTCCAAATTCAAATCTTTTACGATAAAGTTAATTATCAAACGAGAAGGGCCATGGATTAAGCTGCCAATGGTAGACTAAACAGACTTAGCATTGATAAATGCTGGGCAGTTCTTGAGGGGTTAGCACAATACGAAGAAGAAGGATGGGAGGATCCGATGTTTTCAAAAGAAGGGAATCTAGATTACATAAACGCTACCCAAGAACAATTATTGGAAAATATCGAGAAGCAGGTTAAGGAGTTGATGAGGGCTGAAATGCCTGCAGCTGAAGCCGCAATGAGTCCTGATAGACATGTGAGTGCAATTCGCAAGTACACTTTTCCTGAACGTTCACGACAAGAGGAGTTCGAAGGGAGAATGATAACCTTCATGAATAATCAGAAGAAACAAATTCAGTGCTTAGAAACTCGCATGGAAAGCACTAGGAATGCTTTTATGGACTTGGCTGATGAATTTATATAAAAAATTAAGGAGAAGATTAGGGAAAAATCTACACCGAGAAAAATCGAAAAGATCTTTGAACTCCCAACCCCTTTGGTGTGTGACGGAGAGGATAATAAAATACCCACTCCAAGTGCTTCACCTTCAATTACCCCTTACTTCTAGGAGAGTCCTCAAGAAGAAAAGAACTTGCAATTTCACAACATCTTCGTTGGAAGTTTGCAAGTCACGCTCCCTAATTTGCATAAGAAACGTTCCTTTGGTTTTAAACCTGGTATGAAAAGGGTGCACCTCAAAAACACTTCAGCTTCAGAAACCTCTGTGGAACAACTCCTTCCCTTACCCACTATTTACCAATATGAGGATTACGACCTAAGTGGGATTTTGACCAGCCTTATTCATAACCACACCTCACTTCGTGACAGTAACGAAATGTTTGACCCCGGTGGACTACACTAACGGGAATGGCTATTCATAGCTTATACGCTTGATTAGCTATTTACAACAGTGCAGGGACTAAATTTGAAATTGTCACTAAGTATCCATAATCCGGGCATCTGACGGCGTCAGAATTTACTCTTAACGCCGTCACCTCGTATTCTCAGCAATATTAACCTCATATCCATCACTTTCAACACATACCCCACAAACCATATCCAATTGATACTTCACCTCCGAGCCTTCAAGATCAAATCCAAAATCTTCTATGATCGATCTCCACGTGGTAAGTAACTTTTCTTCATCCTTATTCATTCAATTATCCTTAGGACCTACCAATTTTGAAAACCCCCATCATCTGAAACCCTAACATTGATTCATTCTTAGAACTCGTAATGCCCTTCTATGGGTATTGTGTAACCATAATTAAGGCATTGGGTAGTAATGATTAATAGGAGTCATGAGTCAATTGCGGAAAAAAATTTCACACTAAGGATTTTTTTTCATCCTCCACCCATGTTTTCTGTAAAAAGGGGTGTTTAGCTCATGGATTTAGAGTTTGAAAATTGATTTTTCCCTCATAATTGCATGGTTCAATATTTGCTGGGTCTGACGGCGTCAGGCTTTGTGGTCTGACGGCATCAGATGGGTCTGACAGCTTAACTCCATAGAACCCTTATTCTAATCACTTCCATTCCATTCCATCTTTTTCAAGGAAAATGAGCAAGCGCACCCGACAATACCGAGGGAGTTCTTCAAGGTCCCAACGAGTGAACTTGAGTGACATGGTTCATAGTTGGGGTGTGTTTGAGGATAATGCCTCTACAACCAAATATGCTGAACTACTCTACCACCATATCAACGGGGGGGGGGGGGGGGGGGGGGGGGCAGTGATTGATTGGGACTTTTTGAGGGCCTAGGGCCTCGATAATGATTTCCTTGAAGGGATCCAAACTGATGCATTTACGGGTCCTCAATGGGAAAGGTTGTTTAGGATAAGGGAAAGAGTTTATAGTGAGTTGGTGAGAGAATTCTTTGCTACTTTTCATTTCGATTTGGCTGAGGCTAGAACGGATATGGGTGGTACTACCATTTATTTTAGGCTGGCGGGAGAACTTAGGTCAACTCGGTTATAGAGTTTGGTTAGAGACTAGGTTTGTATAGTCAGAATGAGGCTATTCAGGGTGGTTTTATGCAGAGGCTGATGGGTGGAGAGACAATGAGGAATGAGTTGAGATGTGCTATGTTCTTGCCGAATATTGGGAATGGGGTGTACACCTCGACTACTGGGGCGGCCTCCATTAGGGATCCTAGAGTCCAGTTAGCCCACAGATGCATCACCTACAGTTTGGCAGGACGCCATGGCTCCACTCACCGCGTCACTGCCTCTGACCTTTTCTACCTGTACACCATGTTCTCAGAGGATGTGTATTGTAACATCCCATTCTGGGTGGCGAGTTATCTGAAGACGGGTGTAGGGGAGAGAGATGGTGATAATATCCATGCAGGGATGTTTGTGACCCGCCTGGCTCGTTCTTATGGGATCCTTGTGCCAGAGATCATGGGATACTTGAGTGATTGTGGTGCATGTAGGGTGCTAAGGGCTAAGTCCCTCAAGCAGATGAGTATCGTGATGGAGTTGGGGGATGGGTCCTTTGCTTGGTATGTTTTAGGGGGAGCGGCTACTGCTGCTGATGATGAGGGTGCACCCCAGTAGCAACAATATGGGGACTATGAGGTTGGCTCTGCGGACTACTACCGGCACATGTGTCGGGGAGATTGGCAGGCGCATCAGGGGGCTTGGATGGGTCAGGTGGATGCATGGAGAGCTACCACTGACCAGAGGTTTGACTGGATGTATGATCACACAATCTGCCAGATGCAGTATCTTTCGACCTGTGATCACATCGAGCCTCAGTTGCAGATCGACCCATTCCCTGGACACGAGCAGGACTATCCTCCCTACGGATACACCGGGCACCTCCCTCCTGGCTATGATTACCGCTATGGTCCCCCTCCTCAGTGATTTTTCATGTTATGTTATGATCTTTGGACAATTTATTTGTGGTTGTACGCTCTAAAACAATTTATCCTGTAATAATTTAGGATGTGGCCTCTGTTGGCCTTGGATACTTTTTCTTTTTGCTATTATGAATGTAGGATTTTTAATTTCATGGTTGTTTATTTTTCAGTTTTTATTTGTTTGATGTCATTTGTTTCCGTATGCATGTTTTATTTTTATTGTTGGTAGATCATGTTTCAAATTAAATTGTGAAAATGCTTTATTTTGTTGTTTAACTTCGTCTTAACTTCATATAAAGGTATTTTGCAAAAGCTAAGTGTAAGGGGAAACCCCAAATTTGTTTATAAGAACGAAAATGATCTTGATTCGCCACAATATTAAATAAACATGTATATTAGTATTTGTTAGAGTCAAATGCTAGTATCGAGTCATAATGATGTTTTGCAGGATTTTCCAGGAAGTAGGACATAAGTTTTTCCAGAAACTTTCCAGAAACTTAACATAAAGATTTTTGCAGGTCACTTCTGACGGCGTCAGGGTTTAACACCTGATGATGTCACGTGTAAAATTCTGGAAATTTTGCGAGTTTTGTTTTTCTAACGGAGTCTTAAAAGTTTTTGTTGATTCTTTAGTTTTATAAACTCCAGGAAATCTGCAAACATTCATTCCACAAGCATTATATCTTCAATCGCTTTCTAGGATTTGTTAGTATATATAGATTGCCACAGATTTTACGCGAGGTTGCCTTGATTGTTTTCTCAGGTTTAACAGGTTATATATGACAAGAAGATGATTTATATTTCTGGAAGGGAAGCTTTGAACGTTCATTTTCTTGGTGGAAGTGCTAACCTTGTTAACACACTATCCACATCGAACGAATCAGGGGAGTATTTGTTTTCATTTTTTTACCTATTTTACTTTTACATCCTTTATTTGAACATTGGGGACAATGTTCATACTAAGTGTAAGGGGAGGGTAAATGATGATACCTTATAGGATACTATTGCACTTGAGTTTGTTTGTTCGATGGTAGGTGTGTAATAAAACTAAGAGAAATACTTGTTAGTGTAATTTTAGTGCCAAATTTAAAAAATTTTACAACATTTAGGAGTGAAACTTTATCCTTAACAAGCGTCTCATGGATAGGAGTTGTATGACTAGCACAAAACCGTACCATTCAAAAAAAAAATCCACCCAAATATGTGAGGTTCGCCTTTAGATTTGATAGGAAAAGCATTTATTATTAGTGCTTATGAGTGTACCGGTAGCATTTAGATTCTAGAACTTGCGTTAGTGATGCATCTCAAGACCGCTAGTGAGACTACATTCGTGTAGTAGGATTTACTACATGATAAGAGGCATTAGGATCACCCTTGTGTTTAAACCCGTATCATAATTACTTAACCATTTAAGTCATATTACTTGACTAGTAAAGTCAATTAATTTTTCCCACACCTTAGCGTTGTACTCATTTTTAGTACACGATACCCCTAGTACACCCCTCCGAGCCTATCTTTTTCATTTCTAACTTTAAGCATCTTACTTAAAGATAGAATTTTTTAACAATCCACCCAAATGTACACCCAAATCGCCTTAGCCTTCCTTGTATGCACTCATCTTTAGTGCATTATTGTTACACGTTTAAACCCTTAGTTAATTATCTAATTGATTACGTGGTTGCTAAGTCGAGTCATATCTTGTACATATTGTTTTGGGATGATTGGGACTCATGGGTAAAGTACTTGTGTTATGGAGTAATGGGGAAGAACATCATATATTACCCCCATATGTGCGTTAATATTTAAAAGTACTCCAAGTGTTTTGATTATCTTGATTCGAGTTATTAGATTAGTTTATTGTAAAGTATGTAAAAATTCAAGTGTAAGGGGAATGTACATTCCCGATGATATATTATTTTGGATGGTAGGGTAAGAGTGTATGCAACAAAAAAAAATTAAAAATAAAAAAAAAATCGCAAAAATTAAGAAAAAGAAAAAAAAATAAAAAAAAAAAGAAAAGAGAAAAACATACGGACTACCATCCTATTTCATTGTATGTTTGTTTTATGTTTTTGTGAGTATCTAAACACTATTTGTGAGGTGCTAGTGTATCTAAACACTATTTCTGAGGTGCTGGTGTATCACCTCCGTGCTTGCTTTTGGTTTTTAGTGGAACGATTATTTGTTGTAATTACTTTTATATTAGTGTTAAATGACCCCTAACTTGTATTTTGATTAGAATAAAAGTGCATTTGCTTGAGGACAAGCAAATCTCAAGTGTAAGGGTATTTGATGAGGCGAAAAGTGTACCGCTTTTAAGGGGTCATTTAAGCCCGAATTCGAGATTATTTGATCAATTATTGCCCTAAATCGTTCCTTTTGTCATTTTAGGTACTTTTGGAGAGAAATCTGAAAAATGAAGCATTTTGGACATTTTTGGAGCATAAAAGTGAAGAAAACGGCAAAGTCTCAATTTCCTTGCTGGGAACAGTACCTGACAGCGTCAAGGTTCTACAAGTGACGGCGTCAAGAGTGACAAAAGAGGTGGAAGTGGAAAATACACGTGATGAACCAGAATGTTTTTAGGCATATTGGTCTGACGGCGTCACCTAGGCCGTCAGGGTCCAAATACACGTGACGGCCCAGAGTGATTGTCTACATGACGGCATCAGGAATGGATCTAGGCAATACGAATTTCATCATGGCGGCGAGTTGACGGCGTCACAAGCTATAACGTGATGTCGTCAAGGTGTAAAATCTATATATAGTTTTCTAATATTCATTCATTAGTGTGGAACTTTGTGTGGGATATTAGGGCATAAACCATAAGACGAATTTTACAGCTTTTTCAAGGGTTTCAACCCCTTGATTCTTCCATGTTCAATTGAAGATAAGTACTTATTCAAATCATTCAATATGTCTATGTGTTGTGTGATTATATCTTACGCTTGTCTTCTCTTTAACATGCTAGGCTAGATTTTTATTGTGTTTGCTTAGATGTAGTGAAACCTAGATGTTGATTATGGGTTGATTGTTTGTTTATAATTGTTACGGATGATTGTATTCGATGTTAGGCTTAAGAAAACTGGCAGACTTCCATTGGTAACTTGCTTGAACGTCTTAAGAAACATGATCGGAGGTGTACTACGATTTTTGGTTATATTTAATGCATAAGAGAATTCTAATGATCCCATGTTAGGAGCTTCTAACGGCTCGACATAGGAGTGAAGTAGGATCTTATAGAGTTAGGGAATATTGTACACGGCCCTACGACTAGTATTAAGGAATATAACCCATCATCCATGCAATTGTAACAAGCTAATCAACCTGTAAAAGATATCTAGGGAGTAATAAAATCTAAGTAAACACAACTTTTCTCATTATTGTTTCCACCACATTAGTATAATAGTTTAATTTTCATTTCTTTTATTTTATTTTGATTGCATCTTTAGATTAATTGGGTTAGTTGGCTAGCAACTAATTCCGCCCACTCCTTCAAAACCCGAGAATTTACTTGCTTTCTATAAAATATAAAAATACAAAAAGAATCATCCCTCACCTCTAGACCTAGTTTAGTAGGCTTTCTAATCCTAGCGACACTATTCCTGAGTTGAACGATCAATCCCCCGGTACTTGTCACTATACTATACTACAACTATCAGGTACACTGCCTGGTGGGGGTTGTAAGCTTCTCAAGATCCCTTGAGAGGTAAAACCTGTTGCGAGGGCGCAATTCCCACGTATCAGTAAACAATAAAGTTAAATATGTCGCAGAGTTAGCTAGAAACTGCGATATTTAATTAATTCTTGCAAGTTTTTGGAAAAAGAAAAAACATTTGCCTAAACAAAACAAAATGTAAATAAACGGACATTTATTGAGCACTTACTAAAGTGCAGAGGTGTCTGTACACGGGCTGTAGCCTTTTCTAAAGATAGCATCTCTTGAGATTGCAAATATTCCATGTGCGTTGTAGCTCACTGCCATCCATATCACGCAGCTTGTATGCGCCTTTTCCTAGTGCTTCTGTAACCTCATAGGGTCCTTCCCACTTTGATCCAAGTTTTCCTGTATCTTCTGCGTGGCTTGCATCATTAGCGTGATATACAAAGTCGCCTGGTCTGAATGTGGTGCTTCTGAATTTAGCATGCTAGTATCCCTTCATCTTTGACTTAGCTCTTGCCTCACATATAGCTGCACGTTCGCGCCTTTCTTCCAATAGATCCAAGTCTATACGTCACTCGTCGTCATTGGTTGTGACATTTACTTCCGCCGTACGAATAGTTGGCATCCCAATTTCAGCTGGTATGACAGCTTCTGTCCTATAGACAAGAGAGAAGGGTGTGTCTCCAGTGCTAACTTTGATTTTCGTGCGGTACGTCCATAAGATGTGCGACAATTCATCCACCCATCTTCCTTTGTGTTTGTCAAGACGCGCTTTAATTCCTTCGCCCAGACTACGGTTCACGCGCTCAACCAAACCATTGGTTTGTGGGTGCTTAACTGACACGAAGTGTTGTGTAATATTTAGTTGCGCGCACCAGTCTTTGAACGGGTTATCACAGAATTTGTTTTCCGTTGTCCGAAATGATTTCTCCAGGTAGTCCAAAGCGGCATACAATGTTTTCCCAAACAAATCGTTTTACCTGGTTGCCTGTGATTGTTGCCACTGCTTTTGCCTCAATCCACTTAGTGAAGTAGTCTATAACCACAATAAGAAATTTCAGTCCCCCTACTGCAACAGGGAAGGGGCCCGGGATATCGATGCCCCACTTATAGAATGGCCATGGAGAAGTGATAGGCGTTAGCTCTTGTTGTAGTTGGCGCGGGATGGGTCTATGAACTTGGCAGTCGCTACATTTCTTTATCATATCCCGCGCATCACGATGCATAGTGGGCCACTAGTATCCTGACCGCAAGGCTCATGCCACAACGGACTGTGGTCCTGAGTGCATACTGCATGAACCGGCGTAAATCTCCCGGAGTACGTAATCTGCCTAAAGAGGTCTAACACACCGAAGCCATGGTTGTAGAAATGAACGTCGATATAGGATACCATCTCGAAGTTTAAACCTCTGCGATGTGCGCCGTATCTGTCAAGCGTCCTTCTGCTCCTGGGGTAATATACCCTTGCTTATGAATTCGATGATAGGGGTCATCCATGTATGATCTTGCTCTTCTATCACCGTGGATATCTCCATCTCTGAGATGGATTTGTTTTTCAAGGTCTCCACCAATATTCGTTTTGACAGGTGCGCAAAGCTCGTAGATGCGATTTTGCATAGTGCATCTACTTTTCTGTTTTCCCCTCTAGGAACTTGTTTAATGGTGAACCTGTCAAAACTCTGGATTAGGGACTTGGTCTTGTCGAGGTATTGGACCATGTTATCCTCTTTAGCCACATATTCGCCCAACACATGATTGGCTACTAATCGGGAGTCGACATTTGCTTCTAGGTTACGTACACCCATTCGAGTTTCAATGCGTAATCCAGCAATTAGGGCTTCATACTCTGCCTCGTTGTTCGTGGCTGTGAATTCAAAACGCATTTCGTAAGTGAATTCCATTCCTTCTGGACTGGTGAGGATAAGGTCTGCGCCTGACCCGTCCACGCACGAAGATCCGTCCGTGAATAGGATCCATGGTTCTTGTAGTTCTACCTTGCTGCTTGAAGGTGGAGCATCAGTATCTGGTTTCTCAATGATTAAGTCTGCCAGTATATGTCCCTTAATCGCAGTGCGTGGTCTATAAGAGATGTTATGTTCACCTAGCAACACGCTCCATTTTTGTAATCTTCCCGATGCGTCAGGTTTGGAGATAACTTGCTTGATAGGTTGGTCCGTGATCACAGCTATTGGGTGTGCTTGAAAGTATCTGCGCAGTCTTTTAGCTGCGAATACTAACGCCAGGACCAACTTTTCCATTGCGGTATAGTTAATCTCTGTCTTTTTGAGTGCTTTGCTTACAAAATATACCGGTGTTTGTACGGAGTTCCTATCTGTCAATAGCACCGCGCTGACTGCTCCATGAGTTGCAGACAAGTACATAATCAACTCTTCCCCTCGTCGGGGTGCGACTAGTGTGGGAAGCGCTGCTATATGTTGCTAAAGCTGTTGAAAAGCTTCTTCTGTTTCTGCATTCCAACGAAAGTCTCCCTTTTTGTACACTTCGTGAGTGTTTTAAAGAGAGGAAGCGACTTATCCGCTGATTTGGACAGGAATATGTTCAACCCGGCTAGTTTTCCATTCAGGGACTGGACTTCCTTCAACGTGCGTGGTGAAGGGAGTTAGATGACAACCTTTGTTTTTTTTGGGCATGGCTTAATGCCATCAGGCTCTATCAAGTATCCGAGGAACATGCCTTCTGTAGCACCGAAAGTGGATTTCTTAGGATTTAACTTCATGTTGATCTTTCCCAGCGTCCTAAATGTTTCTTCAATGTCGCGTACCAACTCATCTTCGGTATGGCTCTTTATGACGAGGTCGTCAACATAGACTTCCAGGTTGCGGCCCACTTTCTTTTCAAATGCATTATCTACTAATCGCTGGTAAGTGGCGCCTGCATTCTTTAAGCCAAAAGGCATTTTTGTCTAACAGTAGACACCCTGGCTTGTGTGGAAGGCTATTTTTTCCTCGTCTTCTTTGGCCATTTGGATTTGATGATACCCTTTGTATGCGTCTAGGAAGCATTTAAAAGGGTATCCGCACAATGATTCAATCTTCCAGTCTATCTCTGGTAGTGGGTAGCAGTCTTGTGGACATGCTTTGTTGAGATCAGTGATGTAGAACCCAAGAATCACCTTCTGGAGGACGAGGTTGATCAAAATATGCCATGTTTCTAGAGAGAGAAAGTAGAGAGAAGGTGAGGTAAAACAAAGATGTTTTTATTATGATAAATTATGTTGCACACCCACACCCCTCAAGTGAAGTCTTGAGGGGTATTTATAGGCCTTACATAAGACAACTTTTATAATATTACATTAGTAGTCCCTGCACTTTATGCATTCTAGTTGTCTATTCCAATTCACGTAAATATCGCTCAGCTTCATTTCTAACAATCTCCCTCCAGCTAGAGATATACGTGAATTGGTTACAGTGATTCCTAACAAGTAAAATAAAACAATCAAAGTAAGCGCAACAATGCTGAGGAGGACTTCATAGCTCTTTTCTTCATAAATATCCCCAGTAGTCTTTGTTTACTTGTAGACGAATCACTTGCTAATCTAATTTGGTTATTACTTCCTCCCAATTAGTAAACCATTTTCTTTTACATGCTCCCTCCCAAATGGACAACCCGTTTGATATAACCTTGATGCTTGTCGAAGAAGTATCTTTGAATTCTGCCCATATAATCTTCAGTCTCATGCACAGCGGAAAATGAATCTTAGACTGATAATATGTAACTTCTTCACAGGTTTGTTTGGGGAGCATCATATCGTCATCTTCAACTCACTTAGAATGCTTTCAGTTCTTCAATAAAAGCCCCGATGTACACATTTCTCCCTCCTGGATGATGACGATCTCTCGGAATCATCATAAATATGTGTACATAAACATATCAACTGGAATCAACATACAAATCAATACCCCATGAGTGAAATGGCAATAACTATTCTCTCTACAATTCATCTCAGATCAACCTCTTTTCACTTCCATTGGCTAATTGTAAGTGACCACGTGTGGAGACAACCCGATATGACAAACTTGAGTGTGAAGTAAAATTCTCCAGACTTGTGACTTACGCTTGTACTATCCTGATTAAGAACCTATACTGAGCACAACAACGTTACTCCTTACAATATAGGTAGTGACATATACCCAACCATCCATCCTTTATTGTATATCCGTCGCTTGAACAATCCACAACCTTTTGTGACACTGAGCACTACAAAGTAACTCCTTAAAGTGATAGCTATTGTGAGCATTAAGAACCAACTTATGCGTTTATAGATCTCACACATAGCTAGATGTCCAAGTCTTAATCACTATCCCATGAATGCTCAAACAAGGATCTTCAAAAGTCTTCATCCAACCAACCCCTAGACCTTGAGATACTAAGTACACGCACCCGTGAAACGTCACTTCAAGCTCAAATAAGTAATAAACAAATTATCCCCGTAGTCACCTTTTGATAACGTTCAAAATTTAGCCATTGATCTTTGGTGAATCTTGATCAGGATCTTTTAAGCAATACGTGGTGTGTTTTTGGTGAAGCTTGACATTCAATCTCGTTGATTCGTAGTGATTTCGGATTTTCCCTCCAAAAATATAATTGGAAAATTTTCTCCCTCAAAATTTGGAAATCACTAAGAAATACAATGCTAAGGTTACCAGAAAATTTTGAGTATTAAAAATTTTTACGCAAAATTTTCACCGAAAAAATTTTAATTTTGGCCTAAAAAATTTGAATTTCGGGCCAAAATTTTCAACGTTATATCAAAATTTGAATTTCGCGTAAAAATTGAACGTTTAGTCTCCTATCAAAAATAAATTTTACTCAAATTTTCCCGCCAAAAAACTCGATAAAGCTTGTAACTCGGTAAAACTCCCTAACTCGCAAATTGTCCCTTAATTCGATAATGCTCCTAACTCGATAAGCCCCTAACTCGGTAACCTTCAAACATGGTATCCTGAATATCAAACTCGATAACCTTGCTAACTCAATAACCATTCCCTAACTCGTAACTTTCTCCTTCTTCAAACTCGATAACCTTTCAAACTCGGTAAGATATGTCAAACTCGGTAACCATTTCAAACTCGGCAACCCTATTGTAACTCGGTAAGATCTTGAAACTCGATAAGATCTTTTGTAACTCGATAAGCTCAGAAAAATTTGGCAGAATTTCGTTTAGGTATTAGCCACAAAGAACCTTACTCGATGAACGATAAGGTAAAAGGCTAACTCGCCAAACTTGAGTCCAAACTCGGTAAGTCTTAAATATCCTAACTCGATAAGACTTATTATCCTAACTCGACAGAAACACCCTAACTCGATAGAATACTCTAACTCACTAGGATCTAAACTCGGTAAGACAAGTTCCAAACTCGATAGAAACACCCAAACTCGATAATCATCTGATGAACAGTACCAGATCCAATTTTTTCACCCAAAAACACGATTTTTCACCACAAAACACCATGATTCGCCCCCGGTTAGCTCTGATGCCAATTGTAGAACCCAAGAATCACCTTCTGGAGGACGAGGTTGATCAAAATATGCCATGTTTCTAGAGAGAGAAAGTAGAGAGAAGGTGAGGTGAAACAAAGATGTTTTTATTATGATAAATTATGTTGCACACCCACACCCCTCAAGTGAAGTCTTGAGGGGTATTTACAGGCCTTACATAACACAACTTTTACAATATTACATTAGTAGTCCCTGCACTTTATGCATTCTAGTTGTCTATTCCAATTCACGTAAATATCGCTCAGCTTCATTTCTAACATGTGAAATCCACGCACATCCTCCAGCTACCATCACTCTTTTTCACCATCACTGGATTGGAGAGCCAGCCATGGTAATAGACCTCTCGCATGATGCCTGCGTCCACAAGCTTGTGTACTTCCTCTAGAATGGCTTTTGCACACTCTGGAGCCTGGCCGCGCTTTTTTTGCCATACTGGGGAATATCCTTGTCGGATTTTCAACTTGTGTTCTGTAATCGATCGTGGCACGCCAGTCATGTGCTTTGGTTCCCATGAAAAGATATCTGGATTCCTTTGCAAGAGTGCGTACACAGCCGCTCTGCCTTTGTCAGACAGCGATCCCCCAATCGATACTTCTTGCTCCGGGTAATCAGGATGAATTGCGACCTTCAGGTTTGATACTTTAGCTGCATGCTATTCTGGAGTGCGTGTCGTCTCACTTGTAATCGTGTTACACTCTCTGGGTGGTACAGTGGTATTGGAGAGGGTGACAATGCCTCCTTCTATTGGGAATTTTAGCATCCCATGTGTTGTGGATGGTACCGCGCGCATGGCTGATATTCATCGTCTTCCGATAATGCCATTGTATGGTGAAGGAGTTCTAATCACCATAAAATTCATCCAGGCTGCCGTGGAGTGTTGCTTATCACCAACGACCACAAGTAATCGTATTTGCCCCATAGGCCATATCTTTTCTCCTGTAAAGCTAGTCAACGACGTCGTGGCCAGAATTAATTGACTTCGTATCTCAAGTCGCAACCTTTTGAAACAGTGTTCATACATTATGTCTGCGGATGCCCCTCCATCAACATACATGCGGTGGATATCATGACCCCTCGTATTTATCTCGATGGTGAGCGGTTCCGCTACTGCGTTGTCCGCAGCCAATGTGGGGAAAGAGATGTTGCTCATAAGAAAACTTTTGGCTGACCCTTTGCCTAGTCTTTCGCTGCCATGATTGTATCATGTAGATGATGTCAGCCTTGTCCTTAGGTGTTTCTTTCTTGCTCCCATTCTTCTGTTTGTCTTTTCCCACCTTGATGTTCTTGACGAGGTGATCCAATTTGACTTCTTTCACTAATTTATCAATTAGTTGGACACACTCGTTGGCGGTGTGGCTCTTTTGTCCATGATATTCACATTGCCCGTTCCCTACGCGCCGATCCTCTGGGGTGCGCATTGGTGGGGGTTTCAGGAAGTTCGCACCTTCTGTCACAAATATCTCCCTTGGAGTCTTCATTAGTGGGGTTTATTTTTCATTATCTCGTCCGCTCCCCTGACTGCGGTAGCTTTTGTTGCGGTTGCTACTCTGGTCATTGGATTATTTCCTGGGCTGTTCTTGTGACCTATAATTTGAGTAACCTTTCTTACTATCCGCAGCGGTTGCTTCCCCTTGGATAAAGGACCTCGTGCGCTTCATCAGTTCGTCAAAGGTTTAGGGAACCTTATCATTTAACCTTCTGATAAGTTCTGGGTTATTGATTCCATTCATAAACCCTGAGATCTTTAGTATTTCGGGGCATGCCTTAATGTGTATGCATTCGTCCTTATGGCACTCCACATAAGCGCTTGTTGACTCCCCTTGGCGTCTTTTTACCCTAGCCAGTTTGACAGGGTTCTTGGCGCACTTTTTCCTTTGAGTAAAGTTCGAGCGAAACGCCTTTCGCAACTCTTCAAACCCATATATGCTTCTTCGTGGCAGCTTACTAAACCAGGTTCGCGCATTCAACACACCAATGTAGAATTAAACATTTGGCACCACACGGGTTGTGGCCAATTTTTGATGATAGCGGCTGATTCGAAAATTTTTAGGTGGTCATCAGGATCACCTGTCCCATCATAAGTTTTAACATTGGCGGGCATGCGCCTTCCCTTATCGTCCGAAAAATCGCTGATGCGCCGAGTAAATGCGTCAATCTTCTGGCGGCACCAGGGACGGGACATATCTTCGTCCTCCTCATCGCGATATCTTCTCTTGGACTTCCAGTGTCCTGTTTCTTTGTCCTCGTTGTCTGAGGAGTCACTTGAGGATGAGCTTACCCTTTTGCGGTGCTTGCGCCGACTTTCCTCGGAGTCCAAGCTTGAAGGGCTTTCGCTTGGGGAGCGCTGTCGCCCAAGTCTATCATGAACTCTTCGACTACTGAACCTTGGAGGGCTTTCGCTTGGTGAACGCTGTCGCCCAAGTCTATCCTGAATCCTGCGACTTCCAAGCCTAGCATGGACATTGGTACGCCTTCCATCGTCTTCGTACTCCTCCAGGTATTGTAAGTCAGTTGCTTCATCATCCACAACTTTCTTTCCGACCCTAGTGAAAACTGGGAGTCGGCGGCTATCCCTCTCACGTCTCTCCTTTCAGTGACGCAGTGGAGATGCTTTATACTCAGGGCCAAAGTTGAGCCAGGCTTGCAGGCTCTGACTTGACCTCCTTTTTGCTTCCTCTTGCATAAGGGCAGTCAAGGTTTCGTAGTTTCGAGACACGAAATCACTTGGTGCTAGTTCAAGCGCGACTCCTTCTAGCGCGAGGATGTCTGTTTCCATATCAGGACCCCTGTCTCGGTTAGGCGCACGTGGTGGCTCAGTGGGATCTGTTTCTGGCACCGTTTGGTGGGGGGTGGTGAAAGGAGTGCGTTGTAGATCTTCCGCGCTAGTGGTTGTCGTAGTGGTTTGGGTAGTCCCTGTGGGCATTTCTACCGTTGGAAAGATCATATTTGAGCCTGATCCTTGGTGCCTGGGCATGCTGGTTGTTCCAGGGGTCTGCCTAGGGGTTGAATCACTTTGCTCCTTCTTCCCCTGAGGGTCACCATATGTTTTCTTCACCTGCAGAGTCCGCTGGCTTACGTTTCCATGCTTCGTCATTCTAGTTCTTAGTGTAGGGTCCCACGGATCGCGCCACTTGTTGATACAAAAGTTGGGCGTCACTTGTTTGGACTCATGTTCTCGTACCAATTGGATCTTAATGCTTGAGACCTGCGCACTAAGAAATCAAACAACACCGTTAGGCTTATCATGAGATTGTCTCCCACGATTATCCTCCGGCGGGAGAGTAAGTAATCGGTTTTAGGGTTATAGTGAAGAGTTAGGGTTATTAGATGATACCTCAATGAGAGCCGTGATATTCTTTATATACACACGAAGTCCTTGTTGGTTTCGTGTTCCTTACTCTTCGGCGTATCTCGCCTTATCCGGTCTATTGATCTTTATCCGATAAATAAGAGATCATTATCAAGACCATAAATAATATATTTGAGTTTGGGCTTTCGTGAGCCCAAATCGTCATTATGATAGCCCACGCGTGATGGGCTTAGGTATTAGTAGTATCCATTGGTCGGGCTCATGACCCGAGTGCAGACTATACGTCATCATACAGTAAGTTTATTGTCTATAAAATGCGGTGAAAAAAAAATCCCATTTCGTGCCCGCCTATCGGATGCGAAAAAAAGCCGTTTTGTAACCGGTTTTTCCAAACCAAACCGGTTACAACCCGTCCCCAACCAGTTTGACAGGTCTGAGTTTTTTCCCTCAAAATCCAAACCGAACCAAACTGGTTTTTGGTCAAAACCGGTTCTTGACCGTCGACCAAAAACCGATACGATAACGGTCTTGTACTAATAGTAAAGGGGCCTAATTGTACTACCCATTTATTGTAAACAGCTTGCAGACCCACCAGTAGTAAAGACCAACGTGCTATTGTTTATCTAACGACTTGCATTGTGGTATTTAGTTGGTTGATTTGCTAGAAGTCTTTATTTTAATAATAAAATAGTCTTTGACTATAAAATACAATAATTAACTGAGTTGTAGGCTATGTTTGGTGCGGAGCTTTTTTGGAGCTTTTTTGAGTAATGAGCGGTGAGAATGAGCTTTTTTATTTTTGATGTTTGTTTGGCATGAGAGCTGTGAGCTTTGCTATTTTTTAGGAAAGCTCATTTTCTCAATGCTTCTTTATGAAGCTGTGAGCTTTTTTGGCTACTGCTCACAGCTCACAGCTACTGCTCACTGCTCCTGCTCAACGCTACTGCTCACAGCTACTTTTGCCAAACATAGCCGTAGTATCTTCGTTGCCCCAAAACTATTACATTAATATATTAAACTTAACGTTTAATACTATTAACGCTCAAAAGTTAAAGGCAGTGTTTTGAAAATCGGGTCGACTCAACCGGGTTAACCGGTTCGATCGGTTTCAGCAAAAAAAAGGGGCAAAAAAAACCGGGTTAACCGGTTAGACCCGCATGGTTTTGAGTGCCCGGGTCAACCCAGTTCTCGAAACCCGGCCGGGTTTCGTTTTTTCTAAAATTTTTAATAAAAACCCGGGTTGACCCGGCGGTCGAAAAAATAAAAAAATAATAAATTAAAAACTGGGTTGACCCGGCGGTCGAACCAATTGACCCGGTGCGAGTGACTCAATCAAGTCGATTTCGAACCCGGTTTTCAAAACATTGAGTAAAGGTGAAGTACCTTCTTCCCACACCAAATTTCAATAAGAAAATGTGCAAAACATTTAATAACTAAAAGCTTCATCCATAAAAAAGAAAAAATCAATTTTCACCCTAAAACCTTTTAAAATGCTTTATTACTAAATTTCTGTTAGAAAGGTTTAGGAAAAGGAAACTGAATTACTAACTTAAATTCCGGTCACTGTATGTCTCAAATAATGATTCAGATCCCACCATCACCTACTAGCACTAGCTTTCCATCAAGCATTTGACTCTCTAAATCACGAATTTTTGCAGCTAACAAAAGACTTGGACAAGCTAGGGAACGATCGCAATCCCTCTTCTTCATCTTCATTTGAAGCCTCTCCTTCTCGAATCTAAGAACCCATTTTTCATGCTTAAACCATGCACGAACTATTAAAATAACCCGCAAACAATTGTCCAATCACGCACAATAAACACGAAGCACTAACGGTCTCTAACTCAAAATCAGATACGTCAAACCCTATTTATAGTTTTGAACACAATACAACACAAGGAAACCCTAACCAACAGTAACGTGCCAGGTTACACAAACCAAGCAGTAAAATGATAGAGAATATAATTAATGACACAGTAGAACGCTCACACCCTAAAACCTATTCGAAAAAGAAAATCCTAGAATTACAAGAAACCCTATTCATTCGGAAGAAACGAAAATTATGCCTATGAGTTAAGAAAGCTTAATCATAGACAAGAAATGTTTAATCGAAACAAATGAAGGTTCAAGAATCGTTGGGATTTGCAGGATCGATCATAAGTAGGTTAGGGTTTAAAAATTGCCGATTTCGCCGAGAAAGGGAATCGGGTTTAGGTTATTATTGATAACTTTTAACGATTTATGAATTCATAGGAGTAATAATGTTGTGCACTTTCTGATAGACAGCGATTTTGAAGGCGATCTAAACAAGTGGAAGCAAAAAGGGATCAAGCTATTTAGGTTACTTGTACTTAGAGACTCTAAGCAGTTATTCCGAATAATACTAACAGCAAATCAGCAAGAGGTAAATCCAAGAAGAAATGAAAATGATTTTGTGTGACTTTATATGTATCTTACCTACAAAAACTGAAACCAAGAAAAAATGAAAATGATTTTTTGTAAATTTATATATATTTTACCTACAAAAACAAGTGGTTAAATATTCTAATAATAGTTTTTTTTTTCTCTTCTACTTTTCCATTGGCTAAATATTTCATTCATATTTAGATCTTTTATTAGAACTTCATTTATGTTTTGTTTACTCCAAGTGGATTAGAAAAGTCACTGCTTTGTTTACAATTGGTGCACTTCCTGAAAACAATTTATCTACCATTTTCAAAGCTGTCAATGCATAAGTGAAATCAAATGTATCTTTACTAAGCTCTTTTTTTCCTGTTAAAAAATTAATTTGTTTTACTATCGTATACAAACGCTTCGGCACAACAAACGGTTGAAGTCCTCATTATAAACAAAAAGCCAACTTGCAATAACTTGTCTTGTATGATTAGAGATTATAGGAAAAATATAACATAGTCACTAGATAAAGTACTATCGTATATTTTTCTATTTTTTAAGGAATATTATTACTCAACATACAAAACAAAATAAAAATAAAGTTATCAACTATATTAATGATATGATTAAAAATAGTGGGCTCAAGAAAAATACAACAATTTACAAACTAAAAACACACTAAATTTCTAATAAAACAAAAATCATCTATCACAAAATTGTTCCACAACTATGAGAGGTATTTTGCACACTTATTTAAAAGAATAAGGATTTTCTCATGTTCATTTGAACACCAGAAATAATGTTGTGATTCTTGTGATTTTATATTGTTATTATTGAAAACTATTTATTTTATTTTAACTGAAATGTACAATCACAACAATTAAAACACTATCTCTAATGTTCAAATGAACATGTGAGGTTATCCTATTTAAAATATAATTACAGTAAGTAGGGATGAGCACGGTACCGATACCGTACCGAACCCGTACCGAATTGGTGGTATCGATTTTTTCCCGAGCATAAATTAGTGGTACTGGTACCGTACCGAACGGGATTCGGATACCGGTACCGGTACCGGTATCAGTACCAGTACTGGTACTGGGAAATCGGGTTTTTCTCATTTTTTTGGGAATTTCCCGATTTGGTACCGGTCCCGTACCGAATTAATGGTCCCGGTTTTTTTTCCTCCTTATTTCGTAGTACCGGTACCGTACCGTATATCGGGAACGGTACCGTTTCGGTACGGTTCCGGGATTCGGTTCGAAATGCTCATCCCTAACAGTAAGCATTTTATAAACCGTATAACGGTTTAAAACATGAAATGTTTGCGATCAAAACTTGGATTGTACATTTCCCATCTCAAAAGCGAAACCGGAACCACCAGCAAAAAGTCCAAATCCAAACCAATTGGAATAGGACAACAGCTGAGTACCGGTAGTAAAAGGGCACTAATAGTGAAGGGGCCTAATAGTACTACGGTACTACCCATTTATTGTAGACAGCTTGCAACCCAACGGCAGTAAAGACCAACGTGCTATTGTATGTATGTGACGACTTGCATTGTTGTATTTACTAGGTTGATTTGCTCGAAGTCTTTGACTATAAAATACAATAATTAACGGAGGTGTAGTTAGGGGTGTCATAAAACCTGGCTCGACTCAGACCCGACCCGGATAAAGATACTCGGGTCGGGTTACTCGGGTCTAAAATCTAACTCGGGTCAATCGGGTCAACCCGACTAACCCGACTTTTTTTTTTTTTTTTTTTTCTCCTGTGGTGTGCATCACTCTGTACTCAGGTTCCTTGTAGAGTGTTTTGCCAATATGGTGGTTGCTTAAGAAGGAATTAGTGGTTAGAATTTAGTTTATGTTTAACCGAGACAAGTAGTGTTGTAGCTTATTTTTAGTATAATATCGTTGTCTTTTGAGAATTGTGGTTATATTGATGCTAAGTTGGTCTTCTAGGAACCTGAAAATCACAACTAAGACAGCGGCTAATGGATGTAATTGTTTTGCTTTTTGATATCTAGTTTAAAATTCTTATGGTTGGTTGGAATGTTGGATCATGTGAAATGAATACAGTACACCAAGTATTTTTGTTGAACGCATGCTAGGTGGTTTAGGAGTTCAAGCAACACAGCTTATGCCATGTTATTTCATATATTTTATATTAAATGTTATTTTTTTTACAAACTGTTTATTTAAAGATAGTGAACAAATTACCTGCAAGTCTCCAACATAAATGCTTATTCTTTTGATAAATAGTTATAAATGCTACTCCAGTGACTTCATGGCAACTTACAAATTTCCATTATATAAATGGAACAGACCCGAACCCAACTTGACCCGACCCGAATTGACCCGAACCCGACCAACCCGAGTTATAATAGGGTCGGGTTCGTGTATATTTTTTTTAGCCTTGACACGACTTCAACCCGACCCGAATGACCTTAACCCGACCAACCCGACCCGAATGTACCTTCGTTGGCCCAAAACTATTTCAGTAATATATTAAACTTTAACGTTCAAAACTTAACGTTTTGTACTATTAATGCTCAAAGCTTAAAGGGGGTAAAGGTGTAGTACCTTCTTCCCACACCAAATTTCAGTAAGAAAATGTACAAAACATTCAATAACTAAAAGCTGCATCCAATAAAAGGTTTTCAATTTTCACCACAAAACCTTTTAAAATGCTTTTCTTACTGAATTTCTGTCAGAAAGGATTAGGAAAGGGAAACTCAATTACTGACTTAACTTTCAGTCACTGTATGTCTCAAAATATTGATTCAGAATCGGCAGTACTCGACATAAAGATAAGCTGTCCATTGTTCTTAAACACAAAGATAAGCAACTATTCACAAAAAGATTATGAAAGAGGAAATGCATGCCTTTCACCGATCAGATAACGCTTAGCTTCTGCTTCATATCATGCTCCCACCTATATAATAATGGATGTTGAAGTAAAGGTTTGTTTCTACTTCGGACAAGCGAGAAGAATCCTTCGGACTGGAGTAAGTCCTTCGGATTCGAGGTGACTTGCTTACGGTATGTTCCTTCGGATATCTGCAAAACAAATACGTCCGTTAGACTCGCCCCGGGAATGTATCCCAGGACCAACCTCCGGCGTGAGAGTAAGTATATGTTCTTAGTGAGAGAAAGTATGAATAAAACGAGAGAGTATGAGAGAATTAGTTAACCTTAAATGAAGATTTCCTCTCTATTTATAGGCTTTCAATATGGAGCGCCAGCCTGGTTTGTACTTAGCCCTTAACGTTCGCTAGTTTGTTCTCCATTATCATATACTTAGTGTACTTGTCTGTACTTTGATTAATGTACTTACTGGATTATCCGGACGGTTAGATCTTCCGGATGTCTAGGTTTCTTCGGCTATCGTTTGAACCTTTCGGATTTTAATCTATTCTTTCCCGACATGTTCGGCTAGGTTAAGCTCGACATGGATCCGGGAGGTTTGTTATGTATCCGGAGGATACATACGCCAACAATGAACAAGTTAAATCCTTTGTTGCCTCGTTTTTAAGTTACATCATTGATCCATTTACACATTGTTAAGTTACTTCGTTGATCCAGAAAGCATGTTACCTATTTATCAATAGATCAATAGATACTTCCTGACTCATGTCATCATGTGACATATATAACCTAATAACAGTTTATATATGGGAACTGATACTTACACCACTTTTTTTATGCACACACCACAATGTTACTTCATTAATGAACTTGTTACAACATGCTATATGCATAATTGTGGTGCGTGCATAAAAAAAAGTGGTGTAAGTATCACTTCCCTTTTATATAGTGAGCATAACTAAATACTAAGTTAAATACTAAACTGACGAGACACGTTTTAAGTGAAGAACAATAAATAGTACTCCGTGATTGGTTAGACGGGATTTAATAAGGACATGAAGGGAACTGCTTAATTAAAAGCCGATATCTTAGAGTTAGCAAGACATTTGTATGTTGTTTAAATGCTAAATGCAAGGTTTTTTTTATTATTATTATTATTATTATTATTATTATTATTATTATTATTATTATTATTTTTCCTTCTTACTTTAGGCAAGAGCATGCTACAAATTATGGTAAAGTAAACTACCTAGTCAACTAGTATCCGTGATTGGTTAGACGGGATGTAATAAGGACGACCTTATTATTATGCCCAGCCTTAATGTTTAAGTAAAGAACAATAAATAGTATATCACAACCGATAGTTTAGGAAATAAATTGCGAAGATGTCATCACATGAAGGGAACTGTTTAATTAAAAGTCGATATATTAGAGTTAGCAAGACATTTGTATGCTGTTTAAATGCTAAATGCAAAGTTTTTTTTTGTTTTTTTTGTTTTTTTTTTTTTTTTTTGTTGTTTGATTGTTTGTTTTTTTTTTTTTTTTTTTTCCTTTAGGCAAGAGCATGCTAAAATTATGGTAAAGTAAACTACCTAGTCAACTAGTATCCGTGATTGGTTAGACGGGATGTAATAAGGATCCCCAGGCGACCTTATTATTACGCCGAGCCTTAATGTTTAAGTGAAGAACAATAAATAGTACGGTATATCACAACCGATAGTTTAGGAAATAAATTGCGGAGATGTCATCACATGAAGGGAACTGCTTAATTAAAAGCCGATATCTTAGAGTTAGCAAGACATTTGTATGCTGTTTAAATGCTAAATGCAAGTTTTTTTTTTTCTTCTTACTTTAGGCAAGAGCATGCTACAAATTATGGTAAAGTAAACTACCAAGTCAACTAGTATCCGTGATTGGTTATACGGGATGTAATAAGGACCCCAGGCTACCTTATTATTACGCCCAACCTTAATGTTTAGTATCTGGATCAAATGAGAGACAAATCTATGCGTGACCTAAGGGGTACGTGGTCGTGCAACAAAACTGTTAGCCTCGCTTTTTTATAAAGATAACGTCACACATGTGAAATGGACTAGATATGTAGTATATAAGTTGCACCCGTAGGGACTACTTATGTAAATTGGGCAAACTTAGAGTATGTTGAGCCTATAAATGCCCCTCATGACTCTCCATGAGAGGTGTGGGAAATCATTAGTGTTTTGTATTATTTCATTTATTAATCAAGTTATCCTTTTGTTCTCCACCCTCTCTCTACTTTCTCTCACTAGAAAGATGAATACTTTCATCTTCTTTGATCAACCAAGACCTCCCGAACCACATGAATCATCTATACTTTCGGTCCTACAATTGGTATCAGAGCTACGGTGTTTGTTTTGATGATTTTTTATGGTTCGAATATGTTTTTGAAGCTGGTTGTTTACACATTTTTTCGGACCTGGAAATTTTTTTTCCTTGTCTTTATTGATCAACAGTTTCATCTCATATCTCAATATGAATCATACATGAAACACTAATTTTACTTCAACTTTACTGGAGACGATGCGGTTGACCAGCAACATCCATGAATGCGCAGTAGGCTGGTGATTCAAGGGTGAATTGACGTTGGAATTGCTATTCCGTTTGAAACTCCTTAAGTTTGAAAATATATTGTGCATTAATAAATACCTTCTTAGACCGTAACTTTTAATTACTAATTTTTCTGTCACGAAAGGACCCAAGAAAGATTTTACTGACAGTTTTGTTTCTAGTTATCAAAGACGAAGTCACAAATTGATAGTTATCAAAGAATCAGCATTTATAGTTGAAGTACTATTAACATATTAAACTTAACGTTTTAAAAGGTTTCGATAATTTATCGTTAGAATAAGGGTTAATGGCATGTAATAGCAACGTAATTTCCCATTTGTGCCATTGTCAGATACGAACCTAAAAAAATACAAGAATACCCATCCAACTTTAAAAATTTTGTTTCATTATTAGACACGAACTTTAAAATATCAAATATCAGATACGAACTTTTAAAAAAAAAAATTCTTTCATTAGCAACGTACTTTCTCATCTGTTCAAATATCACAATTTTTTTTTTAAAAGTTCGTATCTGATATTAGAACAAATGAGAAAGTACGTTGCTAATGAAAGATTTTTTTTTTTTTTTTTTTTTTTTTTTTTGAAGTTCTTATCTGATATATGATATTTTAAAGTTCGTATCTGATAATGAAACAAAATTTTTAAAGTTGGATGGATATTCTTGTATTATTTTGGGTTCGTATCTAATAATGGCACAAATGAGAAAGTATGTTGCTATTACATGCCATTAACCCTTAGAATAATTACCATTTATCATATCTATGTAGAGGTGCAAATCCAAAACCGGTTTTTTTTAACCGATGGTTTAACCGGAACCGGTTTTTGTCAAAACCGGTTATATTAAAACCGGTCCGGTTTTTTTTAACCGATGGTTTAACCGGAACCGGTTTTGTCAAAACCGGTTATATTAAAACCGGTCCGGTTTTTTTTTACCGAACCGGTTAGACCGGTTATGGGTTTTTAGGCCCGATTGGTTTTTTACCGGTTATATAACCGGTTTTTAAATAAAACCGGTTTTATTTATTTATTATTATTACTATTATATATATATATATATATATATATATATATATATATATATATATATATACACGTGGCCCGTTTTTTTAAAATAAAGTTACCGTTTTAAAATTTAACCGGTTTTACCCGGTTTTTTTTTTTTTTTTTTTTTTTTTTTTTTATAGCCGTTTTTTGAAAAAAGAAAAATATAGCCGTTAACCGGGTTTACCCGGTTTAAACCGTTTTTTTTTTTTTTTTTTTTTTTTTTTTTTTTTTTTTTTTTTTTTTTTTACCGAGGCCAACGGCTATAATGCCAAAGAGCCGTTTTTTTTTTTTTTTTTTTTTTTTTTTTGATGGTTTTTGAGAGTTTTAAGCCACTATAAATAGAGGTAATGAGTTGGAGTTGAAAACACATAAAAAACAATCTCATTTCTTTCTTTAATCTCTCAAAAACGCTCTAATATCGCTAATTCGCTAAAATGGAAAACGCACAATCACAACAAGCTTCCACTACTCCCTCCGTTGCTACTAGCAATAACCGAAAACAACATTACACAAACGATGATGTTGAGAAAATTAGACCAACTACCCGAAAAGGTGATGTGTGGTCTAATTACGAGTTGTGTATTATGAAAGATCGTAATGAAAGGGCGCGTTGCAAGAAATGTGGGAATTTTTATAGCGCCGGGTCTAACAGTACACTTAGGAGTCATTTGGGTAGTTGTAAGGCGGTTCGAAATGATATGTCGCAAGGTACTATTGGTGCGAATGGTCAAGTTTTTATATATGATGCGGATGCGCTTCGACTTGATTTTACGAAGTTTGTCATTCAACAAGGGCTTCCATTCAACCACTTCGACAACGTCAAGCTTACGGAGATCATCAAAAGGAGGCTACAACCGCGGTATCAACATGTAAGTCGTACTACTCTTAGAAGTGATGCTTTTAATTTATAGAAAACGGCTAAAAAATATATTATTGATGGTTTTCGTGAATATAAATATGGTGTTGCTATAACTACGGATACTTGGACCGCACCACATTGTGCGGCAAATTCTTTTCTCGCCGTTACGGCTCATTGGTTTAATCCCAAATCTTGGTTATTAATGAAACGGACAATTGCTTTTAAACTATTTGGTTATCCTCATACGGGATCTAATTTAAGAAAAATTTTACATGACACTTTAATTGAATATTGTGGAAAACAAGAAGGGGGGTTGAATAGTTTTACGTCTTTTTAATTCGTTATAAAAGATAGCTTTAAACTTAGATTCGATAATATGTGATCTCAAATCTTGCACAATATAAACAACTATCAATAAATAATATATAACAATGATAAGTAATGAAATAAGTAAGAGATGGAAAGATCGAACCGCGAGACAAGAGATTTATAGTGGTTCGGCTACAAGGACACCTTCCTTGCCCTACTTCACTCCCCGAGCACCTAACTCGAGAGTTTTCTTCACTATATCAACAAGCTCCCTTATGGCGGAGAAAACCTTACACACCAATTTACACACCAATTTACACACCAATTTTCACACCACAACTTCTTCACACCTAAGTCACACCTTCTACCCAACTTCTTCAAATCAATCTACTTCACAACTAACTACTCCACACCTAGCTTCTTCACTACAATCTAATTCCTAACTTTTCTTCTTCACACCAAGCTACTAACTAATCACACAATCTATATATCTAGCACAACTATCTACAATCAAATATTCACAACAATCTTCACAAAGAATAATGTAAATGATCTTGATGATGCACCAACAACTTGGATGTGGAGATCACAACAAGTTGTAATACTTCTTGTCTTTGGGGATAGAAGTATTCTTCTCTTGCACTTGAGAGGATGAAGTTTGAATCACTTTGAAACAAAGAATTATACACTTATGATCAAAGGATAAGAGAATGGAGATGTGGATCTAGATCAGAAAGTTTAGAAGTGCAAAAGGTAAGAAAATTCTGAGGAGTGAACCAGTATTTATAGGGGAGAAAAATATTGTTCTGGAGCGTGGCCGGTCCCCTTAATTAGTGGCCGGTCCCCTTAATGATTAAAGGGGCCGCCTAAGGAATTAAGGGGGCCGCCCCTTCAGAACGTTAGTTTTTCTTGTCTTTTAGTGGGGAATATTTTTCTGGATAGAGTTTACCATTTTTGGTTGGAAATTTGAAATCATATATTTATAATGAATTAAACATATTCTTTTAATTCCAAAAGTAATTTTGTAAAAGATATAAGATGTTTAATACATTTTATAAAAATTCTAGTGATTAGAAAAATTTCCTTTGATCATGAAATGTAATAAACCCTTTGTTTATTCATACCTTAAGTGATATGGAAGCAAAGACAAATATTAAGCACTAAAAACATGTTTACGTCATAAGTTTTGGATTAATAAGTTTATGCTTTGTAATTATCAAAACATAGAGACATTTTTAATATGCTAACAATGTTTTAAGACATTATTTATGTCAACAATCTCCCCTTTTTTGATGATTACAAAACCTTAAACTCATTAGGTCTAAAAAATAATTTTTAGACAAGAATTTAGAGTTTAACATTCTCTTCTCCCCCTTTTTGTAAAATCAAAAAGATTAATGCTCCCCATTGATGTATGCTCCCCCTCATTTGAGAGAACCAAGGGAATGAGCTATGGAAATCTTGGCTACACAAAATATTAGAAAAGAACAAGGCACTTATACATGCAAACCGATAATTATAAAATAGATTCATTCAAGCATCATAGAAAGCATTACAACCTTTAATATGCTTAAGGCATATTAATCATAATAAAACAAAAGAAAAGACATAGTCCTATATTGCCTAAAAGAGCACTTGGACTTGCTTGCAACTCATGGTTGATTGTTTTATTTGCTTGAAGGATAACATAAGCATAAAGCTTAGTTGTTAGATGGAGAAGGATATGGAGTGGGGTATGGAGCGGAAGAGGTGGCCCTTACGATATTGTATCGTGTTAAGGGTGGAATGGGATGAGGTCGAGTGAGGAGATATTCAATCCAAGAAATATCTTCACTCAAGTATAGGATTTGTTTTTGAAGGAAGATGCAACAAGGGCAATAGTGAGTGTGGTTTGTAACTTGACCCAAGTTGAGAGAGTGAGGAAGGCAATTGTTGTAGTGTGATGATGGAGGTTGCCCTTTGTTGCGCTGTGCAAGATGCATGGCATTGAGATCACAAAGATCATGGATTTGTGATATTTCATCACGGAACTTTTGCTTTTCCGTGGTAATGCGGAGAAAGTCATTGTGTTGATATGGATGAATTGGGTTTGTGTAGTTGGAGTTGTAGTGGGATGGTTGATCAAACTTGTATGGATCATTACAAGTGATTGGAGGATGAGATGAGTGGTTTGGCATGAAGGAAGATGTTTGGCCAATGTTGTATGGTTTGTAAAGAGGATCAAATGAATGACCTTGTGAATTTGGTGGAAAGTTTGGGAAGTAAGTGGTTGGTGGTGTTGAGTGACTTCCAACTTCATTTGTTATGATGGATTTGTTTCTAGGGCTTTTTCTTCGCCAAACGGGTTTTTCCATCATTCTTGCAAGACTTGAGGCTTTTGGTTTTGGTTTGTTTGGAGAAGCCATGAAGGGATGAGTGAAGAGTTTTGAGGATTGGGGGTATTTATAGTGTAAGATTTGTGTGTTTATGGATGGATAAAGTTTGTTTGGGAGATTAGGACAAAATGTGTTGGTGAAAATTAGGAAATGTAGGTTGAAATGGGCTAAAAAGCAGAAAAGATTATGTAAACCCGACCATCAGATGGCCGGTACCCTTAATTAGGGGGCGGTCCCCTTAATGATTAAGGGGGCCGCCTTACAAAATTAAGGGGGCTGCCCATCTGGTGATTTCCAGGTTGCCAGAATTGGGTTTTTGGCAGAAAATTTGCAGAAAGGTTGTGTGTTTGGATTAGAGTTCAAGCAAGTTCAATTTCCTTAGGCAATATAGAATCTAATCTAATCAAGATATAGCATGCATGCAAGAACACATAGGCAAAAGAGCAAATAATCAACACATAATAAGCAAGAGGAGGTAAGTAAAGGCAAGATCACTTAAACTTCCTAATGCACTATCTTAGATTAAAGGCAAAGGCAACTAGTGAGTGAAAAACTAGTGATGGATCAAGATGACAATATTATTAGTGAATTTGTCCTAGTGTGTGTCTATATGCAACAAATGTGGAGTTGTGATTGTTTCGACTCCTAAATGGCAAAAGAAATAACGATCCTAAGAAACAATCCAAATGATCTCCTTGATTCAATTTTTGTTCGATCATGAATGTCAAAGACATATATTAGATTACATACCTTGACAATTTATGTGAGAGTTTATGCATGATTTAAAAAAAATGTTTTTAGTATTAGTCAACAATGCAAGGAAAATGATCTTCATGTGATTCCTAGATGTGAGAATAAAATTTTTAAAGAGAATTGATTGGGTTTTACAAAGGAGATTATGCAAAGAAAATAAATTTTCCCAATCTTTATTTTTGTGCGAAATAGATTCCTAGTCTCAGAAAAGATGAAATGGAAGAAAAATAAATTTTATGCAAGTATAAATTTGTATTAATTCAATATAATTTAGTCAACTTGTTCCATCATTCCTAATCCTAAACGCAAGTGGTTGAATAATTCACGCTTAAGGGGCTTTATGAATATATCCGCAATGTTGTCTTCCGATGCAACCTTTTCTATAGATATATTTCCTTTTTGTACATTATCCCTAAGAAAATGGTGGCTTATTTCTATGTGTTTAGTCCTAGAGTGTTGCACCGGATTTTTACTTAAATCTATTGCACCTTTGTTATCGCACATAATGGGGACATTTTCTAACCTAATGCCATAGTCTACGAGAGCTTTTTTCATCCATAGTGCTTGTTGACATGACTTTCCAGCGCTTACATATTCGACTTCGGTTGTAGAAATAGCAAGAGCGGTTTGCTTCTTCGAAAACCAAGATGTTAGACAACATCCCATAAACGTGCAAATACCGCTAGTGCTCTTTCTATCTACGTAGTCTCCCGCATGATCCGAATCCGCATAGACGATGGTTTCTATGCCGGATCCCTTAGGATACCATAATCCTAAGTGTATAGTGCCTTTAACGTATCGGAAGATACGCTTAACCACTTCTAGGTGAGAGGTTTTGGGATCCTCTTGAAAACGGGCACAAAGGCAGACACTAAACATGATATCGGGTCTACTTGCCGTCAAGTATAGTAAACTACCTATCATTCCTCTATACTTGGTGTTATCTACGGACTCACCTTCATCGTACTTTGTGAGCTTTACTTCCGTAGACATGGGAGTCTTCATGGGTTTTGAGTCTACTAGGCCAAATTTCTTAAGCATTTCCTTAATGTACTTAGATTGGTTAAAAAATATTCCATCTTCTAATTGCTTTATTTGTAATCCTAGGAAGAAGTTAAGTTCACCCATCATGCTCATCTCAAACTCATCATGCATGATTTTGGCAAATTCATCACACATGTCTTGACAAGTCGATCCAAATATAATGTCATCGACATATATTTGGACAATGATGAGATTTGGGTCTTTCCTTTTAGTGAAAAGAGTGTTATCTACCATTCCCATGGAATAATCATGTTTAATAAGAAAATCTTTTAATTGATCATACCAAGATTTTGGAGCTTGTTTGAGTCCATACAAAGCTTTCTTTAACTTATAAACATAATCAGGTTTTGCGAAGTCAATGAATCCTGGAGGTTGTGCCACATATACCTCCTCATTGATAAAACCGTTAAGGAATGCACTTTTCACGTCCATTTGAAATAACTTAAAATCTAGGGCGCAAGCATAGGCAAGTAATATCCTAATCGATTCTAGTCTAGCTACGGGGGCATAAGTTTCGTCATAATCAATTCCTTCTTGTTGATTATAACCTTGGGCAACTAACCTAGCTTTATTCCTAGTCACTATTCCATTCTCATCTAACTTATTCCTATATACCCATTTGGTTCCTATGATGGTCATATTCTTTGGATTTGGGACTAATTCCCAAACATCATTTGCCTTAAATTGATTTAATTCTTCTTGCATAGCTATAACCCAACTTTCATCCTTTAAAGCCTCGCTAATATTCTTAGGTTCTATTGCTGAGAGGAAACAAAAGAAATTGTTTTTATCTTGGGCTTGTGACCTAAGGGTTCTTTGGTTAAGATGTCCTATTATATTATCTAATGGATGTGATCTAGATTCTTTAATATTAACAGTTTCGTTATTTTCTAAGTGAATGTCTTCATTATCATTTCCTATGGGTTTTGTTTTACTAACCTCAATAACTTCATCTTCGATTAAATCATCATCTTCTAAAGGTAGTGTTTTAGGAGGTGGTGGTATTTCATCAAATGTTACATTTAGTGATTCCTCTACTTTCATGGAGTGTTTGTTAAGTATTATATATGCTTTGCTATTTTGTGAGTATCCTAAAAATATTCCTTCATATGATTTTGGATCAAACTTAGTGAGGTAATCCTTAGCGTTTAAAATATAACATTTACTTCAAAATACCCTAAAGTAGCTTAAGTTTGGTTTTCTACCTCTTAATAACTCATAAGGAGTTTTTCTTAGAATTCTTCTAATTGATACCCTATTTAAAATATAAGTTGATGTATCTACGGCGTGACACAAAAATTTTTGTGGGATGGATTGTTCATTTAACATAGTTCTACTCATTTCTTGTAGTGACCTATTTTTTCTTTCTACTACGCCATTTGATTGAGGATTACGAGGAGCGGAGAAATTGTGAGATATTCCATTTAACTCACAATATTTTCCGAATTGTACTTCGTTATCAAATTCCCTACCATGGTCCGTCCTAATGGCAACTATTGAGCATCCTAATTTATTTTGAATCATTTTACTAAATATTTCGAATTTTTCAAAGGCTTGGGTTTTGTCACTTAAAACCTAGTCCACGTGTATCGTGAGTAGTCATCTTCTATTACTAAGGTATATTTGTTTTCTCCATAGCTCCGCACAGCGGATGGACCAAAAAGATCCATATGTAATAATTCTAGGCACCTAGTAGTGGATACTATATTCTTAGCTTTGTGACTAGCATGAGCTTGTTTTCCAATTTTACATGTATCACAAAAATGCTTGTCATATTTTAGATTAGGCAAATTTATAACTAATTCGTTAGAGGCCAAAGATTGTATTTGTTGCATGTTAGCATGTCCTAATCTCCTATGCCACAATGTAGAGTTTTCATCTAGGGTCGTTAGGCATATCCTATCCTCAGGCTTGTTTCCTAGTTTCATAACATATATACCACCTTTCCTAATTCCTTTACCTATAATTTTTCCATTCTTAACTATTTCGCTATCCTCTTCGGTAAACGTGACTCTACATTTATTATCACATATTTGTCCTACACTAAGCAAGTTATATGTTAACTTATCTACATGCTCTACATTTTCAATAGTAAGTGAGTCTTGAGAAATCGTACCTTTGCCAATGATTTTTCCACGTAAGTCACTACCGAAAATAACGTTACCTCCATTGTATGCCTTGTATGTAGAGAATAGCTTGCGGTTCCCCGTCATGTGCCTCGAACATCCGCTATCTTTGATCCATTCGTCAGGCTCCAAGTCAATTCCTAAACATATTTATTCGGTTTCTTTTGCCATAAAACACTTTTCGTCTCTTGGCTTTTCAACTTCTTCTTTGTCACTATCACTCCATGTTCCACTAACAAAAGCGCCTTGATTTTCATAACCCGGTGGCTTTAGACATTCGCCAATGAGATGATTTGGACTTCCACATCTAAAGCACTTTCTTTTCCTGTAGTTGTCACTTCTATTTCTTTGGAATGCTTTTCTTTCGTCTCGTGATGATCTAGTGAATCTTCCTCGTCTCTTGAAGAATTTCTTGAATTCTCTTACGGCCATTGCATATTCTTCGTCTTCACTTTTGTCACTTGAATCATCATCATCACTAGGTTCCTTTTTGGCTTTTAGAGCAATGGATTTGGTTTGTTCTTTCTTGACTTTGACCGTTTCCGAATCTCTTCTTATGATTTCTTCATGAACCTTCAAGTTGCCGATTAGTTCATCTAGTGATAACGTCATCAAGTTCTTTGATTCTTCAATTGCCGTGACCTTAGCTCGCCATTTTGGATGCAATGCCCTAAGAAATTTCCTAACACAATTTTTACTAGAAAATGTCTCATCAAGTGCTTTTAAACTTATGATAATAGTGTTAAACTTAGCAAAAGCATTATCAATTGATTCCTCTTCCAGAATCGTAAATTGTTCATATTGTTGTACAAGAAGATCTATTTTATTATCTTTGACTTGGCTATTACCTTGGTGAGTAATTAGTAAAGAATCCCAAATTTCTTTGGCGGTTTTACACATAAAAATTCTTTCATATTCTTTGTGTGGTAACGCATTATAAATGACCATTTTAGCCTCATTATTTTTTGCTAATTTCTTTTTCAAATCATCATTTTGTTTTTCGAAAGATACAATTTCATCCATTTTAGTTTCAACATTATATTGAATAGGAGGAAAATCACCAAAGGTAATAATATGCCAAAGATCAAGATCTTTTGATTTCACATATGTTTCGAATCTATTTTTCCAATATAAAAATCCATCACTTTCAAATAGTGGTGGTCTTTGCATAGATTGCCCTTCTAAATATTTTTCAGATTCCATAGATCGTTACAAGTTTTAAAATACAATATATTTTAAAAGTCTTGCTAGACGTGGCTCTGATACCAATTGTGGAAAACTAGAAGGGGGTTGAATAGTTTTACGTCTTTTTATTTCGTTATAAAAGATAGCTTTAGTGTTTTCTTAGCTTTTAAAAACTTAGATTCGATAATATGTGATCTCAAGTCTTGCACAATATAAACAACTATCAATAAATAATATATAACAATGATAAGTAATGAAATAAGTAAGAGATGGAAAGATCGAACCGCGAGACAAGAGATTTATAGTTGTTCGGCTACAAGGACACCTTCCTTGCCCTACTCTACTCCCCGAGCACCTAACTCGAGAGTTTTCTTCACTATATCAACAAGCTCCCTTATGGCGGAGAAAACCTTACACACCAATTTACACACCAATTTTCATACCACAACTTCTTCACACCTAAGTCACACCTTCTACCCAACTTCTTCAAATCAATCTACTTCACAACTAACTACTCCACACCTAGCTTCTTCACTACAATCTAATTCCTAACTTTTCTTCTTCACACCAAGCTACTAACTAATCACACAATCTATATATCTAGCACAACTATCTACAATCAAATATTTACAACAATCTTCACAAAGAATAATGTAAATGATCTTGATAATGCACCAACAACTTGGATGTGGAGATCACAACAAGTTGGAATACTTCTTGTCTTGGGGGATAGAAGTATTATTCTCTCGCACTTGAGAGGATGAAGTTTGCATCACTTTGAAACAAAGAATTATACACTTATGATCAAAGGATAAGAGAATGGAGATGTGAATCTAGATCAGAAAGTTTAGAAGTGCAAAAGGTAAGAAAATTCTGAGGAGTGAACCAGTATTTATAGGGGAGAAAAATACTGTTCTGGAGCGTGGCCAGTCCCCTTAATTAGTGGCCGGTCCCCTTAATGATTAAGGGGGCCGCCTAAGGAATTAAGGGGGCCGCCCCTTCAGAACGTTAGTTTTTTTTGTTTTTTAGTGGAGAATATTTTTCTGGATAGAATTTGCCATTTTTGGTTGGAAATTTGAAATCATATATTTATAATGAATTAAACATATTCTTTTAATTCCAAAAATAATTTTGTAAAAGATATAAGATGTTTAATACATTTTATAAAAATTCTAGTGATTAGAAAAATTTTCTTTGATCATGAAATGTAATAAACCCTTTGTTTATTCATACCTTAAGTGATATGGAAGCAAAGACAAATATTAAGCACTAAAAACTTGTTTACGTCATAAGTTTTAGATTAATGAGTTTATGCTTTGTAATTATCAAAACATAGAGACATTGTTAATATGCTAACAATGTGTTAAGACATTATTTATGTCAACAAATATAATTTAGATGATAAAGTTTTTACGATTTCACTAGATAATGAATCAAATAATACTAGAGCTATGGAATTGTTAAAATTACGTGTAAAACCTATTTTAGATGGTGCTTTTTTTCATTCCCGTTGTGTTGCTCATGTTATAAATTTATCCGTACAAGCGGCTTTAAAAATATGTGATAGTTTAAAGATGAAATTAAGGAATTTATTAGTAACTATATATAGTGTGAGCAACGAAAGACAAACTAACTATAAACGTTTTCGAATTATGTGTAATGAAAAACCCTTAGGACCTTACTTTGATAATAATACTAGGTGGAATTCTACTTGCATAATGTTTGAAAATATATTACGACAACGAGCAACTTTACATGCTTTTAATGATAGACTTCTTAATAGAAATAGTTCCATTATAATACTATCCGACCAAGATTGGGATCGACTAAATGAATTAACTGTGTTTTTACAAGTTTTTAAAGAGGCAACAACTATATTATCGGGTGTTTATTACCCAACTAGCCCATTAGTTTTCAACCATATTTATGCTATGACGGAAAAATTATATGAATTTAAAACCTCACCTACTCAAATGTTTAGAAAAATGGTTAAATTTATAAAATATTTTGCTAGTTTACCTTTGGTTTTTACTTGTTCCGCCGCACTTAATCTATGTTTAAATGTTGGAGGTGTAGAACTTTTAATAACAAAAATAATGGAAAATTTAGACTTATCTTTTGGGTTAGAAGGTGAAGACCCCAACAATATAACATCTCAAATTTTTAGATTTAACGATAATTTAAAAAAATTATTTAGAGTTTATGCAACAAAATATGGTCAACAACAAAACTCAATTGTTGACCAAAAGTGGGCCGGATCGTCCCGAATGACAAGAGACATTAATATAAACCTTTATAATTCTTTATTTGAAGACGCTACAAAGCGTCAACGAACATCGGCTCCAACAAGCGAATTGGGACAATATATGGCTACAAACTTTTTAAGAACTTTAAGTCCTGATGAGTTTGCAAACTTTGACATTTTGGCTTGGTGGAAAGAAAGGGAAATCCAATTTCCAATTTTATCCGCTATGGCTCGTGACTTATTAGCGGTCCAAGCTTCGACGGTAGCTTCCGAATCGGCTTTTTCTACTAGTGGTCGACTTATATCGGATAGAAGGACAAGACCAACCCCCGAAGCCGTGGAAGTATGTGTATGTTTGAAAGATTATTTGGACGGAGTAGATAGGATACAACATGAATCATCGTTGGAAGGTCCAATATTAGATAAAGAAGTTGAAGAAGGTATATTAAGAGAAGAAGATGAAATGGAGATATCACATTCGAATACCGAAGGCGAATTAGATGAAGGTGAGCTTGAAGAATTTGATGTTGAAGATGTAGATGTACAAGATTTTTTGGAAGAAAATGATCTTGACTTGAGTAGTTGAGTATAACGGGTGATGACAATGCCGAAGCTCGATATACTTGATTACACTAATATGGTTTCGGGTGATGGCCATGCCGAAGCTCGAAATGTATTAGTATTTATATGTTTTTATGATTGTATTGTTTAAATAAAAGTTATGATTGTATTATATAAATAAAAGTTATGATTGTGTTTTTTTGTTGTTTAATTGTATTGTTTAAATAAAAGTTATGATTGTATAATTGTATTGTTTAAATAAAAGTTATGAGAATATTGTTTAATTATATGTTTGATAATTAACAATTTTATTAAATAAATGTTCGAAGGTTTTAGTAAAATTCCTGAAAAAAACAAACCGAAATAAAATGAACCGGTAAATAACCAATAAAAAATCCGAATCCGAACATTTTTAACCGAAAAAAGCGAACCGGTAAAAAACCGAAAAAAATCGATTGTGAAAATTTATAACCGAAAAAAACTGATTCCGAACATTTATAACCGATTCCGAAAAACCGAAACCGAACCGAAGCTGGTTATTAGAAAAACCGGTTTTTTTAAAACTGTTTTTATTTTTAAACCGAAAACTGAAAAAAACTGATTTTTTTTCACCTCTATGTCTATGGCTAATGAGTGAAACGGAAATAATGAATTGAACTCTGAACTTCACCTATCGGCTATCGTGCTTCTTATCTATCCTTGGAGTTAGTTAAGCAACATATCTTCACCCATCGATCTGTGTAAAAATGAGTAAACTAATATTGTTACCTCAAGCTTTTTTTATTTACCTTTAATTTTGAACTATATATTACGGAGTACTTACTAGCTCAAATACACAAATATGATTTCTATACACTTCTCCACTACCACACGCTCATACAGAACACTATGAACTGCCTTTCTTCGAACAGAATACGTACAATAATACGGGGGTTGCCAATATAAATACAGACACACACACAGAGAAGCATCACTTAATAATAACCTGAGTGTAAACTGCTAATCAAGATTTGAAAATCCTCCTCCTTCCTTCATCCACGTACATTCATTCAATTTTCAGCCCAAACACCATGTCTTCTTCAATCCAAAACCTTGATCACTTAAAAATCCCTCTTAAAGATATATTGGAGGCCACCGACCACTTTTCTAATGAAAATTTCATTAGGCAAGGTGGTTTCGGTAAGATCTACAAGGGAAAACTCAAGCGATCCGGAGAATTGATCGATATTGTTGCACGGAGGTTAGATGAGAAGTACGGGCAAGGAACCAAAGAATTTTGGACCGAGATTTCAATGCTTTCAAGTCTAAAAGCATGAAAATCTCGTTTCAATTGTTGGGTTTTGTGATGAGAAAAATGAGAAGATCGTCATAAACAAGTATGAGGCCAAGGGAAGTCTCGACAACTATTTAAGTGACCCGTCCCTCACATGGTTTCAGCGATTGCAAATATGTTTAGGTGTTGCACGTGCTTTGAGTTACATCCACTATGATGAAGGACGTGATTTTAGCGTTATACATCGTAACATCAAAAGCTCAAAAATTTTACTTGATGACAAATGGGAACCCAAGTTGTCCGGTTTTGAACTATCTATGACAAATATAGCATCTCGAAGGCATCATTTATGCCTTACTGATGCTTGTGGCACGTTCGGCTATGTGGACCCAACATATGTAAAGACCGGCGGTGTGACACACAAGTCCGATATGTACTCCTTTGGCATAGTATTATTTGAAGTATTGTTTGGTAGAAAAGCAATACTCAATAAGAGGGATATTAAGTTAGCACAACTAGCCAAAACCCATTACGAATACGGACAACTAGATGATATGATTGATCCACATCTCCTAAAACAAATGGATCAACAATCACTTAATATCTTCGCAGGAACAGCATATTACTGCTTGAAGGAGCAACGGGCCGAACGGCTAAATATAGATCAAACTGTCGTTCGACTTGAGAAAGTGTTTGAACTTCAAAGCAAACATGAAACTCCTGTAAGATCGTGTGTGTGTATATATATATATATATATATATATATATATATATATATATATATATATATATAGTGTTCGGTTCAAGAGAAAAGTGCATTTCGGTAGAAAAGTGAGAAAATAACTGTGATGCACCAATTTTTATGTTAGTGCATCACAGTTAAAAGAAAAAACGGTGCATCACAGTGTTTATTTTAGTGCATCACAGTTATTTTCTTACTTTTCTATCGAAATGCACTATATATATATATATATATATATATATATATATATATATATATATATATATATATATATATATATATATATATATATATATATATATAATGAGGATCACGTGCGGATTTTTTTATTTCGTGCGGACGTACGGATAGATCTGGACCGCCCATTCCAGATCTGATCTTGACTTTTTGCAAAAAAGTCAAGATCCAACGCAACTATCACCGTACCAATTGACCATTAAAACGATTTTTTTAATTTTTTTCCTTTTGAGCGATCCTTGCTATTGTTATCTTTTTTACTTTTTTTATTTTTTCAGATTTTTCTGAACACTTTTTGGTTTGTGATTATGAGTGCTACCGTGATATTAAAGATATTATGAAGGGTTTTATGATAGTTACAGTGATATTATAAAACCAACGTGATATTAAGCTTTTTTACATGTAAAAATGAACCGTGATGTTGAAAAAGTTAATTTGATATTAGTAAAAAACTTAATATCATTATTTTTTTTATTACGATAATAAAAAAATTTACGGTGATATTAAAAAAATTCAAAAAAGAGTATGAGTGGTAGAATGATATTAATAAAAAAAACATAGTATCATAATACCTTTTAACTATGAAAACGATTCTTTTTTGAATTTTTTTTAGCGATTCTTAATAATCTTTTGTCCTCTTTCTTTTTGTTATTTTTTCAGATTTTTTTGAATTCTTTTTTTTTTTAATGTTACTGTGATATTAATCCGCACATCCCTACTTAAAAGGTAATCCGCACCTCATCCCTTCCCTATATATATATATATATATATATATATATATATATATATATATATATATATATGGTTTTTCTAACTTGTGCCCTGGGGGCACAAGTTAAGCACACAAAAATGTGTACCTTTTGCGGATCCTTGTGTCCTTTTTTGTGGGTCCTGTCACTTTTTAAATAAAAAACAGTTTTTTTGTGTATTTTTTGCGGGTTCATTAGTACTTTTTGTGTGCTTAACTTGTGCCCTCCAAGGCATATATATATATATATATATATATATATATATATATATATATATATATATATATATATATATATATATATACATATATAGTTAGGATCAAATAAGAAGAATAATAAAAATAAGAAGGATTAGAAGTAATCACAACTACACATTCTAGATGCACCTACAAAAATGGATGCATTTTTATTCAAATTTTTCCTTCCAAATTAAAATGTGTAACTAGAATTAATTTTTACCCTTTTCATTTTAATTATTCTTCTTATTGTATCACTTCCATGTATATATATATATATATATATATATATATATATATATATATATATTCTTTCTTGTTTTGTCTCATCATTCTATATATCACATCTCTCAACTAACATCCCATTAATGCAATTAATATTAAAGGTACGCCCAATTACTGGCAATGCATCCGATCGCTGGAAGGTAAATAATCTCATCTATACTAATATATAAATGACGTTACTGTGTAAGTATATGTCGACACACGCACATTTGGTGTTAGTGTAGAAAATTATCCAACACGACAAAAAAAAAAATCTTTTACTGTATATAATAAGAGAAAAATATTTTGTGAGCAACAAGAAAGTTTAATTTTAAAATTTAGACCTCCTGTTGGCCTGCAAAAACACAAGTGTTTTTGGTTTTGTAAAAAAAATTAAAAAAAAAAATGGGTAATTAATTCAACCTTAGTCGTTGAATTTTAAATAAATTATATGGAGTTAAGTATAAACTTATTAATTTTCAAGTCTTTTTAACAACTCTATAAAATAAACAAATACACCCTCAATTTATACCTCCTAAAGTTTATATTTAGATAAAAACAAAATATATGTTGTTATTTATGAGTATTATTATAAGTACATATTACATTTATGTATATACATGGGATTATAAATATCAAACTTAAAGCACGAGTTCTTATGTTATGTAAATAAATACACGAGATTGTACATATACGAAGAACTCAAGTAATTTTTCTTTATGTGTTTAACTTATGCATAATAATTAGATCTAAGTATGTTATGTCTCAAGTTTGCATATAGTGTGTGAGCAATCAACCAATATAAAATGTATGTAAAGAGTTAAGGGAAAAGAGACAAACACAACGATATATATTGGTTCGGGATGAGGGGTTTAGATGATCCGTACGTCCAGTTGAGAATCTACGAACCTATATTATTCACTAGTACCAAATCCTTGCGGTGGATAAACCATACAACCTTAGCTCCACCGATCACCTAGATCGATGCTCACTCCAACGGAATTCCGCACCCGAAACCACCTACAAATACCTTGTGATTCTTCCTACCACTAAAACCACAAAGACTTCCACCAAGGAAGTAAGCTTCTAACAAAGAAGCGTCAAACCCCAACTTGACCACGCCTGGATCAAGGTTTGGCCACCAAAGTACAAGACTTTTATACCCTTGCTTATGCACTAGCTTGTTACATTATATATTCATCGAGTTGCGCATCATCTTTTAATCCTTGTATTCGATTGTGTTACTTCTTTTTCCTTATCATGATCAATGCCCCACCTGAGAATTGCTTGCTCGGTAAAGTGATTGCTGACACCATATCGTTCATAAGCAATCTATTATTTCAATTCTACGCAACGCCTGGAAGAACCACAACCTGATTACTATAAGTCCATGGAAGAACAATTTCTTCAAGTTTTCTTTCAAAAATAAGGAAGACACCCCCAAGATATTACGTGGTTCTCAATGGTCTATGATCGGGGTACTATGTAGCTCTTGTGGCATGGGACTCAAACAAGACTCTAAATGAACTAGAATTTATAGAGGAGAGTTTTGGATTCAGGTTCACGATCTACCCCTTGGCATCTTGTCTTCTGAATACGCTATAGAACTTGCAAAATCTTTGGGTAAACTAATTGAATTGGATTGTGTTGGTGAAGGACCACAAACTGATCGTGACTTTCTTCAATTCTGCATTGAGATAGAATTTACAAAACCGTTGGTTCCTGGTTTTTTTATTGAACGGTCAGGTGGAATGGAATCGTGGGTCTCTTTGAAATATGAGCATTTATCTGATTTTTGTTATGTGGGTGTCTCGGTCATGGACGAGATTTGTGTACTAATGAGGTTATCACTAACTATGCTAGGAATGGTCCTTAGAGATGCGTGCACAAACTATTCGTCGTTTGCAACCCCGTGCCCATCATCCGCAGGTTCCAAAGTTCCTTTAACTCTCCACACACACTGCAACACATTTCCACCATCTATCGACTCAACCATCATCTTCAACAACCAATCCTGAATAGTTGATTAATGATGTGCCAAACTCCCCTGAATTTGCTAAAAGATCTCCAGACACTAATCCATCCCCTCTTGTTTGCTCAAACTACTATGTTACTGAGCGTTCTGAATCTATCATTCATCCTGTCGAGTCGGTCCCTCCGAGCATGTCAATAAATATTTCTTTAGCTACTGCACTCTCTAAGTTAGCCATGAAGCATAAACATGATGATGGCCCTTTAACCACATCCTCGGATAAACGATTGAAATCATTCTCTTGTGGCTCATATGATAAAAACAACCAAAAAATGCTCCAAAAAATAGATACAAGTGCTACCTTGCATGAAGAGCGACTTATATGTGAGAGCGAAGGAGAGGTCGTCCAAAAAGGATCAACATTTTTAAAGCGGATATTTCAGTCTCAAATATAGAACTCTCCTAATCTTGTGGATGTCCCTGTTCAAATTGTAACAACTGATTCATCAAAGAACTCTTCAAAGTTGTGGTGGCTGACCTCAAATAGCCACACAAAAAATGTTAGTTCTTTCTTGGAACTGTCAAGGAATTGGGCGAGCCTTGATAGTTTCTAACTTGCGAGAGCTTTTAAAAACTCATCGCCCTGACGTAGTTTTTCTTATGGAGACGAAGAACAAACAACACAAGATGGAAGTTTACGACGCTCATTAAATTTTACATCCACTTTTTATATTGATCCAGTGGGTCGTTGAGGTGGTCTAGCTCTTTGGTGGACATCTGCTATCAATCTCGACATTATCACTTGCAACAAAATTTTTATTATTTCTCACGGAAGAGTTCCTAGTGGAACCACACCCGCTCTTCTCTCCCATTTATCAATGTGTTTTGTATATGCTCCGCATGATCAAGTCTCACGGGCTCCAGTGTGGGATGCTATTACACAAAGATCCTTTTATGTTGAACCATGCCTTGTTATTGGTGACTTTAACTTGATTGGAGCTCTTAGTGATAAAGTTGGAGGCTCTCCACTTTGAATCATATTGAGGAGTTTCAACACTTTACCGCTACTGTTGGCTTAATTGATATTTCATATTCTAGATTACATTATACATGGTCAAACCAATGCAATGAAGGTGATAATATTCATGAACGAATTGATCATGCGTTTGGAAACATAAATCTTTTCGAGGTCTGCCCATTTCAAACTCTCCTCCACAAACCTCTTATTGGCAATGATCATGCTCCTCTTATTTACTATTCTCATCCAACTAACAAAAGGAAGTGGTCTCGTTTCCACTTTGAATCGTTCTGGATGACTCATGAAGACTGTGAAAATTCCATTCGGGGGTCTTGGCCAACCATTGAGACAAACAATCAACCACTTGGAATTAAGCACAATTTGTCTCATTGTGTAAATAAACTTAAAAGATGGAGCTGAGTTACTTTTGTAAATAACAAACGGGAGATAAATGACCTCACGAAGGAAATTGAGATAGTTAAAATGCTTCAACATACACCTGAAAACTTTAATAGACAAAAAATGTTGCTGCAAGATCTCGAAGCCACTTTGTTGCATGAGGAGATGTATTCGAACCAACGATCCTGAGTTAATTGGCTCAACTACGGGGATTGTAATTTTTTTTTTTCATTTTTATGCAATCCAGCATGGTAAAAGAAATAATATTGCTGGGTTGAAAAATGCTTAAGGGGAATGGGTATATGACAATGGTGGAATTCAAAGTGTTGTTCAAGATCATTTTCAATCTATTTATATGACTAATGGTGCTCGTGACTTTGAGGAAGTGATTAGCGTGCTTAATCCTGTTGTCTCTATAATAATGAACACCCACTTGCAATCACCGGTTTGAGATTTAGAGATTCATAAGGCTGCAAAGTAACTCGGGGGATTAAAGGCTCTGGGTGAAGATGGATTTCCTGGTATTTTTCTACCAAAGGTAATGAAATTTTCTTGTGGCTTCTGTTTGTGAAGCAGTCAGGTATTTCTTTGAAACTGGGAGCATGCCGCCAGAATTGAATAAGACACACGTCGTCCTTATTCTAAGACGCCTGCCCCAGAAATGCTTACCCAATTTCTCGCCCGATTAGCCTTTGCAACTTTATTTACATAATCATCTATAGAGAAGCCTTAAAATCCACACATATATAAGTATAAGCTCTACTAAATCTAGATAGTCGGTCCTAAAGGGAGAACCTTTCTTCTTACTTGCTATATCCCAATCACTTAAAACCCTTAATGAGCAAAATCATCTCTCCCCAACAGTTGGCTTTCATTCCCGGACGACAAATTCACGATTGTATGGTAGTGGCCAATGAGGCTTTCCGTTACATCCGCAACAAAAAGCGTTGTGAACAAAGTGTAATGGTTCTGAAAGTCGATCTAAACAAAGCTTTTGATAGAGTGGAACGGAATTCCTTATTTTTTGTTTTGAGAAAAATGGGTTTCGGTGATGTTTGGTGTAGCTGGGTACATACTTGCCTCACAACTTACGAGCTAGATTTTATGGTAAATGGTGATTCAATCGGGATTATAAAACCACAATGGGGGTTTCGCCATGGTGATCCCATCACACCTTACCTATTTGTTATCCTTGCTGACATACTTTCTCGCCAAATCTCCAAGGCAATGACTTTAGGTACTTTATCAAGTATTAAAATGTCACGCAATTTCCCCCTCATCTCCCACATATTTTTTGCAGACGACTCAATACTTTTCTTTTTAAAGGTTTCACATGCTGAGTGTACTAACAGTCAACTTCCAAAAATCATCTGCCTTTTTTTCACCCAACACCCCACATTCTCTTTGTGATGATATATGTTCAGCTCTTCACGTACAACAAATGGACTCTAAAGCGAAATATTTAGGCCTTCCCTCGATTTTTGGCCAAAAGAAAACAGAGATGTTCGGTTTCTTGTTGGACAAAGTGCTCCAAAAGATGCAACTTTGGAAGCAGAAACTTCTTTCCCAGTCAGGTACAGAAGTTTTAATCAAGTTAGTTATTCAAGTCATTCCAACACATGCTATGCAATGTTTTCAGCTTCCAACAAGCCTTTTGAAAAAACTAATGGTTTATGTTCGTCGTTTCTTTTGGGGAGGTGATTCCCGTGAGCAACACATCCATTGGAAAAATTGGAAAAACTTTCAAAACCAAAGCATCAGGGAGGCCTAGGATTTCGTAATTTTGAAGGTTTTAACATGGCGCTTCTTGCTAAACAGGGGTGGAGGCTACTTATCAATCCTAACGCTTTTTGGGGAAGGATTCTAAAAAGTATATATTTTCAAAATTCTAATTTTCTTGTCACTAAAAAAGGATCTCATCCTTCATGGCTTTGGAGTAGCTTGCCTCATGGTCGTGATTTGTTGTTACATGATTTAACATGGCAAGTTGGAGATGGGCGAAGTATTTCTTTCTGGACACATAAGTGGGTCCCTTTTATTAATGATTTTTATATTCTCTCACCTCTCAGTCCTTTCGATAATGGCAACACTGTTATTGATTTTATTGAGAATGGAGACTGGAATGTTAGCATGTTGCGTGAGCATATTTTGGCTATGGAAGCTGAATTAGTCTTGCAAATCCCAATCTCACAAACTGGTTCTTTGGACAAGCTCATTTGGCACTTTGATCCTAAGTGTCAATACAGTGTTAAGTCGGGCTACAAGCATGCTATTTGATTAAAGAATAAAAATGATGCGATTGGTGAATGATCAAGTGCTAATCCACATCAAAACTCCATCTGCTAGCGCCAGATGAAGATTTGCAATAGCATTTCTGTCCATCTCGTCCCATTTACTGTCATCCGTGACCTCAGCTGGACTTTCGTCAATGGCCGCTAAATATTTATCCTTTCTAAGGATAGCCCTCATCTTTAATTTCCACAACAAGAAATTATTCCCATTGAATTTTTCGATTTCAAATTTCGCCGTCATTGCTACAATCACAATCTACTTTTTGACAAAATTACTATTTGCGGAGAATAGTAACGAACACCTTTTGAGTGAATATAATCTTATTTATCTTTTGATGTGGAGGGTCCACTAATTAGTGGTAACCATAGAGCATACGATAAATAATTATACACACACCCAACCTTAGCTCTTGATACCACTTGTTGAGAAAAGTGACACCGGACTAAAGCAAACCCGCAACTAAAATAGAAATATAATAAAAGATGACACACGGATATAACGTGGAAAACCCCAATAGGGTAAAAACCACGGGCAAAGAAAGATACGTTTCACTATGTAAAACTAGGAGTTACACCTTTTCTCTAGTTACAAGGATAATACAACTTTATATCTCTTGTACTAGGAAATATACTATTTTATCAAGTCTCGGTCATTTGTAATAATAGGTTGCTTAAGTTATTATTTACTTTCATTTATGTTATGTTTACAAGGTTACTAGACTTAAGTTATCTAGCCCATGGGCCTTTCGCCCACACGTTTTGTAAGAAGGCAAGGACTAGGAGTGTTGCCCTAGCTCCTTACCTATAAATAGATGTCTTAGGTCTCTTGTAAACTTGGTTGTTTATTTGAAATCATAAGGAAACTCTTGCTCTCATTATTCACTTATTCAAATATTCACCCAACTCCTTATATCTATCTCATTCTTGTTTGTGTGAAATTAATATAGTGACCTAACAAGTGGTATCATTCGCCATATGAAGGTGTAGTTATTGTTTCTCTTTGAAATTCGATCCATAAAATTTTTTTAAGTCGTTATTTTTTGTTAAAATTTGTACTTTCTTGTTTGTTCTTTTGGTTTTTATCACATATTTGCTTACAAATTTGTGCTACAAATCATTTCAAACACAAAAGTATCAATCTTTTCATCAAAATAACGATTTGGATTTTTTGTACTATTTTTGAAATTTGTTAAATTTTTGAAAATTATTGTCAAGTTTATAACTTTCTTCAAAATTTCATCATTTTACAACTTGAAGTACAAAAATCTTGCACTAAAAACTCGTTTCTTAAGGTTTATTGAACTCAAGAAACCCAATGGTAAGTACATGAAACAAGTGTTTCAATATGTCTCAACCACCGTACTACAACTTTAACCATCCTCAGCAACATCAGAATCAACAGTATCATCAGCAACAGTAACAGTATCAACAATCACCACAATATTATCATCAACCGGTTTACTCACAACAACATAACTTCATGCAACAAATGGTTCCAATAAAACAATCCTATCCTATGTCACCACAACAAAGCCAACTTCCACCAAAACCTACTCACTGGTTTGACAGGATGTGTGAAGTCATTTCAACTCAACAATCCAGACACGAAGCAGGCTCTCCTGACACCCCACCAATGCTAACACCGGGTAATTATATTCAATGGGCAAGTCGATTCTTAAGGTTTATTGAACTCAAGAAACCCAATGGTAAGTACATGAAACAAGTTATCCTTGAAGGATCATTTCCTTGGCCTGTTAACTACGTTGGCGGTGACCCATCGGCTGATCCTCCAATAGCTCCAACTGCTGTGCGTGTTCCTGAGACTCAACTCACTGCTGAACAAAATCATCATCGTGAAGCAGATGAGTATGCTATGTCTTACATATTCAGAAGTGTTGATGCTCAAACAACTGCAAAAGCTATGTGGGAACACGTCCATCTACTGATGCAAGGCACACAACTGAACAAGGAAGACATGGAATCTAAACTTTACTTGGAATACACTAACATCATGATTGAACCAGGGGAATCTCTTGAGTCTTACTTTCATCGTTTCACTAATGTCGTCAATGATTTAGAGAGACATGATATACCTCTTCCAAGAATCGCTGTCAATACAAAGTTTGTTAGTAGACTGGGTCCTGAGTGGCAAAAGTATGTGACATTTGTGAGACAAGCTAAGAACCTTCACAGAGATCCATATGGTTTGTTGTACGACTATCTCAAGCACTATGAGTCTGAAGTTGAAAAAGATAAACTCGCCCGAGGAGGATATACATCACCACCTACTTCTAATCCTCTTGCACTCGTTGCTCAAACTCATACTTCACATCCTCCGATGTCTAATCATGCTTATGATCAGGAACATAATTATTTCAGTCACCAGCAACCTCCTACTTCTCAACACGCTTCTACTCAGCTTGCTCCATATGATAACAATGATAGCATGTATTACTCTAATCAGATTGAAGATGATGATGATGACGTCAATACGTTGAATCAAGGACTTGCTCTTGTTGCTCGTGCTTTTAGCAAATTCTCCAACAAAACAAACAACCGTCTTCGTTCTTCATCAAATACAAGAAACCAAGCTGTCATTCAAGATGGTCGAGTTGAGATTCAGAACCGTAATTCAGGACGTTCAGGTGGGTACACTGGAAATTCTGGGTATGGACAAAGAGTCAACAACAATGGGGGATTCAGAAACAATCCAGGTGCTCCTCAGCGAAGTAATGACAATGCTGCTAGTAACAACACAGTCTCTGGGAATGCGATTTGGTGCTACAACTGCAACAAAAAAGGTCATATTGCAACTGCATGCCCTCACCCAAGAAAACGTAGTCAGTTTCACAAGCAAGCATTACTTATGGCTCTCAAAGATGAAAAGGAAGGAACTTTCAATGCTCATGAGAACAGTTTCTTTGCTAATGCTTACAATGATGATGATATGGAAGATCTTGAAGCCAATGCAGCTGTGATGCTAATGGCCAACATGTAGGAACATTAGTTGAATGATTCAGGCCCAGTGTTCTCCACTGATGGTTTGTCTCAGGTAAATGACCTAACCACATGCTCCACAGAATTTAATGCATCACCCTCTGTTTCTGAATCAGATCAGGCGCAAGTTGTTCCTTCTGAATCATTTTTCTCTTCTCAAGAGGATGAACAATTAGACATAGTTGTTATATTTGATGATGACACTGTCGTCTCATTTGATGGTCCTATTGAGCAAGACGAAAATGACCACATTGAACAACATGAACCTCCTTCTGATCCAGCTCCTGACTGTACAGTTACGGACGTGCAAACTAAAGTTTTGAAAGAAAATGCCGATTTGAAAAAGGACATTGAATGTTATAAAAAACAACTTTCAAACTTTCAAAATGAAGTTCATCGTGAAAAATTCTTTGAAAAGTCATTTCAGGATTCATATGTCAAAGAACAAAATCTTCAAAAGCAAATATATGACATAGTTGAGTCAAACGGCAAATTGGTTTCCAAACTGGAAAATGAAAAACATGATCTTCAAAAACAAGTTGTTCAACTCCAACAGGAACTTTCAAAAACACAAAAAGAGGTGATAACTTGTAAACAGGAATTTTATGAACATAAAGTGCAAAAACGAGAAAAAGAAAGTTCTTTACTTGATGATAATATCGCTCTCGAACGTCAAATTAAAGCTTTTCAAAATATCGTTTATAAACATGGGGAATCTGTAACGACAATTCAAAAGTTTACTTTAAAATCAAGACCAGATAAAGGTTTTGGCCTCGGCGATTACAGATCCTCTTTTCTTCGCACTGTTTTCAAAAGAAATCCTAAGCTGTACAGTATGGACCAATTGATGGATAATAATGTTGTGTGTGTTATTGTACATAATACTGAGGAAGAATACGAACTTGAAGAGAAGAGTCGATCCAAAATGAGTCAAGTTGAATATTGCAAACCATATGATTACTCAAAAGCTCCTCACATTTCAAAATCTTTTGTTCCATCAAGAGAAATACCTGAGAAATCATGGTATGTTACTGAGTCTTATGTTTCATCTTCCAATGGAGCTCCTGTCAAACCCGTGGCACAAGTAAATGGTCCATTACCTTCTTCTGGTCATGTGACACCATTACCTACACGCTGTAAAGTTTTAGACTATTTTCAAACATTCATGAAAGGCATCGATACTTTGGAAAACGTCATTGAACAACATTCGCAGATTAAAATTATTACTTTTCAATCAGCTTACGAGCGGGAAAAGCGAGACATTTTTCAAAAACAAATTCTGCCTTTAGTTCAAAATTTGCGTTATTGTGCTACTCGTTGGGAACAGGAACTCCAAAAAGAAGTTAAAGATATGAAAGAAATTTTCGCTCTTAATGAAAATGCAATTTTGGTCCAACAAAGCAAAAACCGATTTTTGAAAACAGATTCTGATCGACTCTTGGAACAACTTCTTCAGGCTGATTTTCATAGTTATCTCATGAATGAACTCTATTTTTCCAGCAATGCTGAATTATTTGCAGAGTACTGTACTGAACTTGTTTTGTTGAACAAAATGAAACATTGAAACATCAATATGATACGTTGCGTCAAAACAGTGATGATGTGATAAACAATCTTTCAAACGAAATTTGTCAACTCAAACAAAAGATTGATTGGTGTCAAGCTCAAAGTATTGAAACTGAATTGCAACTATGTACCAAGATTGAGTCTCGCAAAAACAAATGTCTTCTACTTAAACATCAAATTGCGGAGTTAAAAATTGAAAAGGCCGAATGTCTTCTACTTAAAAATGAAATTGCAAAGTTAAAAATGGAATGCGCTGACTAGCAACAAAACCGCAATGACATAAGTTATTGCAATGGTTTACTTGAGTCTGAAATTCAGGACAAAAATCACATCATCATTGATTTGAAAGAGAAAATTAAACTACTTCAAAATGGAAAATTTATTGACACCACTGTGATAGCACCAGGAATGTTTCTAATAGACAGAACAGATAAGGGTAAGCATGCTAAGAGTTCTAATGTTAGCTCTTACATTTCCACAAGTCTAGTTTCCCCTAAGAGCGTTAGAAGCCCAAAGCCAAAAAACGTTAAGAAGACTAAAAAGACTAGGCTCTCGCAACATAAAAGTGGAACACTAGAAGTGCAAGAAGTGGAAGCTCACCTTAGGAACTCGAATAAAACTCATGTTGCATCTGATTTAGATTCTAATCTGGTAAATTGTAATCCAAATCTTAATGTAACGAATGCTGAACCTTCTAATGTTTTGAATATTAATGCATCTTGTGTGTTTTGTCGTAAAAGTGTGTTATCTGGTGATCATACCAAATGTGTAGCTAATAATCTCTTACACCATAAAATCAAACGTAGATCCGGCTCTTCTTCTAGGTCCACTAAAGCCTCTAAGTCTACCTTAAGAAAAACGCCTACTACAGTTTCAAATAATGTTGTAGTCAACCCAAAAGCCAATCAACAACTCTAGGAACCCGCCAAAAGCTAGTGCATTCACTAAGAACAAAGCAAAAACTAGTTGGAACTGGTAACGTTGGTTACAATACAAACCAAATTTTAAATGGATTCCTAAATTGTTAAATATTTGTGTTTCTAACCAACAGGAACCCACAATTTCCTTGGGTTCCACCCTTACTTCTGTTCCATCTCTGTCGTCTTCTTTTGATGCAGGTGGTTCAGATCGTTCTCTGGATTGTTGATGGTGGTTGCACCCGACATATGACAGGCAATCTCAAACTGTTAAAAAACTTTGTCTCAAAGTTTATTGGAACTGTCAGATTCGGGAATGATCAGTACACTTTAATCATGGGTTACGGAGACTACATGCATGGGAATATTGAAATTAGCAGAGTTTATTATGTTGAAGGCTTGGGTCACAACATATTTTCAGTCGGTCAATTTTGTGATGGAGATTTAGAAGTTGCATTTCGCGAGAAAACCTGTTTTGTTCGTGATCTACAAGGCAATGATTTGATGTCTGGCAAACGTGGCACTAACCTTTATACAATTTCAATGTCCGACATGATCGCCTCATCTCCAATCTGTCTTCTATCCAAAGCTGAAACGACTAAATCCTGGTTAAGGCACAAACGCCTTTCTCATTTGAATTTCAAAACAATGACTGATCTCGCTCGTCACAAATTAGTTGAAGGCTTTCCAAGATTCCGTTATGCCAAAGATCATCTATGTCCAGCCTGTGAACAAGGAAAAAGTACTCGTGCTCATTTTCCCTCAAAACCTGAACACAGTACTAATCATGTCTTACAATTGCTTCATATGGATTTGTGTGGTACGATGCGTGTTCAAACAATCAACGGTAAACGCTACATTTTAGTAATTGTTGATGATTACTCTCGCTGGACTTGGGTTTATTTTCTTCGAAGTAAAGATCAAGCTCCTCAAATGATCATCACCTTTCTCACCAAAATACAAGTTCAGCTACGCAACACAGTCAGAATTGTAAGAACTGACAATGGCACAGAATTTAAAAATCAGACTCTAAGGTCGTATTTTGAGAAAGTGGGAATTGAACATCAAACATCTATTCCACGCACTCCCGAACAGAATGGAGTAGTCGAAAGACGCAACAGAACGTTAGTGGAAGCTGCTCGAACGATGTTAATCAATGCTCAATTACCAGATTACTTATGAGCAGAAGCTGTTTCAACCGCTTGTTACACCCAAAACCGTTGCATGATCACAAAACGCCATAACAAAACCCCATATCAGATTGTTCACAAAAGGAAACCAAACATCAGTCACTTTCTGTATTCGGAGCTTTATGCTACCCAGTCAATGATCGTGATGATCTAGGTAAACTTAAAGCAAAGGCTGACATCGGAATATTTATAGGATACTGTGAAAATTCAAAAGGCTATCGGATATGGAATCGTCGTACTATAGAAATTCAAGAAACTATTCATGCTAATTTCGATGAACTCACTCAAATGGCTTCTGAGCAAAACGGCTTAGAACCCGCAACCAACCGTCTTAACTTTCCGGTCTCTTCGGATGAACCATTGTCACTTTCTCGTAAAGAAGTGGAAACCTTGTTTGCTCCATTGTTTGATGATACGTCTGTTAACCATCCATCTGAGGCCACACCAATTTCCGCTGCAAATCTTGATCAACATCAAGAACCTGATACACCTCAACAAACAACAACTTCTGTTGGAAGAGACGGTCCTCCAGTCATATCACCTACAACAACAGAACAAACCGGGTCCAACTCACGACAATCAGCTGGAGATTCCATACCTTTATCAGTTCCACAACCCGCAGAGCATGACCCAAAACCATTCATTAATCCATTTGCAAATGCTCAACCCGACATTGCTGAGTCATCTACACGCAATTTGGGTCCTGCTCACTTGCGAGATACTTATCAACTTCATCCTTCGACACACAAATGGACTAGAGATCACCCCTTAGTTCAAATTATTGGCCATCCAGATGCACCTATCATGACAAGACAACGCCTTCACACAGACGGTGAAACTTGCATTTATGCACTCACAGTTTGTGAAACCGTACCTAAAAATGTCAAAGAAGCAATGACTTATGAAAACTGGATTGAGTCTATGCAAGAAGAATTCGAAACTTTTCAAAGATTAGAAGTCTGGGAATTGGTTGAAAAACCAGAAGGCATCATTGTCATTGGTTTAAAATGGATCTGGAAAAACAAACTGGATGCAGAAGGCACGGTCATACACAACAAATCACGTCTGGTAGCAAAAGGTTACTCTCAAGAAGAAGGAATCGATTTTGAAGAATCATTTGCTCCTGTAGCTAGACTTGAAGCAGTACGGATATTATTAGCATTTGCTGCTCATCGGAATATGATTGTTTACCAAATGGACGTGAAAACGGCTTTTTTGAACGGTCAACTCCGAGAAGTGGTTTATGTCAGTCAACCTGATGGATTCGTTGATCCAGAACCTCTCAATCATGTTTACAAGCTTAAGAAGTCACTATACGGTCTTAAGCAATCCCCCAGGGCGTGGTATGATAAGCTTTCTAAATTCCTGTTGGCTAATGATTTTACTCTAGGCTCAGTGGATCCAACACTGTTTACAAAAACCTACGGGATGGACTTATTAATTGTTCAAATTTATGTCGATGACATTATTTTTGCTTCAAGCAACAAAAATTACTCAATAGATTTTGCAAAATTAATTACAGATAATTTTGAAATGTCCATGATGGGTGAACTTACGTTCTTTCTAGGACTACAAGTTCATCAATCACCCCGTGGAATTTTTCTAAATCAGTCCAAATATGCTCTTGAGATTTTAAAGAAACATGGTATGCAAAGTAGTGATACTATGAATACACCGATGGCCAATTCCACTAAACTAGATGCTGATATACATGGGACTCCAGTTGACCCTACCAAATACCGAAGTATTATTGGGTCCCTCATGTATCTCACATCCAGTAGACTTGATATTGTATTTGCTGTCTTTATGTGTTCTCGCTATCAGGCTAATCCAACTAAAAAACACCTCAATGAGGCAAAAAGAATCCTTCGATACATAAAGGGAACCATCCACTTGGGGATCTGGTATCCGAAGGATTCTGGTTTTGAACTAATAGCTTTTTCAGACGCTGACCATGCAGGATGCTTAGAATCGCGAAAAAGTACATCAGGTGGCTTACAGTTTCTTGGAGATAAACTTGTGTCTTGGCAAACAAAGAAGCAGGATTGCACATCACTGTCATCTACAGAATCTGAATACGTAGCTATGTCTGCTTGTTGCGCTCAAGTCATTTGGATGAGATCACAACTTAAAGACTATGGCTACTTATTCAACAAGATTCCGATCTACTGCGATTCTAAGAGTGCCATTGCAATCTCCTGCAACACAGTTCATCATTGCAAATCCAAACACATTGATCTCCGATACCATTTCAACAAAGAGCATGTCGAGAAGGGTACAGTTGAATTATATTTTGTGGGTACTGAGTACCAATTGGCGAACTTACTTACAAAACCCTTAGCTCCATCAAGGTTTGCAAGTTTAGTTCACCAAATTGGTATACGATGTTTGACACCATTTGATTTGCAAAGGTTTTTAAAACAAAAGTAAAGTGTCAAACATCAACAACTTAACTATCTTTGTAAAATAAATGCTTTTTCTTTATTTTTTTATTAAACTTTAAAATATATATATATATATATATATATATATATATATATATATATATATATATATATATATATATATATATATATATATATATATATATATATATATATATATATATATATATATATATATATATATTTTCTCTATTTTATGCAAGTATATCGCTCTCTTTCAACACCTTGTTATTTTTCCAAGTGTTGAGGGGGAGACTCGCCTAAATTTTATAAATTTCTTCAACAAACGATATACTTGCATATTACCTTTGATGCGTCGTTTCGGGATTTCATAAGCTATCTCATATCTCGTTTCCTTTTCTCAAAATGGTGACGTAAGTTAGTATATCTTTGTGTCTTTACTTATTTCTAAGTTTAGGACTTATCTTGCTAAATGGATAGTTAGGGGACCATATGTGACAAGTTTCAAAAGTTCCAAAAATTAACAAAAACAAACACCCCCCGTTTTTTCATAAACCCCACAAAAACATTTCTAAAACCTCTTAAACCCTCTATTGCATATCTACGGCTCAAATTCAAACGAATAATCCGTGCTACCAATAATCAAAACGTAAGTTTTTATATGATCCTTAGATGATTTCTAACAACGGTTTTCGTTTAATCACAAAGTTAACAGTTAGATTTCACGAATTTTCGTTTTGAAAAGCTAGGGTTTATGATGTTTCGAAAAATATCAATTCATGTTTAGGAGGTTAATTCTTGATAGGGGTTTTATGCATATACTTGTTTCTATCCTTCCTATAACGATTAATCTCATTTAAACACATGTTTGTGTGATTTTCGAAACCTAGGGTTTGGTACGAATTGGGTTTTGTTAATTTGTTGATGTTTCTTGTTATTGTTCTTGGTGGGATATAGTCTTATGTGTAAATGAATCATGTTTATGCTTTTTTAATTTAAATAATTTACATGAATGCATGATTCTCGATAGATAGGGTTTCGTTCAAAGTGGGTTTCTCTCATATTGTGTTCAAATGTGATGCTTATTGTGCCTAAATGTTTCTAATGCACATTTGTGATATGCAAGTACCTGTCATCATCAATTGTACCATGATTTTGCTTCTTATCGAGAAAGTGTTCTTGAATTATTTTTTGAAATCACTATATTCGATTGATTAGTTTGTTTCTAATTGTTGAATATCATCACTTGCAACAGGTTATATCACTTGGAATTCATATTATCACAAAGAAACGTACGTTGGCATAGTTTCGAAATTCTTGTATAAGAATTTTCGAAAAACAGATTTTTTTCGCAATCACCAGTCTTGGTAAAATTTCGAGATCACTCAAGTCTCTGTCTTCTCGAAATTTTTTTTCAAAGAACTGTATTTTTCGAAATCCTTATTTCGCAAATACTCTTTGATACTTTTCGAGAAACCCAGACTTGGATGTTTGCGAAATTTTCCACCATATTCTGGCTCTTTTCGAAAACACATACTTTGAAAATTTTTCGAGAACCCACAATGGACGGTTTGCGATAAACTCTCATAAATCCTGTTTTCTTTCGAGAACACCAATTATGGAGTTTTTCGCAAATGTCTTTATTATGGGTTTGCGAAATATTTTCAGAAGTGCACTTTTTCGAAATTACTTATAATGTTGTATCTTGTACTTCACTTGTATCATTTCGAGAACATTGTGGTTATGTAATTTCGAAAACATGTTATATGTGACAATGTGTCACAACTCGTAATTTCCGGTCATTTTCTAAACTTCGACAATTTACTATTCACAAGTTACTATTCACTATTTACTATTCATCGATCACTATTCATCGTTTTTGAGGTCAATTTGACATTTCAAGAAACATTCAGAAATTTTACTATTCACTTGACACTATTCATTTCTGGAAGAAATATCACTATTCACGTGCATTACTCATGTGATCGTAAATTTAGTTTACGAGTATTCAAATTCGCGTAACCGTATTGGTTCGGGTGCGAATTCATGCATTATCATTTGGGACATCTCATATAGACTAGAAATAGTCTGCGTATTATCATTAGGGCACTTGCATACTATTCCACTCGTAGGATAATTAAATTAATACTTTTGGTACAATTAACGATTTACGTATGTTTATTTTAAATAAACACTAATACGCGAACTATAAATGTGACTAACATGTCCGACACTCCCAACTATGATCCCAATATATTTTTATATTCATTTTTATAATATAAAAATTATAATATTAATTTACCCGGTGTTTTCCAATCAATTGCTACATTTTACGGTCGGAGCTTATAACTCCGTCGGTTTGCGTTATTTCAACCCGATAAATATTTTAACACCCAATTCTCATCAGGAATGTAATTTTATAATTTTTACAACGTCATCACATTTTATTTGGTACAGTTAAAATTTATTTCTAGTTAACTCGGTACCCAGTATCCCCTAAAACTAATAATATCTAACTATATCAACTCAATAATACACAAAAATCACACTTTTCTTCCTACTTTTTTGACAATTGCCGCCCCCCCTCCCCCCCCCCCCCCCCCTTACTCCATCCTTACATCTTTTGAAAATTTCCTACTAACCTCATAAATGCTTGTACAAAATGTTATCTAACCTATTATACAATAATATACATATCATATAACTAGATATTTTCTCACATTATTTCTCATTTCAACAAGATATCACCAAAGTTACTCTCTCTTTTTCTCTCTACTCCATATATACGGCAACAACAAGAAGAGGAGCAAGACCAAGAAAGTTTTCCAAGTTCAAGTGTTTATCTAGTTATTTAGGTTATTCTTGTAAGGTTTTGAAATATAAACTTAAGAATACTAAGGTTTTCATCATCTAATCACACCATCTTTCAAGTAAGTTAACAAAACTCATTTCATAAATTTTTTTTACAAGTTATTACTATGGTTATATATTTTTCTTACAAGAACTCATGCATATATTAACTTATACCACTCCATTTTTGTATATATTTAACTTTTAAGCCCTAGAAATGATTTTTGGTTAGATCCTTGTTAGATCCACTTGGTTATGATGTTTAGGAACCCATGACACCCTAAGAAGGTGTATGGTAGGATTAGACTAGTTTTGTGGTGATTGAAAGTGGTTTGGTTGAAGTAGAAACTAGATTGAAACCTTGAAAATGGTTTTTGAACAAGTAAAAAAATACATGCTGTCCTATCTTGGTTCACCCAGAAAACTCCGAATTTACACAGTAACTTTTGATAATATTTTTAGAAAATACTTTCAAAAACGAAGCCGTGGGCGAAAGAACGGATTAAAACGAGTTAATAACGAAGGAGATATGATTTTCCGAATTTAACGACGAAAACTATTTTCTGAAAAACTGCATGCTGTTTGACAGTTTTCGACGGGCAAATAGAGGCGTTAAACGTAACCTAGAGGAGTCGAGCTATCAAAAATATATTAGTATTTACTAAAACGAATCCGTGGATATAAAGAACGAGTAAAATGAGCTTAAAACGACCAAGTTATACACGTTTTAACATCGTCAAAACTATATATATATATATATATATATATATATATATATATATATATATATATATATATATATATATATATATATATATATATATATATATGGTCACAAATAGAAATAATAACTTACGCACCAAATGGTATATTTTCTAGAAATATTACTAAGGACTATATTCTTAACAAATGAAATACGTATGACCCAAAGGAATATTTATACGACTTAACGACGTTATTTTAAGATTTTCGATACGAGGAATGGAACGCTAACATTGTTATACGATATATTACGACAAGTTTTTATAACTCCATTGGGACTTATTTTTCCTAAGTATGGAAACTATTTTACTTTGACAATAACTAGTGTTTCCAAGTTACGAGTGGTATAGGCATCATGTGCACGTGCATTCATTTCATTATGTCATGATCTAAGGTAGATCGTTATTACTCATATTAGGTTGCGGTTAGAGATCGTGCCTCATTTCAGTGTATCCATTCTTGTCATCGTAGCTATCGCACCAGGTGAGTCATAGCCCCTACTTTTTCAATTGTTTTGCAAACTCTTTGGGGGAGAATACATGCTCGTTTTACTTAAAACACATTACTTGTTTTACCTGGTTGATTACTCAAATATTCCCAGCTTTATCTAAATATATATTTGATCACCTACACTTCATTAGTATGCTTGACTACCGGTATTTCTTTGGTATATTTAACCACCTGCATTCATTGGTATGTTTGATTTTCTTGTATTTCATGGGATTGATTATCCTTGTTTACATGACCACATTGTCATATTTGTTAATCTGGCGACATTGTCAGTATTGTTTATCTGGCGACATTGTTAGTATTGTTTATCTGGCGACATTGTCAGTATTGTTTATCTGGCGACATTGTCAGTATTGTTTATCTGGCGACATTGTCAGCGTTATTTATCTGGCGACATTGTCAGTATTGTTTAGATAACCTCTTTGACTGAATCATTTTATTTATATAGCCGTTTTGCTATATTTATCTGGGAATTTGGATACCATTATTACTTTTGTTCACGTAGACTTTAATACATTTGGCAGTGGGTTGTAAACACACAGGTTACAAGTCTCTTATGGCGGGACTTGCAACTGAGTGGATTTACAATGCCTTTGCTGGGCGATCATTTTTCTCTATAGGCATTATTTGTTAAACAAACTCTATGAACTCACCAACCTCGTGTTGACACTTTAGCATGTATTTTCAGGTTTTAAGCTTATGGCACGCTACAGGAGGTTTTGGCAGGGCATGGCATGGTCATAGAAGACTCTGATTATTCGTTTGGGGACCGTTTTAAACTATCTTAAGGGCCTACTTCCGCACTACTTTTAACGATGTAAATTCAATATTTTTGATTTAACTATTTTATTCTAAATGATTGAAATGAAAACCATTTTTGAACTAGTGTTGTAATACCAATTGAGTTACACCCCAGTTACACGTATGCTTCCGCTGGACCCGATTTTGGGGGTGTGACACAATGTGATAATGGATTCTAGTCTATGTACAATGTGATGTGATTTGTGTTAATTCGTTGTGCATGTGACTTTCTAAGTATACGTCACTTATCAATATACATGCAATAATTGAACCATACGTGCTTACATGATTCTATAAATGCTTAACTTTAATCAAACTTTGCAATCGTGCTAACTCGTAACAAATCTCGATGTTTGGTTTATGATAATGCTTTTCAGAATAACATGGCTGAACACAACGAGAATGTCCCTGAACAAGCTCTTCCATTACTCACCATGGATGATATCACTCCCGCTAACTACAACGTTATGATTGGCAACAACAATCCACGAGTTGATTTCGACAAATTGAGAATTACTGAGAACTCGTGCAAGATTGTTAAAGATATTCTTCTTGCACATCCATGCAAACATCTGCTCATCTGTTCTACTTCAGTTCCTCTGTTTTACCTTCATCAGTTCTGGCTAACGGCTAAGGCAAATTTGGATGATGAGTCTTTTACTGTTACGCTGGATCGCCAAGTCTACACTGTAGATCACGACGTTCTTCGTACAGTCCTTCTCCTGCCTCAAACTGACAACGAATTTGCTCCAATACTACCTGAACTGGACCTTCTTGACTTCTTTATTGAGTTAGGATATGATGTTGATGATGACATACCTCTGGTCAAACATTCCAGATTCAATGCCAAGAATATACCTCAGCCCTGGAGAACATTCTGTTTGTTGGTTGTAAGATCTATATCAGGAAGAAAAAGTGGTCACGAACATCCTAGGCTTGAGCATTTACAAACATTCTGGGGAATGGTGACTTTGACACCTATTGAATTTGCAGTTCCAATCATGAATGATATAGTCTACAGCATCCAAACCGAACGTGTTAAGACTATGATCCCGTTCACAAGATTCACCAAGCTTCTCATTGAACATTTCTGCAAAGACACTCCAGAATTTATCAAGAGGATGGGCGACCCTAACGAGCCAAAGCACCTCTTCGAGGACGACTTCACCACCTCTTTCATCAAGACGACCACTTCCTCTACCAAGATCAAAGGAATGAGGCTTCCCGAATATCCTCTTGATGGCAAAATCAAGAAAAGTCTGAACTACAAATACTATGATAATGCTTACAAAGGGGTACAGGAAGAAGCTACTATTCAGACTCGTAGCAAAGGAAGTGTGAAGTCTGGGAGTACTACAAGCACCACTGGCTCACCTCAGACTAAGTCTAAGGCTGCTCCCAAGAAAAAACCATCAGCTAAACCCAAGACTTCCGCCAAACCTAAACCAACATCCAAACCTAAACCTGCATCCAAGCCAAAGAAGAAGGTAACTCCTGAGTACATTCTTCATGATGAACCTACACCTCCACCTTCTGAAAGCGAATCTGAGTTCGACACGGAATCTGAAGAAGAAGAACAAGACTTTGAAAGAAGAGTTAGAGTACCTGAAGAAACATTTCCTGCAACGGAGATCGCTATACAACAAAGTCTTGAAACTATTGAAGCAGAGACAAGAAAAAGGAAAGGGATCACTATTAATGAGCCTAATGATGATGAAGAAGACGAACTAATCGTTGAACAGTTGGTCGATAAACGCAAACTAAAAAGTATAGTTGTCGACACACGAGCTGAAGAAAAGCAACTTCGCAAAGAACAAAGGAAAGCAGCACTCGAAAGCCGACTTATGTCTCAACCTTCACCACCACCACCTGTCGATCAATCAGAACATGAAGGAGCTACAAGCAGCATGATTCCTCCCACTGTGTCCACTACTTTAGAACCAGCCTCACAACATGATGACATAGTTAAAGACACAGATCTTACAGGAGATATCACTATGACTGAGATTGCACATGTAGAGGAGAATGTTGGCGGACAAGAGTACATTGCTACGGATCAGGAACATGAATACCTCATTACTCCAGAGTTTCTTGCACGAGAAGCAGAGGAAGCAGAGGAACGACGAAGAAAAGAAAATGAAGAGAAGAATGCTTTCAATACCGACATATTTCTCAAATCATCTTCTCAGCAGACTTCCTCAGCACAACCTCCACCTCCTCAAGACTCTCCACCAAAGGATCCGACTACTCCTGCTTCTTCTTCAAGCTCTCACAACGAGTCGTCATCCGAGTCATCACCTGAGCATTCATCTCCCACACCTTCTGAAACCGCATCAAAGCAGCATTCAATCAATGAACCGAAACAACCAGTTGATATTCAGGAGCAAGTCAACAAACTTACCACCATGGTTACCGGTCTTGCCAAACAAGTTGAACATTTTCAGGAGTCAAAGCAGCTGATCGATAAGTTTTTGAACTCTGATTACACATGATTTATTAAGACTGTCACACAAGATTATCTTACTGAAAATCTATTTGAGATTGTCACTCCTGAAGTAGCAAACCTTCTTGAACCAATCAAGGAAAATTTGGATCACAGAATCAGAAGTGTCGTTAGAAAAATGTTGTCAACAACACCATTCACGCTTCACACTGCAAAAGCTTCTACTGCAGCTCCAACCGTCCCTGAATTATCCTTCGATGACCTGCTTGCTAAACTCTTCGACAAAGTTGCCTACAAAACCACACAGACTACTGAAGAAAAAGCACTTGTTGATGCTATGATGGCTTACTTGTCCAAAGAGTCATGCAAAGATGCAACTGGAACCCTGAAAAGGTCAAGGAAAGATGACGACCCTGACCCGAACTCAAAAGGCAAGAAACCTAAGTCTGGAACCGGTCCCTCATCTTCTTAACAACCACGAAAGGACTCCACTCCTCCTGGGAATCAACAACACACCTCAGCTACCGGTCAAGGTCCACCTGAAGAGGAAGAAACTTTCATGGAACCAACTGATGACTACCAAGGTCAACCTGACACCGATTACCGTGCCTCCCTATTCCCGATTCACACGCCGGACCATCGTCACCATCCAAGGCTAAAGACAAGGATGCTACATCTAAGTCTAAGAAATCAAAGAAGAGAAGACGTCATTCATGGCTCGACAATGATTACACACCTCAGAATGATTGGTTGACAGAAATGGTTCAAGCTCAACCTCCTCTCGAAGATGAAGAACCCCTTCCTGATAATACTCTACAATTCACTCAAGTCATAATGAAGGATCTTCAGATTAATAAACTCACGAAGACGGAGCTCAGAAGAATCAATAGGGATGCACAGGAATTCCTCAAGTCCAGATCTGGAAACAAAGTGGAATACGAGTATCACATGCAGAATATAGCTAGTGCAATGTCTGTCGAGTTTGACTGGCTAAATCCTGAAATGAATATCGACCTCAGTTCCAAAAATCATGAAAAACCTTACTTCACTGACTGGACTAAACCATTACCTTTAACAGGATTTCCAGATAAACCCAAGCTACCCTACAGCTACTTCTTCAACAAAGATCTTCGTAACATCCAACTCACCCAAGAGACATCCAAGAAGAAATATGCTTCCTCACTCACAATCTCAGTACCAGCCGCAAGATACGAAGTTCCTGCAATTGAAGAGTCTACTCGAGTTTTCAGCAACTCCATCGTAGCTTACGACAGAGATGCTCTACACGGGATTCAACACTGGCCAGAACGTCGTCATCTCGGTTATACCAGCAGATTAGGAGAGAAATCATTGGAAAATGTGAAGCATAAATCTAAGATCATCGCTATTTTGGAGATTCAAGAGTCGCAACGGTTTAACTACATATTCATGCGTGAGATTGTTGTTAAACGACAAGATGAAAAGAAGTACAAGTTCTCCGAAGCAGACTTTCCAGACCTTAATCTCAATGACATCGAAGACATGTATCTCGAAAAGGTTCAAGGAAGAATGCGTGGATTCGAGAGAGAAATTCAGTACAACTTCATGGCATCACTACTTCTATTCATCCGACGATTGATAGTTCAAGAAAGAGTGGAAGATCTTCAGCTTGGAGTGGAAAGTTACCAACAAAAGATCAATTTGACAAAGCCGTAATTCAAATTTGATGGAATCTATCAAACGTCACAGTTTACTCTCATCCAAGAACCTTTTGGTTTCACCTACATTAACAGCAAAAAGTTACAAAGCTTCATGAGGTTCGATGAGATACACAAATTCTGTGATGTTACACTTAAATCCGTTCGTGATGGGCTTGTCAAAAGGTTGAATGATGATCGCCAAAAGATAGCAAAAGGGGAACAACCTAGATGGAAATCCAGCTCAAGAAGACAAGTTCGTAACTTTGTCTTAAAGATTGAAGAAACGTTATTTCGACGGGAACAGATCAGATGACTGGAAAGCTATATCGGTGTCAGACCATCATTTCCTATCCGACTCTTCGAAAGACCCGAACCAAAGTTCACTGACTTTGATGCTCCACTTCCTGACGAAGATTAAATTGGTACATTTGGTTATTAACTTTTCAATATCAATTGTTTCATTTGATTGAATTATTTACATTATGGCTTGTGCACACATAACAGTGTACAACCCGCACTTGTAATGAAAGGACCCTGAGGTACGCATCAGTGCCTCAATACTCACATACGGAGTGAAGGCTTCTTACTTTTGAGTAGAGTTAATCAAACATTTTCTGATTTTCATAACTCTGCTCAAAAGGCAAGTATTTCACCTCAATGAGTATTCACTTGTTGAGGGGGAACACTTGAAAAATTTCATCGTTTGCAAACCAAATGCTCTTGTTGATATCTCCCCATAAGACTCAAAAAGCATATTTTAATCAAAATTTTATCAAAAACAACATCTCATATGCTATTTTTGAGGGGGAGAAAAGTGAAAGTGATTAAAATATGAAAGTTCTAAGTTGCTTTAAGTCAAATCTCATGCGAGCTAGACTCAGATTCACCCAAGAATTGACGAAACATAAAAGTTAGTAATCTCGAAAAGACTTATCCTCGACGGGTAATAACATCAAGTTAGTTACTAGAGCTAGTTGTCACCTAAAAGCTGACAATTGAACTCTTTAACTAGCCACGTAAGCGTGTCTCGAAAAGGATTTGTCTGAGTAGAAATGTACCATTTCGAGAAACTTTCTGTGGATTTGACCAGGCCGGGTAATAACTTCAAGCTAGTCTAACGAGTGATGTAAGCGTGTCTCGAATCGGTCAGGTTCACTGAAAGTGGATCAATTCAAAAGTGCTTGCTCCTCCCACATGTGCAAACTTATTTAAACACTTATGAGCACATGTGAAGGGGGAGCCCTTCAAAAGTAAACACAAAACTCTCAAAGTGTTAAACAAAATGTTTGATATTCACAAACACTTTGAGAGATTTTCAAAGGTTTCTTGGCTATTGTCGGATAATCATGGAGTTATAAGGTGATTAAGATAGGAAATTCAGTCCTATGATCCGCCAGAGCCGGAGGGATCTACCCAAGGACATCACCAATAGTTAGAATTAGAAGTCCTTAGGTATGATACGATAAAAGGAGAAAAGAATGAAAGGGAAAGAAGGAGTTGAAGAATTAAAAAGAAAAGTAAAGAAAAGGGTGAAAAGAAATAGCCCTCCATATGTTCAACCTTAGGGCAGACACCGGGTTCAATTCATATGCTACTGGTTGTTGCTAAGGCGGCGCCGGTATTGAAGATAAAGTCATCATGGATCCAGTGACGCAATGCACTAAACCTTCTTAACCACTCAAGTTCTCTTAAAAGAGCTTGTTTCATTCTTACGGGGAACCGATGTAATCTATCGACTAATCTCTTAGAGATGGTTGATATTGAAGCAGGAGACCCCTCCCTAGTCTCCGCATAGGAAACCTAAGTGTGCACTTTTCGAGTCTAGAGCCATGAGATACATCAAAGATCTCGTAGGAACACTTAGTATTTCTACAACTGGTGTTCTACATCAATGGACACCAGCTGTAAACTATCGAGTCCTTCGCAGATCTTAGCAATCTGCCGAGAACGTTTATGAGAGAATTTACATAAGTATTTCTCAATGACTGAACGGAAATCCTGCCAGGGTCAACATCAAACAGCCCTGACAGCAGGTCACTTCGGTAACTCCTTGCGGGTTACGCTTAGTGTTTGCGGTGGTTTCTTAGCAGTCTACAGTCGTGGAGTGATCCCCAGCGACTCACCCAGTCATTGAGCTACTTAGTAGGTCTTGTAAGCTCCTTCGGGAGTATCTGACATGGGAACGGCCTTGATAAGGGTTAGAAGGAGTCTTCACACTATGCTGTTGACGATCTCTAATTCCTTATCTGTAAGTACCGGATGTTTTATTGCCAACTGTTTACTTGCAGTGTTACATCATCTCCATGGCGACGGATTCCACATGCTCATACATACATCTTGAAGTCATCAAAAGCTCCCTCAAAGATCAAAGCAACACAAAGTTCAAAGAAAGATTCTACGCCAAAATGAAGAATCTACAAAGTATAAAGACTTAAGATCTTATGTGAAAGAAAGGGAACTATGTGCATGTATAAGTCAGAATTTGAAGATGTATGAGCATGTTGGAATGGCGGACTACCACCACAGACGCAGAAGTGACGAAAGGCAGACAACTTCATAACATGATCACTATCACAACAACAAAGAACAAAGAACAAAGAACGATGAAAGATTTATCTCATGATTATTGAAAGACGTCTAAAGCTATGAAAGTCAAAGATGAAGAAATGACAAAGACGTCAAGCAACCGTGATGACCGACCCTTAGGGGGAGATTGTTGGGATCAAAGTTTGACTATTTTATCAAGTCTCGGTCATTTGTAATAATAGGTTGCTTAAGTTATTATTTACTTTCATTTATGTTATGTTTACAAGGTTACTAGACTTAAGTTATCTAGCCCATGGGCCTTTAGCCCACACATTTTGTAAGAAGGCAAGGACTAGGAGTGTTGCCCTAGCTCCTTACCTATAAATAGATGTCTTAGGTCTCTTGTAAACCTGGTTGTTTATTAGAAATCATAAGGAAACTCTTGCTCTCATTATTCTCTTATTCAAATATTCACCCAACTCCTTATATCTATCTCATTCTTGTTTGTGTGAAATTAATATGGTGACCTAACAAACTCTCTATTATTACAAAGGACCATTTTGGAGAGAATGTTAAGTAAGAAAGAATGAGATGGGATGCCAACTGATGCTAAGCTCGTTCCCTTTTATAGTCCTCAAAAGGAGCTAAATGACATCATGTATGACATTCTCTTGAAGCAAGTTGTAGTCCCACTTGCAAGATTCTTCATCTAAGTACAGTGTATCTAATCCAAGAAGCAAAAGCCACATATCTTAAAGGTCATTTGACATTTCCACATCTGCCTTTTTACTAAAAATCTCCCACTTAAAGATTTGATTGAAGCCCAATCAATCTTCACACCGTTATCCTTCCTTGCACTTTCATGTTTCTTACGTTTCCGCTAGGCCGCATGAGGATCGAAACCATATGAACTTGTCACAGTTGATTGCTTTCGTCAGATAATCAGCCACGTTATCATCAGTATGAATTTTCTGCATATCCACGGTTCCCTCTTCCACTTTCTCACGAACGAAGTGATACTGAACTCGTATATGCTTTGTCTTTGAATGAAATGCTGGATTCCTTGCAAGATACAAGGCACTCTGGTTGTCACAAAATAGAGTAATTTTCTCTTATTTGTGGCCCAACTCTTCCAACAACATCTTCAACCATACTGCTTCATTACTGGCTTGAGCAACTGCAACATATTCTGCTTCTATAGTTGACATAGCGACAACTGACTGCAGTTTTGAAACCCAGCTTACTGTTCCGCCAGAAAATGTAAATGCATACCCAGTGGTTGATTTACTTCCGTCAAGATCACCTGCATAATCAGAATCAACATATCCCTTGACAATTAAACCCGAATCCCCATAACATAATGCAACATCCAAGGTTCCTTTAAGATATCTAAAGATCCTCTTTACAGCTTCCCAATGCTCTGTACCAGGTTCCGCCATGTACCGACTCACTACTCCCACTGCATGTGCAATGTCTGGTCTTGTACAAATCATCGCGAACATTAAACTTCCCACTGCTGATGCATACGGTACTCAAGACATTTCCATCCTCTCTTCTTCACCGCTAGGGCTCATCTTGGAGGATAACTTGACATTAGTAGGAAACGGGGTTGATATAGGCTTACAATCTTGCATATTAAACCTTTGCAAGATTTTCTTCATATAATTTTTCTGTGAAAGCTAAATTTTCCTACTAACTCTATCTCGGTGAATTTGCATCCCTAGAATCTTGTTTGCGGGTCCAAGGTATTTCATCTCAAATTCCCTAGTGAGCTCTACCTTCAGCTTACTAATACGATCTTTGTTGGGGCCTGCAACCAACATGTCGTCTACATATAACAGCAAGATGACAAAATCATTGTCTCCAAACCTCTTGTAATATGCACAAGGGTCTGTGTGTAGTCTGTTGTTGGGTCACTGAATTTCCCAATCTTCTTCTAACAAGGATTTGAACGTAAAATAACCTAAGTATTAACAAGTCACTGAGTGAACAGTAACTCAGTGAGTCATCTTCAGGATGCTTAGACTGAGCCTAAGAAGAAAGGTTCTCCATTTAGTGAGGCGGAACTCAGTGAAGCGTGATCTAAGCCAAGAAGATGGTGATGGGTTTAGTGAGGATGACAATAACTCACTGAACCCCAAGACTCCTCAACAACTTCATGGTACTGAAGACTGATGACTAAGAGACTGATGTTTTGGCGGGACTGGGCAGGAAAGTTTGATCTGTTTCACTAAAGTGCTTTATCACTTTAAGGTCAAACTTTCCTCAAATGGCTAAAACCAGGCTATCATCAGAAAGTGCCTTTTGGACTTAACCCAAAGAAGTTTCCCTTGCCAGAGAATAAAATCTATCAAGATTTTATTGAGGAACACTTAGGTCCATTGAATAATAGGGTTGTTCACATTTGTGTATAAATAGGTAGCATAAGAGAGGAGTAAAAGTTGACAAGTTTGTGCAATTAATGCTAAGCATTCACAAACCACTTTTACTCCTCCAAAGAACAACATAACCCCTGAGATAGCTCAGTGGGTCCTGAAAGTTGTCACTCAACATAGTTTGAGTTTAGTGAGGAGTCAATACCATACTTGTCGTTTTCAATCCCAAGTGTTATTCCGCAAACACTTGGGTACGATTCTTTTTGATTAACTTCTAATAAAGAATTAAACGTTGGAAAATACTGTCTCTTATGTTTACGTTGCTTTATTGTTAATCAGTTTATACATCTTTGTTTAAAGTCATATAACTCGGTTACTTTAGCTTTGTAGTTATAGTTAACCAAGTAAAAGGGACCAACAAGTGGTATCAGAGCTTTTGATTTGTAAAAATTAAACCTGTTTTCAAAACTTAAGAGTGCTCAAGTTTTTTAAAATCAAGATCCCACTATGACTGACATAGATGTTCCCCAACTTGTCGACAAAAAGGGTGGAAGTTATTCAGCAACTGCCCCTCGACTAGAAGTTGGCAAATTTAATAAGTGGAAAAAGTGAATGCTTTGCTACCTAACTGGGATGGAACCATATTACATTAAGTTGATTAATGATGGTCCATATGTCCCAACAACTGCCCAAGGTTTAATTAAACCTGAAGCTCAGTGGACCCCAGATGAAAGGAGGGTGGTCAATCAAGACCAGCGCCTAAAAAGCATCATTATATCATGCCTCCCTGATGATATAATGGAATCAGTGATCAATTGTCCCACTACCCAGCAGACATGGACTGACCTGGTTCATAGCTATGAAGGGCCTTCTGATACCAAAGAGAATAGAATCATGGACCTGAAGCTTGAATTCAATACCTTCATGGCCAAGGATTCTGAAAGTCTCTCTGAGACTTATACTCGGTATAAGACCCTCCTGAATGAGCTGACCAATGATGGTGTTATACTGTCAAAACATGAGATCAATGTTGGTTTTGTCAACAGTCTCCCTGAGAAGTGGTTAAACTTCACTCAGGGATTGAGAAATGCAAACCACATTCAGAACCTTGAGCTCCCTGCCATCTATGGGAAGTTTGTCTATGAAGACAATCTTATCACCAGGAGATACCCTGGTAAAGCTCAAGAGACCAAAAAGGCCTTGAAAATTTCACCCATATCAACTGCTTTCTATTCAAAAGGTGTTGTGCAGGATTTTCAGGATGGATCTGATGATGAGGTTGACCAAAGAACCAGTGAGGAGTACCTAAATGATCTTCAAATTGAATTTCATGAAAGAGCACTCCTTGCTAATTCAAAAAGGTTTTTTAAGAAAAACAAATTTCCTTCAAAAGCAAATGTCAACACTGAATGTTTTAAATGTGGCAAAATGGGCCATTTTGCTAAAGATTGTTTTTCAAAAACAAGCTCAGAACCATCCTTCAAATTTTCAGGAAATAACTCTTTTTCAGGCCCCAGCAAATTTCAACCAAAAATGCTTCAGTCTAGTCAAAGATTTGAAAAAGTCCCTCAAATTGACTTTGAAGCCAAGTACAGAAAGGCAAAAGCTAAACTTGCCCTTCTTGAATCATCCTCAACAGTCTCTCAGCCTCCTCAGGCTCCAAATCCTTCTCAAGCCAAGAACAAAGGGCTTGTTGCTGAAACATATGACTGGGATGAGGTAGAAGTGTCCTCTAATGATGATGAAGTTCACATCAGTGCCCTGATGGCTCTGTCAGATGACAACAAACTTGCTGTGGGGAAGAGTCATGCAAGAAATGGTGAATGGGTTAACATCACTATGAGGAAGGTAAATCTTTTACTTTCTATGGATGATAATGATGATTGGAAATCTTACTTAGATTATATTAATGTTGATCTTAAGTATGTTGAAGAGCAAAGACTTAATTTGTTTTCAAAATTTAACAAACTGAGTTTTGAATTAAATCATTCTAGAGATGAATTACTTGCTTTAAAACAAGCCAAGCTTGAAAGTGTTACACTTCAAATTCAAAACTCTGAGCTTGTAAAACAAAATCAAGCTCTTCAGGAAGAACTTAAGAAAGAAAAGGAAATTATTTGGAAATGGACTCAGAAAAACCCTAAACTTTATGAAACACTGAGTCTCACACCCAGCCCCAAAAAGGCAGGTCTGGGTGATGATCAACTCACTGAAGTTTCTGGGGAGAGTAGCCATTCTACAACTTTTCTATTAACCAACATACTCTCTAGCAAGGAACTTGCTCCCAAAACCAGTGATTGGATTGAAAGAAACAATCCTGATCGTAAAATGCCAAATTTTAATACTGGAAGAATCCTGGAGCCTGAAAGTCAGGCTATCAAGGAGCTGCTAGGAGTCACTGATGAACTTAGTCCTACTGAGTCCATCACTGAGTCTAAGTCTGATTTACCACTCCCTCCACTGAAACAACTTCAGGGAGCGGAACCCAATTCTGACCTTGCACCATTAGTCTATTAACCACATTCTCCCAAAGAGAAATCAGGGTTAGGAAAGACTATTCTGAAAAGACCTACTCCTGCACCCACTGAACACCAAAAACCTTCAGTACCCACTGAAGTGAAGCATGAAAGCACTGATTCAAAGGTTGATCAGCTTACTGAACTTGTAAGGATGCTGAGTGAGAAAATTGAGTCCACTGAGAAAAACTCTGACTCAAAATCAACAAAGCCCTCAGTATCCTCAGGTTCTTCCAAACCAAAAACCACACCCAGACCCTCAGGAAGATGTGAACTGTGCAATTATCCAAATCACAACACTGATAAATGCTACAGAGTCCTGTTTTATATGATATGCAAACAAGAGGACCACAGAACTTGTGATCACATCCCCCACACTGCTTCTTTAAAAGTAAGAGGTCTATACAAAAACCAAGGCTATCTGTATGTCACACCTTCCAAACAAAGACTGAAGGCTAAGCCTTTCTCACCATGTCCTCACTGTGGTTTCTATGATCATCTTCCTGATGATTGTATGATGAAAGATTGCTGTGACATCTGTGGAGATCCCTCCCATGAAACCAAGGGACATGACAAAGTTATTCAGTCCAGAAGGAAAAACCAGACCAACACTTCTCAGACACCTGAGGCATCTACCTCCACAAAATGTAAAATATGTGGAAGCTCAGGTCACACAACTTCAGACCATGATTCACTAACTGAGTTCAAAAATTCCCTGAGGACTAAGCCCACTAGAAAGTGGGTCAACAAGAAAAACTAACCCAGTTTACTATTTGTGCAGAAACACATCAAGGATCCTACTTGGCATCTAGACAGTGGATGCTCCAGAAGCATGACTGGTGTGAAAAGTTTTCTGCACAAATATGTGGAAGAACCAGGACCCAAAGTAGTATTTGGTGATAACTCATCAGCTCCCAATGAAGGTTATGGTTCAGTAAACTGCAATGGTATAGTTTTTACAAGAATAGTTTATGTTAATGGTCTCAAGTACAACCTGATAAGTGTTTCCCAACTATGTGATGCCAAATACATAGTTCAGTTTGATGACAAGAGAGGGACCATCTTTAATGCCAATAAGGAAGTTGTGTTGATTGCCCCTAGAAGGGATGATGTATATGTCCTTGACATGTCATCCCTGACTCAGAATGGGACTTGTCTATTCTCAAAGGCAAGTGAGACAATCAACTGGCTATGGCATAGGAGACTCTCTCATCTCAACTTCAAGAACATCAACAACCTGGCCAAACAGAACAAAGTTCTGGGCCTTCCATCCTTGGTGTATACCAAAGACAAGCCTTGTTCTGCTTGTGAAAAAGGAAAACACCACAGAGCATTATTCAAAACCAAACAAACCTTTTCCATCAAAAGCTGCCTACATCTTCTTCATATGGATCATTTTGGACCTGTCAGTCCAATGTCCATTCACCATGAGAAGTATACTCTGGTCATTGTGGATGAATACCCAAGATATACTTGGGTTTACTTCCTGACCAAGAAGAGTCAGGCAGCTGAAACCATCATGTCATTTGTCAGGAACATTGAAAATCAAAATGATGTCAAAGTTAAACAGATCAGGACTGACAATGGCACAATTCAAAAACCAAGACCTTGAGTGTTTTTGTGATGAGAAAGGAATTTCTCAAAATTTCACTTCTCCCTATACTCCTAAACAAAATGGAGTAGCTGAAAGGAGAAATAGAACACTCATTGAGGCAGTAAGAACAATGTTAAATGGCTCAGTCCTCTCAAAACATTTTTGGACTGAGGCAGTTAAAACAGCCTGCTACACTCAAAATAGGTCAATCATTGTGAAAAGGCATAACAAGACTCCTTATGAGATATTCAAAGGAAGGATTCCTGACATCAGCTACTTTCATGTATTTGGGTGTCCTGTGTTTATACATAATCACAAGGATCACTTGGGTAAATTTGATGCCAAAGCTGATGATGGATACTTCCTGGGATATTCCCTGGTTTCTAAAGCCTTCAGGGTGTTCAACACAAGGAGACAACAAACTGAGGAAACTTATCACATTACTGTTGATGAGAGCACTAAATCCATCAGGCTCTCAAATTCCTCAGTAGATGAAATTGGTATTGATGACTCGTCAAGGTATCCTCCTGATGAGTATCATCCTGAGAACAATCCCTCAACCCAATACCAAGCTGATGCTGACGTCTCCTATTACATCATCCCTCACAACCTACCCCAACCACCTATCAGTGAGTTCATTGGAACTCAGCCTGCCTCAAATGAGACAGATACCACTGAACAAATTGTTCAGGAACCCTCAGAACAAATTGTTCCTACAGTAGTCACTGAAGCACATAATGATGAGTCACCTCATGTTCCTGAGTCTGAACCTAATCAGGCTCCTTCAAGTTCAAATTCTTATCTCAAACCTCAGGATAGCTGGACTAGATCCAAAATCATTGAGCTTGTGAACATCATTGGTGAACCCACTGAAGGCATGCTCACAAGAAGCAAGGCTGCTAAACTCAAGGCCGCCACTGCCAATATATGTCTTTATGCTGACTATCTCTCAGAGATTGAGCCTAAAAATGTCAAAGAAGCCCTGACATATGAAAGTTGGGTTCAGGCCATGAGAGATTAATTGGAACAATTTGACAGAAATGATGTCATGACCCTTGTTGAATGCCCCCAGGGTGTTTTAATCATTGGTATGAAGTGGGTCTTTAAAAACAAGACCGATGAGAATGGCACAGTCATCAAAAACAAAGCAAGACTGGTTGCCAAAGGATATAATCAACAGGAAGATATAGACTATGAGGAAACCTTTGCACCTGTTGCTAGAATGGAAGCCATCAGGATCTTCCTTGCCTATGCAACTTACATGAACTTTAAAGTTTACCAAATGGATGTTAAAAGTGCATTCCTGAATGGTAACATTAAAGAAGATGTTTATGTGCAACAACCTCCTGGTTTTGAAAGTAGTGAATACCCCAACCATGTCTACAAGCTTAACAAAGCCCATTATGGACTGAAACAAGTGCCCAGGGCATGGTATGAAACTCTTTCAGCCTTCCTGATCCAAAACAAGTTTGTCAGAGGAAGGATTGACAACACACTGTTCATCTACAGAACAAAGGATGATGTCATTCTTGTCCAAGTATATGTTGATGACATCATCTTTGGTTCAACAAGTTACAAACTTTGCAAACAGTTTGAGAAACTGATGACCATGAAATTTGAAATGAGCATGATGGGTGAACTCACATACTTTCTTGGACTCCAAATTAAACAATCTGAAAAAGGAATATCCATTTGCCAAGAAAAATACCTCAGAAACCTACTGAAGAAGTATGAGCTCACTGACTGCTCTTCAGTAAAAATTCCTATGGTTCCTCCAAACAACCTTGGCCCTGATCTCACTGGAAAATCAGTGAATCAAACCCAATACAGAGGAATGATTGGCTCCCTGATGTACTTACTTGCCTCAAGGCCTGAAATCCAATTCTCATTCTGCCTGTGTGCCAGATACCAGGCTAACCCTAAAGAATCACATCTCACTGTTGTCAAGAGAATCATCATGTACCTGAAGGGTACTCCAAACCTTGGTTTGTATTACCTAAAATGTTCAGGATTTGATCTCAAAGGGTACACTGACTCTGACTATGCAGGATGTAACATGGATAGGAAAAGTACTTTAGGTTCCTGCCAATTTCTTGGTGGTAAACTTGTGTGTTGGAGTACAAAGAAACAACAGTCAGTGGCCATGTCCTCAGCTGAAGCTGAATATATGGCTGCTGCAGGATGTTGTGCAAATGTACTATGGATGAAGAGCCAACTGAGTGACTATGGCATTCAGTATAAGATGGTACCTATCTTTTGTGATAATACAAGTGCCATAGCCATCTCAAACAATCCAGTACTTCATCAAAGAACCAAACACATTGACATCAGATACCACTTCATCAGGGACCACATCACTAATGGAGAAATTGAACTACATTTCATCCCCACTGAATATCAGCTAGCTGATATCTTCACAAAACCTTTGGATGAACTCACTTTCACAAGATTGAAAGCTGAATTGGGCATGTTGGACATAGAATCAGGAAACTGATCAAAAGTGTTCCAACCTGATGTAAATTCTTCTAGGTCCCTGATCACACCCTTCCTGAAAACCCATTTTTATTGAATGAAAAATCATTCAGGGGGCTCAAGATGAAAAATGGCATTGAATACCCTAACTAAATGCTCTAAGTACTTAGTTAGTTAATGTCCCAGGTAGGTAACTAAATCCTATTAAATATAGGAATATATGTCACTTACACAACTGGCATCCACTCCTTGGGCCCCCACATCTCTCTCACCAAACACCACTGAGCATTAAATGCTCCCTCACACACAAAAGTTGTGATGATTTTTCTTTGCAAACGTGCATTATTTGCAGAGCTGCACAACTGTTCACCCACGATGTGAGAGAAAATAGGGTAATGGGAATCATGATATTTAATGCGGATATCAAACCAACATTATTATGCCGTTTCGGTTGAATAAATTAAACCTTTGGTATCCACAAAATCACTACCCTAATTCTCACCCTATAAATACCCCCACAAAGGAGAACACACACACGCTTTTAAAAATTCTTAACAAAACTCTTGCAAAATTATTTCAAGAACTTTTGCTTTCAAAATCTGTGTGTGCTTCTTCTTTATTCAAAACCAGACCTTTAAAAACTAAAATGGCATCTTCTAAGGTCACAAAATACACACCCAATGTGGAATTCCAAATGGAAAGCGTAGACCTCACCAAAAACAATGTGGTGGGGAACTTTGCCTACCCTGAAGGGTTCCCTGCTTACAGGGATGTGGTGAAGTTCCTACAAAACTGTTTTCTCACCACTACATTCACAAAGACCCCCTCAGTCATCTATCATGACTACTTGAGGGAATTTTGGTGCTCAGCGGTGGTTGAAAACCCTGATGCGCCAAAGGAGGCCAAAATCAAGTTCTCAGTGAAGAATGGGACAAAGTCCCTTGTTCTTGACTACAAAACCTTTGTCAAAGCCACTGGCCTTGACTACACTGAGACTTTTGTTGCCCCACTCACTGAAGAGGAGGTTAAACAACTCCTCTTAGAACTAGGGCCCTATGATAAGAATCATCCTGATGTTGCACCAGGGGCCCTACTGAACAAAGCCCCCATCATCAAAACATGGTTCCCTGCCCCTTGGAGGATCCTGATGACATTTGTTATTCAGGTCCTTGGGGGGAATAAGTCCTCAACTGAGCAACTAAGCACTACTCAATCAATGATAGTGTATTGTCTCATTGAGGGTAAAAAGATTGACCTTGGAGAAATTATCTTCAGGGACCTCATAGGCAAATTGGGTGGGAAGTCTAGGCAAAAACACATGTCTTACCCTAGATTCATTTCCTGTGCCCTGAATGACCTACTAGGGTCTGAGTATATCAAGCCTGACAATGTCGGCTTTGAACCTGATGTCTTGCACAAGGCAAACTACTCACGTGACCCTAATGAGGTTACACCTGTCGCCCTGACCACATACATGCTGACTGCTATCCACGGTGACAACATAGTTTCACCAATTCCCTCTCCCACCAAAAAGGTGAAGAGGAAGAAGGGACAGGGGTCCAGGAAGGTGGCTCAACCCAAGCCACTTGCCACTGAAACCTCTGCCCCTAAGCCTGATAAAAGGGGGCAACAACAACAACAGACCCTGACTGCTGACACCCTCAGGATCATTAGCCAATCTTTGGCCCCAAAACAAAGGCCAACGGAGGGCAATGAGACATCACACTCAGTGTCTTCGGGAGAACCCGTTCCCAAAGTCCCTGCTGGCATAAACAAGTCAGTGGGGTTGGAACCAACTAAACCTTCACATCCTGCTAAATACTCTGGTAAATCACAACCAGAGTATCATGGAGTAAGGGGTCCTATACCCTCGGTGGGGCAGCACTACTCCACTGAGAAGGGGACCCACAAACAATCACATCCTGCCAAAGGTTCGGGTAAATCACAACCCAAGCAACAGGGAGTTCTCGCCCCTAAATCTTTGACAGGCCAGCACAAGCCTGTTGGAATGGGGGGCATAACCACTCAGGAGCCTGATGAGGACATTCGCCAATCAAAGCTTTTGTCAGAGGGCACAACAACTCATTCCAAAGACTCAGAGGGAAACATACAACCCGCTGATAGGGACACAACATTCACGGCTCCTAGTGATGGTACTGAGAAACACCCATCAGTTCCTGAAAGGGTCACGAGGGACAAAGATTCAGAGGGACACATACCACCCGCTGATATGGAACTCACAACCAATCCCGAAGGTGCGCATAACTCGGGAACTGACCCTGAAGACTAGGTAGATAAAACCCAATCTACCGGATTTGAGGGGTCAGGACCTGGCCAAAACAAAGGCGAGTCTTCTTATGAAGAGGAGCCGGCTAACCCTATTTTGCAGATTCAGTCCCTAGCTGAAGCTCAGGCAGTTTTGTACTCTGATGATGAATTCAACAGTTATGAGGAAGTCTTCAAGGCCGGAGAGGATATGGAGCTTGAGGAGACAGTCCCTGAACCAATTCCTCAGTCTCCTTAATCTTCTAACCATGACGATGCTGACACTCAATCCGAGCCAGAGTCCTCAGGAGATGATCAGGCTCCTCTCACTGTGAAGACCTTCACCAAATTCATCAAAAAGATTACTAACATTTTGTACAGGGGGATCACTGATGAGGTCTTTGACATGCACACTGAACAGGCGGTTTACTTTCACAATCTCAAAGATGCTGTCGAAGACTTCGATGAAGATGTCAGGGAACAAAATTCCTCAGTCAACCATTCCCTGACACAGATGATCACTCGCCTGAATCAGTTTTTGATAACCCTCAACCAGCTGAATGTAGGGGTTCAGTCGGTTCAAGAATCAGTCAAGGATGATCCTGAACTAACCAGGAAGCTACTTCAGGCATCCGAGACGTATCAGGTAAACTCAGTGGCTCTCACTGAATTACTTGACTTGCTGAAGGGTTCTAATCTTCAGGGTCTCACCACCACTGTGGAGTCTCTCAAATCTTCCTTCATCAAAATGAAGGAATCAGTGACAGCTCAGTCCCAAAGGTCTACTTCTCTAGCATGGACCTTGGGATCCAGGATGACGGCTCTTGAAAATGCACAGGCTGCACTTGACTCCAGGGTGTCCATCATTTAGCAGGACACTCAGGAGATCAAGTCTATGATGACTGAAATTTTTCAAGCCTTCAAGGGTGCATCTACCTCTTCTTTAGTACAGCCAACACTTGCCATCACTAACATTCAGACAAATGTTGAGGGGGAGAATGCTACTGAAGCCCCTAATATTGTTGAACAAGAAGCTGGACAGCCCTCTCACACTGAGGGGGAGCATGTCACTGAAGCAACACCAATCACTGAAGTTCCACCACAGGAGGAACCAGTCTCCTCTTCTCTTGGACAGGACAGAGGCAAAAGTATTGCTACCACCTCTAGTCCTGAAAATGTTCTCAAGCCAGCCTCAACCATGGTCAGATTTGACCCTGATGCACCTATCAAGGTCCCGTTTGAAATCAATGGAGTAGTACATCATCTCACTCATGACGAAATTCAAGCTCACATGGAAAGGACTGAGACACTACTCAAGGTGGCTGAGGAAGAGAGAATGAGCAAGCCTGCTATCATTAAGGTTGTTCATGAGGAAGCTGAAAAGATTGGTTTGAATACTGAGGCACTAGCAACTGTACAAGTTGGTGCAGTCTTTAAAAAGGCTCAGGAAGAAGAGCTAAATGCTCTCAAAATGGAAAGGGAAAACAAGCTCAGGAAGGATGCTCAAATCAGAAAACACGGGATCGAAAAGTATACTTGGGTGATGAAAGAAAGGTTAAGACCTGAAACCATCACTGACATTCAAATCCACAGAAACACCGATCCTGCAATGGTCACCGTCTTCAGGGGACGTGATAAAAGAATAATTGACATCCATAAGCCTTTCAAGTTTGCTGACTTTGGCATCACTGAGCTTCGTTCTATCATTACCAAAAAGAACAACGTTGTGGTACCTAAACTTCTCGAATCACTGAAGGATAGGTACGACAGACTGAGAGCAATACCTGAGGCTCTTAACATTCCCTCACTTTTTCCTGACTCAGCAGAAGAGACTGCTCCATCTAAAGCTTCCAAGAGAAAAAGGAAGCAAATTGAGATGGAGCCTGAGATCAAAGTACCAGGGTTAGAGTGTGACAGGTCGCTTCCTGAAGGGATCACGTTCGTGAACAATGCGGTCCTTGAAGCTCTTGAAAGAGGCTTATGCTTTACTGATGAGTATGGAAGCCTGGCGTTCCAAAGGTGGTCTGATATGGATAAGGCAGGAATCAAAGCTATGCTCATGTATCTCATGTTGGCGTCCCCCATCCAGAGTGATGAGAACAAAAGATTCTGCCAGGACTTGGAAGCAATGATCAATGAACATCCTGAAAGACACCTACTCAGATCAAAGAAAGCAAAGATTGAAAACCTTGGATACCACCTGAACATCTGATCTGCAACAACTATCTTTTTATTTTTTTGTAATTTGTAGGACTTGTAATAATTATGAGTAAACTTTGATGTTTTGTTTAAAATTATGTGTCCTACTTATAATTACAACAACATTCAGTAAGAGATGAAGACCCCTGCCAACTCACACTGAATCAAGAAACACTTAGGCTATTTGTATGTTCAAATAGGGGGAGATTGTTGGGTCACTGAATTTCCCAATCTTCTTCTAACAAGGATTTGAACGTAAAATAACCTAAGTATTAACAAGTCACTGAGCGAACAGTAACTCAGTGAGTCATCTTCAGGATGCTTAGACCGAGCCTAAGAAGAAAGGTTCTCCATTCAGTGAGGCGGAACTCAGTGAAGCGTGATCTAAGCCAAGAAGAAGGTGATGGGTTCAGTGAGGATGACAATAACTCACTGAACCCTAAGACTCCTCAACAACTTAATGGTACTGAAGACTGATGACTAAGAGACTGATGTTTTGGCGGGACTGGGCGGGAAAGTTTGATCTGTTTCACTAAAGTGCTTTATCACTTTAAGGTCAAACTTTCCTCAAATGGCTAAAACCAGGCTGTCATCAGAAAGTGCCTTTTGGACATAACCCAAACAAGTTTCCCTTTCCAGAGAATAAAATCTATCAAGATTTTATTGAGGAACACTTAGGTCTATTGAATAATAGGGTTGTTCACATTTGTGTATAAATAGGTAGCATAAGAGAGGAGTAAAAGTTGACAAGTTTGTGCAATTAATGCTAAGCATTCACAAACCACTTTTACTCCTCCAAAGAACAACATAACCCCTGAGATAGCTCAGTGGGTCCTGAAAGTTGTCACTCAACATAGTTTGAGTTTAGTGATGAGTCAATACCATACTTGTCGTTTTCAATCCCAAGTGTTATTCCGCAAACACTTGGGTACGATTCTTTTTTATTAACCTCTAATAAAGAATTAAATGTTGGAAAATATTGTCTCTTATGTTTACATTGCTTTATTGTTAATCAGTTTATACATCTTTGTTTAAAGTCATATAATTTGGTTACTTTAGCTTTGTAGTTATAGTTAACCAAGTAAAAGGGACCAACATCTGTTATATCCAAGGCCAATGATGAAAGAATCAAATCTCTTATACCAACACCCCGGCGCCTGCTTTAAACCGTACAGAGATTTGTTTAACCTGCAAACCAAGTTCTCTTTTCCTTTTTGTTTAAAACCTTCTGGTTGGAGCATGTAAATCTCTTCCTCGAGATTTCCATGCAGAAATGCAGTTTTCACATCTAGCTGCTCTAGATGTAAATCATATGTAGCACACATTGCCAGAACCACTCGAACAGTTGTCATTCAACCACAGGGGAAAATATTTCATTGAAGTTGACTCCTTCTTTCTGAGCAAATCCTTTGACTACCAATCTTGCACGATACCTCTCCACCTGGTCATCACCGTTCCTCTTGATCTTATACACCCATTTGTTTCCAATGGGTTTTCTACCTGTTGGTAGTGGCATCAGTTCCCATGTTTTATTCTTATGAAGAGCTTCAATTTCTTCTTGCATTGCTTCCCTCCAGAACGAAGCATCTAAATTATTCAGTGCTTCTTGAAGAGTTGACGGCTCTCCTTCCTTTGTAAGAAGACAGTTGACTCCTCCCAAACCAACCAGTCAACCGGGTGCAGTTGATAGGCCCACCTGGGAGACGAGAGTCAAGTGTTTAAAATCCGTGGAAGTACAGGGAAATCCCCGGGTATTGAAATTGTATTTTGAACGTTTGTGGAATAAGTGGCACTGAGGACAGTAACCAAGATAATTGGGGAATGATTTATACTACTGATTGCCTGGTATTTGAACAATTATGGAATGATATAAACAATAACAGATATAATCACAAAAAGCACAACTTGGGAAATCAGATAACAGACAGAGAAAAGTGGGTTTTAATAAATTACAAACTACAGGGGGTGCAAGTGAAACTTTTAAAAACATAAAATTTAAAATAAAATTTAAAATGAAAATGAAATTATAAAAATGATTATTTTAATAATTAAATACTAATTAATTAATTAAAACTATTTAAAATCTATTTTAAACCTAATTTAATTTAACTAAAAATTATAAAGATTACAAATTAAACTAAAAACTTGCAAAAATAATTTCTAAACCTTAAAATGAACTTGAAGAAAGTATAAAAAATAAAAATAAATATTTTTTTCTTTTTATGAGTTTTTTATTAATTAAAAACTATTTATCTTAATTAAACTAATTAAACTATTTTAAATTACTAATAATACCTAAATGACTTAGAAAATTATGGAAACATTTATAAAACTAATTAACCATCACAGGAATCCTAAAAAATTATAAAAAGATACTAAAAATAATATTAAGGCTAATTTACTAATTAATTACTTATTAATTAATTTAAATCTAATTTAATTAATTTAAATAGGAAAATTGGAAAATGAACAGTGGAAATTATAAATCTATTTTCTAAAAGTCGTAAATAATTTATAAAACCTAAGAAAATTATAAAAATCTACTGTTGTTAATTAAAATTAAAGAAAACTATTTAATTACTAATATTACCTATTTAATTAATTAAACTATTTTTAATTCTAATAAATAGTAAACTGTTTAGGAAGAATCTAAGAAAATTATTATAAATACCTAAAGGTAAAAGGAAATTAAGAAAATTATAAAAATGAATAAGTGCTGATTAATGAGCTGAAAAGAAAAATTAAAAAGCTAAATTATATTAAATAGAAGCTATCACTAATTTTATATTTGGTTTTTTTGGTGTTTTTCTTTTTGACAGATAAACATGAGATGAAAATAAGAAACTTTTGTGAAACAACTTTTTATATAGCTTAAAAATAAGTTGTGTGCACCCCCTTAAGCAAAACAGTTGACTATCTTTGACCAGTTAGGAAATTGAGCTCAAATGATTATATGTGGGGTCCACAATGATGAAACTTGATTCAGTTAAGCAAAAGATACTTGTATAAGCTAGGAACAACAAGTAATAAGCACTGATAAGCTAAAAATAAGCACTTGAAGCTTAATGCTAAACACAGAAATGGGACAAGGATTAGGGGTGATTCTAGGTGGGGTCCACTAAGCCTAAGGTCAAACTAAGGGTCAAGGCTTGTAGCCTGCCAGGAGGGGGGTTGGGAAAACCCAAGGTGGACCACTGGGACCCACTGAGGTGGCCTACAACAACCACCAAAGGTGGTGGTGTTGTGGTGGTTTGCTGATGCAGGGGAGGCAGTCCCCCTGCAAGTGTGTTTGGCTAAGTGTGGGGCCCAGTACAAAATTCACTAAAATAAAGGAGAGGTGAGACCTCAAAGATGAGCTGGGGGGCTACTAAACCTAGAAATTACAAGGCCTGAAACAACTCTCAAAAATCAAATTAAATCTTGCAAGTTTTGTGAAAAACTGAGAGGGTTCACTTTTGACTTTCAAACTTTTATACCTAAGTTGACTAATGTGAGATTAGAACTTAATTTATGGACTGAGAATATTAGGATAAGCTATAATAAGATGATCTTAGTATATAACAACAACTTCTAAGCTAATATGAAAGCATTTGGATCTTAATTCCACCACTGTAATCAGATAAGAAAAGATTTGGTTGATTTTGACTTTTTTACTTAACACCAACTGATTTTATGCTTCCAACTTTCAATTATGACCTAAAGTGTTATGTCTAGATCATTGTTAACCTCTGGAATCCACAATAACACAGCTAAGCATGCAAATCCAAACACCCCTTTTGCAATGACTGTTTTAGGTTTTTCAAAACAAAAGACTTGTTAAGATTAAGAGATTGATTTTTAAGCACTTATTTTGATCTAGTAAACTAATTAGAACACAGAAACAACAATTTAAACCACTTAATCCTATGAATCACTAATATGCCCTTATGACAGTGAAATCAAGATTACTAACACAATAGAATCTAAATGAACAAGTATCTGATCTTTATCAATAAATCTACTTAAACACACCTAAGAAGCATAAATCCACAAATACAAACAGTGAACTAGAAATAATTTAGAGGAATGTGAAATTGAGTTTTTGCTTACAAGTTTGCACTCCAGCTCAAAACCAAAGAACAAGGGCCCAAGAACAATCCTAATAGCTTCCCATGAAGCTTCTAACCCAAGGCCATCCAGTATAAACCCTGCTCCAGTGTTCTTCACCAAAACCTGCAAATATTTGACTTTGTTTGACTTTTTATGTTTTTGAATTTTTCTTGTAACTAAACTGCTTTTAAGGGTTTCTAAAAGCTTCACTGAGCTTATGGGAGCCTAAGTGATCCTAAAAATCCTTATCATTAACATGAACAACCACAGAGCTTGATTTGAGATTTTAAAGTAAAGATGAAAATTGCATAAACTAAAAGAGATATTGAAACTTTATTTCTATTACTTGAAAAAGTTAAGATTACAGCTGAATTGACTAACCAAATGCTTAAAAGCTTGAATATTACACTAGAATTTAAATTCTTAATTATACGACATACAATTATACTAATTAAAACTACTACTCCTTCCTTGCTCCATGTTTTCCCTTTTATAGAGGTCTTCTAGGGTTTGTGTGAGCCTCTGAGCAAATCCCATCAACAATCAGAGCCATTGGATGATAGCGTGTAGGGGAGGGGGTGGCATTTATTGTGGGATGTCTTGTTAGGTAAGGGTGGTGGGGTGGTGATGATGAATTTAATGCAAGTGGAGGAGGTTTTTGCAGGGCGGTATTTGGGAGGGAAGGGTGTTTTGGGTGAGAGGGGAAGGAGGGTGTTGACCGGGTTTGACCCTGGTATTAATACCAGGGTGGGTTTTGTTTGTGTTTGGGCTGGGATCACATGGGCCAGAAATAAAAACAATGGAGTGGGCTTTTTTGTGGATTGGACTTGGTATTGGTTTGGTAGTAATAACTTAGGGTCCGGTTTGGTATTATTGTTTCACAAGGACCATATTTGTAATAAGCCGAAAGTTGGGGGGTGAAACTTGGCATTCTTCCAAAGTAGTTCACAAGGGTGTTTTATGCCAAGTTATGAATAGTACATGGACCTTAGATGATTTTTCCATTTTAAATTTCTCAGGGACCAAATCTGCCAAACTTTCAAACTTCAGGGACCTGTTATGTAATTTTACCAAAACTTGCCAATCAAGGACCAATCCTGCCATATATGAGAAGTACAAGGACAAAATTTGTTTTCCTCAAAGTTTTAATATCCCAGGGACCATTTTTGTCATTTTTCAAAGTTTAGGGACTAAACTTGACATTTTGTGAAACTTTGCACCAAAGGACTAATTATGCAACTTTTTGATTTAAAAGGGCCTTAGGTGACTTTTTCAAGTTTTTAGAGTAACCAGGGACTAGATTTGACAACTTTTGAAAGTTGAGGGACTGAAACTGCCAATTATGCAAACTTTGTACGTTTCTCATCTGTTTTTGATTATTTTGCATCTGAAACATATAAAACACATTCCTGGGATATTTTCACTATTTTGATGCAATATTGAGTGTTTTTGGATGTTTTGGCAGTTCAGATTGGTATAAAATGATGAGTATTTACACACTCATCAATCCCCAACACTAAAACATTGCTAGTCCCTAGCAATCTTTTGAGAAAAACTTAATGAATTTGAAAACTCTTTACCAAAAGCCATCACTTCTGGAGTAGCCAGATGTATCGATTCAAGTAAGAACTATGGTCCACCTGATAGCCATGTGATTTTGAGCAAACCACCAGCTGTCAACGGATTTGATTTGTCTTTACCAAAAGCCGTTTGCTTCTCGACTAGCCAACTCTTGTTGGAATAGTCAACATCTTGGTGAGCTGATTACCAATTATGGTTTTTCCACGGCCTTTACCACAAGCCATAATCTTGCGGGCTAGCCAACTCATTAACTTTATGGGATATGGCGAGTTGATTTACCATACAATTTTGGGCAAATTGCAAGCCATGAACGGGTTTGAGATATCTTTACCAAGAGCCGTTTGCTCCTGGATTAGCCAATCCTTTTGTCATTTAGACATGGCGGACTGATTACCACAAAAATTTTGAAATAAAGTGAAAAAATTTTGAAAATTTTGGGCCAAAAATGGGGGTACTAGAGGATATAATATGATAAAATTCGCTAGAATTTCCCCCCCCCCCCCACACTTAGAATTGAATATTGTCCTCAATATTCAAAGTCCCGTCTATTATGCCGACTCTTTGAAAATAAAAAGATAATATTATAAGCTAACTGTGGAAATATCATTTTTATTTTTCACTTTATTCATATTTACATACAATCACACATTTTTTTTTTTTTTGAGATATATACATTTCAAATAGCTGCAGGGGACGGCCACTCCCCCACACTAGGGTATTAGAAAGTAGAAAGAAGTCAGAGACATGGGTGAAAACCCATGTTGTTGCTACTGTTTTTGTTCATCGAGTCGCTAGCTTGACTCGATCCCCGAATTCATTGGTTCGTGGGGAAAGTTTGGAGATCTGGGACAACCATTTGTGGTACATCCCCTCCAAAGTAGTGCTTTAACCGATGGCCGTTCACTTTAAAGTTGGACCCGTCAGGTTGAGATAATTCAACAGTTCCGTATGGAAATACTTTTGTGACAGTAAATGGCCCAGACCAACGGGTTTTAAGCTTTCCTGAGAATATCTTCAATCGTGAATTGAAGAGAAGGACTCTGTCACCGATGTTGAAAACACGGTTTTTAATTTTAGAGTTGTGTATCTTCTTGGTTTTTTCTTTGTAAATCAAAGAATTCTCATAAGCTTGATCACGAAGTTCATTTAATTCATTTAGTTGAACCTTGCGGTGATCACCCGCTGTGTGAAGGTCGAAATTTGCATGTTTCAAGGCCCAGTAGGCCTTATGCTCTAATTCGATCGGAAGATGACATGCCTTCCCGTACACTAGCTTATATGGAGTACACCCAATGAGTGTTTTGTAAGCAGTGCGGAAAGCCCATAATGCATCATCCAGCTTATCCGACCAAGAGGCACGGTTTTCTCCAACCGTCCTCTCTAGAATTCTCTTAATACCGCGATTCAAGACCTCCACCTGCCCACTTGTTTGTGGGTGGTATGCAGTTGAAAGACGGTGAGTTACACCATATTTCAACATCACTTTTTCAAATTGTTCATTGCAGAAGTGTGTGCCACGATCACTGATAATGGCACGAGGAGTTCCGAATCTGGCAAAGAGAGACTTCAGAAATTTAACTACTACTCGGGCATCATTGGTGGGTAAGGCTTTTGCCTCAACCCATTTTGACAGATAGTCGACAGCCACGAGTATATACTTATTCCCTCGTGAAGACGGGAACGGCCCCATAAAATCAATGCCCCACATATCAAATATTTCACAGACTTGGATGGCGTTTTGTGGCATCTCATTCTTTTTGGAAATATTCCCGTGACGCTGGCAAGCCTCACAGGTTATGATAAGTTCATGGGCGTCTTTGTAGATTGTGGGCCAAAAGAATCCCGAATCAAACACCTTTTTGGCAGTGTAGTTTGGGTTATGATGTCCCCCCGTGGGTCCATCATGACAAGCTTTAAGAATTTCTATGGCTTCTTGGCCATGGACACACCGTCGGATGACTTGATCCGCACAGATTTTGAACAAGTAGGGGTCGTCCCAGAAGTAATGTTTCACGTCTTTAAAGAATTTTCTTTTCTGTTGGGATGACATCCCTTTCACAACAAAATTTCCCGCATGGTAATTTGCAAAATGGGCAAACCATGGGGTAGTGATATCATCCCGGGTATAGATTAGATTGAGTGTCTCCAGAGGAAAAGTTTCATTAATTTCTTTTCTCTCGAGAATATTCTGATGAGGATTCTCTAACCGGGACAAGTGATCAGCAGCAAGGTTCTCTGCTCCTTTTTTGTCTCGTATGAGTATATCGAATTCCTGAAGGAGCAGGACCCAACGGAGCAGTCTTGGCTTTGCGTCCTGTTTAGTGAACAGGTATTTCAAAGCCGAGTGGTCTGTATACACCACGCATTTGGTTAGGATTAAGTAAGGCCTGAATTTCTCAAAGGCGTATACCACAGCTAATAATTCTTTTTCTGTGGTGGTATAGTGCGTTTGAGCTTCACTCATGGTCTTACTTGCGTAGTGTATAGGCTGAAAATGTTTTGTTTTGCGTTGCCCCAGAACTGCACCAATAGCGAATTCGCTAGCATCGCACATAAGTTCGAAGGGTAAGTCCCAGTCGGGGGCAACAAGGATCGGTGCTTCGGTAAGCCTTTTCTTTAAAGTAGAAAAAGCCTCGATGCACTCGGGGGAAAAGATGAAAGGAGCTTCCTTTTCAAGAAGATGAGTCAATGGTCGGGCTATTTTGGAGAAATCCTGAATGAATCTCCGATAGAACCCGGCATGGCCAAGGAAACTCCTTATTCCTTTAACAGTGGTGGGATGAGGTAGTTTAACAATAACATCAATTTTGGCCTTATCGACCTCAATCCCACTTTTTGAAATTTTATGTCCGAGGACAATGCCCTCCTTAACCATAAAATGGCTCTTCTCCCAGTTTAGACAAAGATTAGTGTCTTCACAACGTTGAAGCATCTTTTCTAAATGGGAGAGGCATGAGTCGAAAGAATTCCCGATGACTGAGAAGTCATCCATGAATACCTCCATGGTTTTCCCGATCATGTCATGGAAAATAGCCATCCTGCACCTCTGGAAAGTGCCCGGAGCGTTGCATAACCCAAAAGGCATGCGACGATAGGCAAACGTCCCGTAAGGGCATGTGAAGGTAGTCTTCTCTTGATCCTTAGGATCAATGGGAATCTGGAAGTAACCCGAGAAGCCGTCGAGGAAGCAATAATACTCATTCCCCGCTAGTCTTTTGAGCATTTGATCCATAAAGGGCAGAGGAAAATGGTCCTTGCGGGTGGCTTCGTTAAGCTTTCTGTAATCGATACATACTCGCCACCCTGTAACCAAACGAGTTGGTATCAACTCGTTATCCTCATTAGTGACAACCGTGATGCCACCCTTTTTTGGAACACAATGTATTGGGCTAACCCAAGGACTGTCTGATATAGGGTAAATCAATCCTGCATCGAGAAGTTTGATAACTTCTTCTTTGATAACTTCGTGGATTTTTGGATTTACCCTTCTTTGATGCTGTACAGCAGGTTTAAAGTCCTCTTCCATTAGGATTTTGTGTGTACAAAAATCCGGGTTAATACCCTTTATGTCTGAGAGCTTCCAAGCAATTGCTTGCTTGTGGGACTTTAAAACCTTAAGCAGCGCGGTTTTCTCCTCATCCTTTAAGTCTTTTGCAATAATGACCGGTAACTTATCGTTACCTTCCAAGAATGCATATTCTAGATGAGGAGGCAGGTCCTTAAGTTCGACCTCGGGGAAATCATCATTTTTCTCAACATATTTGACTTCCGCGTTATGAAGTTGTGGAGGTAGAACAGGAATGGGAGAGGGATCTTTGTTCAATAATTTCTCAAGGAGAAATATATCCCTCTCCGGGTCAATCTCTTGGTTATCAATTCCTTCGGGAACTGGATCACTTTTGAGAAAGGCCTCTAATTCCTCAAGGACGAAATCACTTCCCTCAAACGGAGTGAGGGAAGGAGAAGAATTAGCGACTATGCGGTGAGAAGAGGGAGTGGAATTTCCACTCGTAGAACTATCAGCGAATCCAAGGATTTCCTGAGCATACTCCTCGGATGCAATGTCAATGACATCAATTCGGTTTACCGATTCAGCATCATAGTTCGAGGAGTATCTCGAGGTTTGATCAAGGTTGAACGTTATCGCTTCATTTCCAACTCGTAATGTGATTTCCTTATCGAAAACATCGATTAATGCACGACCCGTCCTTAAGAATCCCCTCCCAAGAATGAAAGGAACTCTCGGATCTGCATCGAAATCAACGACGACAAAGTCTGCCAGAAAATGGAACTTACCCACTCTAACAAATACGTCCTCGGCAATACCGAGGGGACGTGAAATTAAACGATCTGCAAGCTCGAGAGTCATGCATGTGGGAGTAAGTGCCTGAAGAGAAAGCTTTTTCCAAACTGAGTGGGGCATTAAGTTGATGCTTGCGCCAAGATCGGCCAAGGCAAAGCACTCAACCATCCCCGGGAAAATACATGGTATTAGAAATTTCCCGGGGTCTCCTAGCTTCTCGGGAAGCTGTTTCAACAGAACTGCAGAGCAGTTTTCGTTGAGTGGAGTTCGTGCCATTTCAAAGAGTTTCTCTTTATTTCCTAGTAAGTTTTTGATTATCGATGCAAATTTGGGCATTAATATGAGAGCATCCGCGAAACTAATATCAAAGTGTAGTTCTTGGAAAATTTGGAAAAATTTTTCCATCTGATGATTAGCTTTTTCACGGAGCTTCTGATCTTGCAATCATGAGGGATATGGAATCGTTGGTTTTGGGTTGGCTTTTGGTATTTCAACAAGACCCTTGGGAGTTTCAAACATGACTCTTTTAGGGGGAGTCGGGACCGGGACAACTGGAAGAGGGATGTCAGTGGTACCTCCGTTATTAGTAGGAAGTACCGTATCCGTAGTATCCTCAGTATCACATTCCTCTACCTGGACTGGAGAAGTGGTAGAAGGAGTTGTGGGTCCTTTATAAGAAACTCCACTTCTTGTGGTGATCGTCTTTGCATCGCCCCTCGGATTAGCGATCGTGTTGCTAGGTAAAATACCTGAGCCCGAGGGTCGATCATTTAAAGACTTCTTCAATTCAGAGATTTGACTAACCAGCACTTTGTTTAATTCATCTTGGGATTTCATAAACTGTTTTAATAATTCATCAGATGATGGTCCAGTTGGAACAATGGCTTGATTTTGATTTGGAAAATTTTGAGCCCGATTGTTCTGGAAATTCCCATGTTGCTGGTTGTTATTACCCTGGAAGTGGTTTTGTTGAAAATTACCCTGATGGTAATTATTCTGACCTTGATTACGGTTATAGTTTCCTTGGTTTTGATTGTTTTGAACCTGGTGTTGACTAGAGTTGAAATTCCCTTGGTTGTTAAAACCTTGGTTCATTCGGTTCTGGTTCTGATTCTGGTTAAAGTTCTGGTTTTTGTTTTGACCATTTTGGTTCTGGGGTTGATTAAACCCGGGTGGTCCAATGTAGTTATTGGAACGATAGCTCAACAGATTTCGGTCCCCTTGCGGTTGGTAGGAATTACCTCCCGTATTGTAGGAACCTTGGGCTGCGAATACATTCTCTTGAGTGAAGCCACCGGAGGCTAGGCACTCATGATATGGGTGTGGACCACCATATGTTTCACAATTGATAGTTTTATTTTGCTGATTGTGATTTTTCTGGTGAATTCGGAGAACTGCAGCAGACAAATCATCGAACTTTTTGGTAAGAGCAGCTATTTCATTACTTGCCGGAGTGACTGACTTACATGAGTCATTCCTCTCTGCAGAGGAGTCCCAAAAATTATAATGGGCAGTCATGTTTTCGATTAAGCCATAGCACTCTTCAGGGGTCCTTTTCATAAAGGTGCCCCCAGCAGCAGCATTGATGGTGTCACGATGACGAAGTGTCAAACCATTATAGAAGGTATCAATAATGGTGACAAGAAGCATGTTATGATTAGGACACCGATCAATAGTAAGTTTGTAGCGTTCCCATGCCTCAATTAAGGACTCATCGGGAAGCTGTCTGAAGTTACTAATATCGTTTCTCAACTTTGTAACCATAGATGGTGGAAAATATTTAGCCAAGACTTTAGCAACCATCTCATCAAAGGTATGGATCGAATTCTTAGGAAGTCGATCGAACCAAGCAGTCGCATGATGAGTGAGAGAATAGGGGAACAGGTATAAACGCAGACCGTCTTCGGTGATGCCATTTTGTTTCATGCTCTGGGTGACGGTTAAAAATTTATTGAGATGCTTGTTAGCATCGTCACCCGGCAAACCGTGGAACTGACACGAATTCTGGACTTGTTGTATCATGTTGTGTTTTAGTCCAAAATCCGTGGCTCCAATTGTGAGTGGTGCAATGGGTCCACCCCTCCCATGCATGGTAGGTTGAAATAGTTCCTCCATAGTTCGGGTGTCAGGAACTGCATCCTCCTTGGGAGGGTTAGGGGGCTCGTCGTTCATTTTTAGTGAGTGTTCTTCTTCAACAGAACGTAACTTGGGTACGTTTTTCTGTTTTTTATTCTTTGTTTGTGAACGAGTGCGCATGCACTAAAATCAATTTTCAAAACAAGATCGAGGCAAAACCACAGTGAACTTAAATCCAATAATCGCAAGTGAATGGCTTCTTTGAAAAAGGTACGCCACCCACAGGGATACAATGGCAAGTTTTTATCTTAAGTTTGGGAACTTATTATGTTCACACCCCCAGTTGGTAGGTGTTCTGCCTTGGTTTGCGGTGGTAAGATTTTATGTAATTATATTCACAGTAAAATGTTTTTGGCTTTTCGTGTATGGGTGAAAAAACTTGGACAATATTTTTGGAACTGATTCGTTAACCGAAATCGTTCCTTTAAGATTACTCGCAGGCTGGCGGGAGGAAATAAATGGATTCCTCTTCAGTTCGCAATTTAATGTCAGAACTTACCTTATACCAACTGTTTCAGGTTGTAATCTTAAAGTAAACGAAGTAATTTAACTTCACAGTTTGTTTTGTTGTTTATGATTTTTTTTTTGGTGTTTCTAACACTTCAGGAGAAGTGTTAATGAACTTTTTTCAGATATGATTTTGATTTTCACAAAAAATTACAAAGTGTTGATATTTGTACAGGAGGAGTTTTGAAAACCACTAAACCTAAAACGTTTTGAAATACGCAACAACCTCCCCGGCAGCGGCGCCAAATTTTGACTCCTCCCAAATGAACCAGTCAACCGGGTGCAGTTGATAGGCCCACCTGGGAGAGGAGAGTCAAGTGTTTAAAATCCGTGGAAGTACAGGGAAATCCCCGGGTCGTTAAGTCCCAACGAGATTGAAATTGTATTTTGAACGTTTGTGGAATAAGTGGCACTGAGGACAATAACCAAGATGATTGGGGAATGATTTATACTACTGATTGCTTGGTATTTGAACAATTATGGAATGATATAAACAATAACAGATATAATCACAAAAAGCACAACTTGGGAAATCAGATAACAGACAGAGAAAAGTGGATTTTAACAAATTACAAACTACAGGGGGTGCAAGTGAAACTTTTAAAAACATAAAATTTAAAAGAAAATTTAAAAGAAAAATGAAATTATAAAAATGATTATTTTAATAATTAAATACTAATTAATTAATTAAAACTATTTAAAATCTATTTTAAACCTAATTTGATTTAACTAAAAATTATAAAGATTACAAATTAAACTAAAAACTTGCAAAAATAATTTCTAAACCTTAAAATGAACTTGAAGAAAGTATAAAAAATAAAAATAAATATTTTTGTGTTTTTAAGAGTTTTTTATTAAATAAAAACTGTTTATCTTAATTAAACTAATTAAAATATTTTAAATTACTAATAATACCTAAATGACTTAGAAAATTATGGAAAAATTTATAAAACTAATTAACCATCACAGGAATCCTAAAAAATATAGAAAGTTACTAAAAATTATATTTAGGCTAATTTACTAATTAATTACTTACTAATAAATTTAAATCTAATTTAATTCATTTAAATAGGAAAATTGGGAAATGAACAGTGGAAATTATAAATCTATTTTCTAAAAGTCTTAACTAATTTATAAAACCTAAGAAAATTATAAAAATCTACTGTTGTTAATTAAAATTAAAGAAAACTATTTAATTACTAATATTACCTATTTAATTAATTAAACTATTTTTAATTCTAATAAATAGTAAACTGTTTAGGAAAAATCTAAGAAAATTATTATAAATACTTAAAGGTAAAAGGAAATTAAGAAAATTATAAAAATGAATAAGTACTGATTAATGAGCTGAAAAGAAAAATTAAAAAGCTAAATTATATTAAATAGAAGCTATCACTAATTTTATATTTGGTTTTTTTGGTGTTTTTCTTTTTGACAGCTAAAAATGAGATGAAAATAAGAAACTTTTGTGAAACAACTTTTTATATAGCTTAAAAATAAGTTGTGTGCACCCCCTTAAGCAAAACAGTTGACTATCTTTGACCAGCTAGGAAATTGAGCTCAAATGATTATATGTGGGGTCCACAATGATGAAACTTGATTCAGTTAAGCAAAAGATACTTGTAATAAGCACTGATAAGCTAAAAATAAGCACTTGAAGCTTAATGCTAAACACAGAAATGGGACAAGGATTAGGGGTGATTCCAGGTGGGGTCCACTAAGCCTAAGGTCAAACTAAGGGTCAAGGCTTGTAGCCTTCCAGGAGGGGGGTTGGGAAAACCCAAGGTGGACCACTGGGACCCACTGAGGTGGCCTACAACAACCACCAAAGGTGGTGGTGTTGTGGTGGTTTGCTGATGTAGGGGAGGTCAGTCCCCCTGCAAGTGTGTTTGGCTAAGTGTGGGGCCTAGTACAAAATTCACTAAAATAAAGGGGAGGTGAGACCTCAAAGATGAGCTGGGGGGCTACTAAACCTAGAAATTACAAGGCCTGAAACAACTCTCAAAAATCAAATTAAATCTTGCTAGTTTTGTGAAAAACTGAGAGGGTTCACTTTTGACTTACAAACTTTTATACCTAAGTTAACTAATGTGATATTAGAACTTAATTTATGGACTGAGAGTATTAGGATAAGCTATAATAAGATGATCTTAGTATATAACAACAACTTCTAAGCTAATATGAAAGCATTTGGATCTTAATTCCACCACAGTAATCAGATAAGAAAAGATTTGGTTGATTTTGACTTTTTTACTTAACACCAACTGATTTTATGCTTCCAACTTTCAACTATGACCTAAAGTGTTAGGTCTAGATCATTGTTAACCTCTAGAATCCACAATAACACAGCTAAGCATGCAAATCCAAACACCCCTTTTGCAATGACTGTTTTAGGTTTTTCAAAACAAAAGACTTGTTAAGATTAAGAGATTGATTTTTAAGCACTTATTTTGATCTAGTAAACTAATTAGAACACAGAAACAACAATTTAAACCACTTAATCCTATGAATCACTAATATGCCCTTATGACAGTGAAATCAAGATTACTAACACAATAGAATCTAAATGAACAAGTACCTGATCTTTATCAATAAATCTACAGAGCTTGATTTGAGATTTTAAAATCCTTATCATTAACATGAACAACCACAGAGCTTGATTTGAGATTTTAAAGTAAAGATGAAAATTGCATAAACTAAAAGAGATATTGAAACTTTATTTCTATTACTTGAAAAAGTTAAGATTACAGCTGAATTGACTAACCAAATGCTTAAAAGCTTGAATATTACACTAGAATTTAAATTCTTAATTTATATGACATACAATTATACTAATTAAAGCTACTACTCCTTCCTTGCTCCATCTTTTCCCTTTTATAGAGGTCTTCTAGGGTTTGTGTGAGCCTCTGAGCAAATCCCATCAACAATCAGAGCCATTGGATGACTGAAACTCATCTCATCCGTTTAAAATCTTTTTTGCGCCAAAAACCAAGCAGAGCCAATTGACTGATAGCGTGTAGGGGAGGGGGTGGCATTTATTGTGGGCTGTCTTGTTAGGTAAGGGTGGTGGGGTGGTGATGATGAATTTAATGCAAGTGGAGGAGCTTTTTGCAGGGCGGTATTTGGGAGGGAAAGGTGGTTTTGGGTGAGAGGGGAAGGAGGGTGTTGACCGGGTTTGACCTTGGTATTAATACCAAGGTGGGTTTTGTTTGTGTTTGGGCTGGGATCACATGGGCCAGAAATAAAAACAATGGAGTGGGCTTTTTTGTGGATTGGACTTGGTATTGGTTTGGTAGTAATAACTTAGGGTCCGGTTTGGTATTATTGTTTCACAAGGACCATATTTGTAATAAGCCGAAAGTTGGGGGGTGAAACTTGGCATTCTTCCAAAGTAGTTCACAAGGGTGTTTTATGCCAAGTTATGAATAGTACATGGACCTTAGATGATTTTCCATTTTAAATTTCTCAGGGACCAAATCTGCCAAACTTTCAAACTTCAGGGACCTGTTATGTAATTTCACCAAACTTGCCAATCAAGGACCAATCCTGCCATATATGATAAGTACAAGGACAAAATTTGTTTTCCTCAAAGTTTTAATGTCCCAGGGACCATTTTTGTCATTTTTCAAAGTTCAGGGACTAAACTTGACATTTTGTGAAACTTTGCACCAAAGGACTAATTATGCAACTTTTTGATTTAAAAGGGCCTTAGGTGACTTTTTCAAGTTTTTAGAGTAACCAGGGACTAGATTTGACAACTTTTAAAAGTTGAGGGACTGAAACTGCCAATTATGCAAACTTTGTACGTTTTTCATCTATTTTTGATTATTTTGCATCTGAAACATATAAAACACATTCCTGGGATATTTTCACTATTTTGATGCAATATTGAGTGTTTTTGGATGTTTTGGCAGTTCAGATTGGTATAAAATGATGAGTATTTACACATTCATCAACAGTATGCAACATTTCCCTCCATAACATAATCCGTGTGCCACACCGGACGTTTTCTTTCATGATTAAGAGTACGAGTCGTTGGAGCTTGAGACTCAGTTGTCTCATTCACCTCGTGCTGTGGTACGGCTTTAGAAGAATCACTTGACTGAAACTGCTTTTCCACATGTATTGATGTAGTTTCACTAGTAGTGCTATCACCTTCTTCATTCTCTTGAACTTTGTCTTCCATAAAGACAACATCTCTGCTGACGACTACTTTGTGGGCAGTGGGGTCCCACAAGCGATACCCCTTTACTACGTCAGCGTACCCCAAGAACAAACATTTTCTGGATTTCGGATCCAGCTTTGTAGTTTCTTGAGAATTGTACATCACGTACACAAGACTTCAAAATATATAAAGGTCTGAATAGTTAACCGGCTTTCCCGTCCACATCTCCATCGGTGTCTTCAACTCAAGTGCAGTTGAAGGTGACCGATTTATCACATAACAGGCGGTATTGACTGCTTCTGCCCAGAATGATTTTTCCAAGCTTGCAATTGCCAACATTGCCCTTGCTCTTTCTAACAAGGTTCTGTTCATCCGCTCTGCCACTCCATTCTGTTGAGGAGTGTATGCCGTCGTGAATTGCCTTTTGATTCCTTCTAGCCTGCAAAAGGTATCAAATTCATTACAAGTGTATTCACCTCCATTATCTGTCCTCAAACACTTAATCTTCTTTCCAGAATCAAGTTCAACCCGCGCTTTGTAAACTTTGAAAACTTCAAACACATCAGACTTCTTCTTGATTGGGTACACCCAACATCTCCTGGAATAGTCATCAATGAAGGATATAAAATACTTTGCTCCTCCCAGGGATAGAACCGGTGCCTGCCATACATCAGAATGAACCAATTCTAGAACAGAGACACTTCTAGAATTTGATGTCTTGAATTTTAGGCGATGCTGCTTGCTGATAACACAATGCTCACAGAAAGGTAAAGAAACCTTTGTGAGGCCAGGAATTAACTTCCTTTCAAAAAGAATCTTCATTCCTTGTTCAGACATATGTCCAAGCTTCTGATGCCATGTTACTGCAACTCTATGACTTGGACTATGTGAAGCAACAGATGCTTCCGTCTCCTCCACTATCTCTCCCTTCAGTTGGTATAAGTTCGCAGCCACCATTTCACCTTTCATAAGTACAAGCTCGCCTTTTATAATTTTCAAAATCTTGTTTTGTATTTCAACCTTACAACCAAGATTAATAAATTGTCCTAGAGACAAAAGATTCTTTTTCAGGCCCTCCACGTGTCACACATCCCGAATAGTACGAACTGTACCATCATGCACCTTCACCATGACACCTCCAATTCCAATGATCTTTAGTTTTTCATCATTGCAACTGTACACAGATCCACCTCCAGAGATAGGTTTATATTGATGAAATGATTCTCTTCTTGCGGTCATATGAAAAGTTGCTCCCGTATCAAACAGCCATACATCTGCAAATCTCGTCCTGCCTTCATTTGCAACCGATGCTGTTAGGTCACCATTTTGTAAACACAAGCATAGAAATGATAGAAATAAGATGAGAGAAGAGATTGGGTGATTATATGATAAAGAGAAATGTAAGAGCAATAGTTTCCTTAAGAAATCAAAATAACCAACCAAGTTTACAAATGGCCTAAGACTAGTATTTATAGGAAAGGAGCTAGGGCAACACTCCTACTCCATTCCTTCTCATAATTCGTATGGACTTTAGGCCCATGGACCTCATTCTTAAGCCTAGTAAACTTAATACAAAATGTGAATGATAGTAAATAATAACTAAGCAACCTAGCATTATTACAAATGACCGAGACTTCATAAAATAGTAAAACTATGATCCCAACAATCTCCCCCTAAGGGTCGGTCATCACGGTTGCTTGACGTCTTCTTCTTTGTCTTTGACTTGTGACATGTAAAACTCTAGACGTCTTTAAAAAATGATTTGAATGATAATGGATGTACTTTGCTCTTTGTCTTTGTTCTGTAGTGATTGTGTTATGAAGTATTCTGCCATTCGTCACTCCTGCGTCTGTGGTGGTTGTCCGCCATCCCAACATACTCATACATCTTTGGACTAAGACTTTTACGTACAAGAAGTTCCTTTTCATACATTGAGATCTTTGTCTTTATACTTTGTAGATTCCTTAATGGTGTAGAATCTTTCTTTGGACTTTGCGTTGCTAAGATCTTTGGAGGAGCTTTCTTTGACTTCAAGATGTATGTATGAGCATGTTGGAATTTACCATCATGGAAGTGAGGTACCTGCGAGTAAACAGTTAGCAATAAATAACCGGTACTTACAGATAAGGAATTAGAGCTCATCAACAGCATATTGTGAAGACTCCTTCTAATCCTTATCCAGGCCATTCCCATATCAGATACTCCCGAAGGAGCTTACGAGACCTACTGAGTAGCTCAATGACTGGGTGAGTCACTGGGGATCACTCCACGACTGTAGATCATAATGGAACCACCGCAAACACTAAGCGTAACCCTTGTGAGGTTACCGAAGTGACCTGCTGTCAGGGCTGTTTGATGTTGACCCTGGCAGGATTTCCGTTCAATCATTGAGAAATACTTACGTAATCCTCTCATAAACGTTCTCGGCAGATTGCTAAGATCTGCAAAGGACTCGATAGTTTACAACTGATGCCCATTGATGTAGAACACCAGTTGTAGAAATACTAAGTGTTCCTAAGAGATCTTTGATGTATCTCATGGCTCTAGACTCTATAAGTGCACACCTAGGTTTCCTATGCGGAGACTGGGAGGGGTCTCCTGCTTCAATATCAACCGTCTCTAAGAGATAGGTCGATAGGTTACACGGGTTCCCCGTGAGAATGAAACAAGCTCTTTTAAGAGAACTTGAGTGGTTAAGAAGGTTTAGTGCATTGCGTCACTGGGTCCATGACGACTTTATCTTCAATACCGGTGTTACCTTAGCAACGACCAGTAGCATATGTATTGAACCCGGTGTCTGCCCTAAGGTTTGAACATTTGGAGGGCTATTTCTTTTCACCCTTTTCTTTACTTTTCTTTTTAATTCTTCAACTCCTTCTTTCCCTTTCATTCATTTCTCCTTTTTCGTATCATACCTAAGGACTTCTAGTTCAAACTATGGGAGATGTCCTTGGGTAGATCCCTCCGGCTCTGGCGGATCATAGGACGGTTATTCCTATCTTAATCACCTTATAACTCCGACAGTAGCCAAGAAACCGTTGATTGAAAATCTCTCAAAGTGTTTGTGATAATCAAATATTTTGGTTAACACTTTGAGAGTTTTTGTGTACACTTTTGAAGGGGCTCCCCCTGCACATGTGCTCATAAGGTTTTAAATAAATTTGCTCATGCGGGAGGAGCAAGCACTTTTGAATTGATCCACTTTTCCGTGAACAAGACCGATTCGAGACACGCTTACATCACTAGTTAGACTAGCTTGAAGTTATTACCCGGCCTGGTCAAGTCCACAGAAAGTTTCTCGAGACGGTACTTTTCTACTAAGACATATCCTTTTCGAGACACGCTTACGTGGCTAGTTAAAGAGATACATTGTCAGCTTTTAGGTGACAACTAGCTCTAGTAACTAACTTGATGTTATTACCCGTCGAGGATAAGTCTTTTCGATATTACTAACGTTTATAGTCTCGTCAATTCCTGGGTCAATACTGAGTCTTGCTCGCACATGATACAACTTTTAAGCTATGACTTTGTATATTTAAATCACTTTATCATTTTCTCCCCCTCAAAAATAGCATATAAAATGGTGTTTTTGACAAACTTTTTGATTAAAATATGCCTTTTGAGTCTTATGGGGAGATTCACCAAGAACTTTTGATTTAGAGCAAAGTGTTTTGTTTTGACAAGTGCTCCCCCTCAACAAGTGATTAGGTCTTATTGAGGTGAAATACTTGTCCTTTTGAGCAGAATTATGAAAATCATAAATGTTTGATTAATTCTACTCAAAAGTAAGAAGCCTTCGCTCCTTATATTTAGGATTGAGGCACTGATGCGTACCTCAGGGTCCTTTCTTTACAAGTTCGGGTTGTACACTGTTATGTGTGCACAAACCATTGTGAAATTCAATCAAATGAAACAATTGATAATGAAAAGAATAACCAAATGTACCAAGTTAATCTTCGTCAGGAAGTGGAGCATCAAAGTCAGTGAACTTGGGTTCAGGTCTTTCGAAGAGTCTGATAGGAAACGATGGTCTGACACCGATATAGCTTTCCAGTCGTCGGATCTGTTCCCGTCGAAATAACCTTTCTTCAATCTTTAAGACAAAGTTACGAACTTGTCTTCTTATGCTGGATTTCCATCTAGGTTGTTCCCCCTTAGCTATCTTACGGCGATCATCATTCAACCTTTTGACCAGCCCATCACGAACAGATTTGAGTGTTACATCACAGAATTTGTGCACCTCATCGAACCTCATGAAACTTTGTAGTTGTTTGCTGTTGATGTAGGTGAAACCAAAAGGCTCTTGGTTGAGAGTGAACTGTGGTGTTTGATAGATACCCTCAAAGTAGAATTGCGGCTTTGTCAAATTGATCTTCTGTTGGTAACTTTCCACTCCAAGCTGAAGATCTTCCACTCTTTCTTGAATAATCAGTCGTCGGATGTAAAGAAGTAGTGATGCCATGAAGTTGTACTGTACATCTCTGTCAAATCCACACATTCTTTGTTGAACCTTTTCGAGATACATGTCTTCTATGTCATTGAGATTAAGGTCAGGAAAGTCTGCTTCGGAGAATTTGTACTTCTTTTCATCTTGTCGTTTAACCACAATTTCACGCATGAATATGTAGTTAAAACGTTGTGACTCTTGAATCTCCAAGATAGCGATGATCTTAGATTTATGCTTCACATTTTCCAACGATTTCTCCTCCAATCTGCTAGTATAACCGAGACGACGACGTTCTGGCCAGTGTTGAATGCCGTGTAGGGCATCTCTGTCGTAAGCTACGATGGAGTTGCTGAAAACACGAGTTGTTTCTTCGATGGCAGGAATTTCGTATCTGGCGGCCGGTACGGAGATTGTGAGTGATGAAGCATATTTCTTCTTGGTTTTCACTTGGGTGAGTTTGATATTTTGAAGATCCTTGTTGAAAAAATAGCTGTAGGGTAACTTGGGCTTATCTGGAAACCCTGTCAACGGTAATGGTTTTGTCCAGTCAGTGAAGTAAGGTTTTTCATGGTTCTTGGAACTGAGATCGACATTCATTTCAGGATTTAGCCAGTCAAACTCGGCAGACATTGCACTGGCTATATTCTGCAAATGAAATTCGTATTCAATTTTGTTTCCAGATCTTTTCTTGAGGAATTCTTGTGCATCCCTATTGATTCTTCTGAGCTCCGTCTTTGTAAGTTTGTTGATCTGAAGATCCTTCATAATAACTTGGGTGAACTGTAGAGTATTTCCAGGAAGAGGTTCTTCATCTTCTAGAGGAGGTTGAGCTTGAACCATTTCTGTCAACCAGTCATTTTGAGGAGTATCGTCATTGTCGAGCCATGAATGACGTCTTTTCTTCTTGGATTTCTTAGACTTAGATGTAGCATCTTTGTCTTTGGCTTTGGACGATGACGATGGTCCAGCATGAGAATCGTGAGTAGGTGGAGCACGGTAATCGGTGTCAAGTTGATCCTGGAAGTCATCAGTGTGTTCCATGAAAATTTCTTCATCTTCAGTTTGACCTTTACCAGTAGTTGAGGGTTGTTGTTGATTTCCAGGAGGAGTGGAGTCCTTTTGTGGTTGTAGAGAGGATGAGGGACCTGTTCCAGACTTAGGTTTCTTGCCTTTGGAGTTTGGGTCAGGATCGTCATCTTTTCTTGTCCGTTTTCGGGTTCCAGCAGCATCTTTGCATGACTCCTTTGATATGTAAGCCACCATAGCATCATACAGTGCTTTTTCTTCTGCAGTCTGTGTGGGTTTGGAGGCAATGTTGTCAAAGAGTTTGGCAAGCATGTCATTGAAGGACAATTCAGGGACGGTTGGAGCCACAGTAGAAGGTTTTGCGGTGTGAAGCGTGAATGGTGTAGTAGACAACATTTTCCTTGTAACACTTCTGATTCTGTGATCCAAGTTGTCATTGATTGGTTCAAGAAGGTTTGCTACTTCAGGAGTGATCATATCAACTAGATTTTCAGAGAGAAAATCATGTGTTGCAGTTCTGATAAATCCTTCGTAATCAGAGTTCAAGAACTTGTCAATCAGCTGCTTTGACTCCTGGAAGTCCTCAACTTGTTTGGTAAGACCGGTAACCATGTTGGTGAGTTTGTCGACTTGCTCCTGAAGATCAACTGGTTGTTTCGGTTCATTGATTGAATGTTGTTTAGATGCGGTTTCTGAAGGTGTGGGAGATGAGTGCTCCGGTGATGATTCTGACGACGACTCGTTGTGTGAGTTTGAAGAAGAAGCAGGAGGAGTCGGATCCTTTGGTGGAGAGTCTTGAGGAGGTGGAGGTTTAGCTGAGGAAGTCTGCTGAGAAGATGACTTAAGAAATATGTTGGTGTCGAACGCGTTCTTCTCTTCGTTTTCTTTTCTACGGCGTTCCTCTGCTTCCTCTGCTTCTCGTGCAAGAAACTCTGGAGTAATAAGGTATTCCTGTTCCTGATCCGTAGCTATGTTCTCTTGTCCGCCAACATTCTCCTCCACATAAGCAGTTTCTGTCATGTTGACATCTTCTGTTTTATCTGTATCCTTAACGGTGTCATCAGGCTGTGGAGCTGATTCTGACGTTGTGGACACAATGGGAGGAATCATGCTGCTTGTAGCTCCTTCATGTTCCAACTGATCGATAGGTGGAGGTGTTGGAGGTTGTGACATAAGTCGGCTTTCGAGACTAGCTTTCCTTTGTTCTTTACGAAGTCGCTTTTCTTCAGCTCGTGTGTCGACAACAATACTTTTAAGTTTGCGTTTATCGACTAATGGTACAACGATTGGTTCGTCTTCATCATCATTCGGCTCATTGATAGTGACTCCTTTTCTTTTTCTTGTCTCTTCTTCATAAGTTTCAAGACTTTGTTGTACGGCGATCTCTGTTGCAGGAAATCCTTCAACAGGTGCTCTGTATCTCAGTTCATAGTCTGGTTCTTCTTCATCAGATTCCGTATCGAACTCGGATTCGGTGTCAGAAGGTGGAGGTGTAGGTTCATCATGAAGAGTGTATTCAGGAGTTACCTTCTTCTTTGGCTTGGTAGCAGGTTTGGGTTTGGATGTGGGCATAGGTTTGGTGGAAGTCTTGGGTTTAGACTTAGGAGCACCCTTAGATCTAGTATGTGGTGAGGCAGTGGTGCTTGTAGTACTTCCAGACTTTACACCTCCTTTGCTTCGAGTCTTTATTGTTGCTTCTTCCTTTACCCCTTTGTAAGCGTTATCGTACAGCTTGTAGTTCAGACTTTTCTTGATTTTGTCATCAAGAAGGTATTCGGGAAGCCTCATCCCTTTGATCTTGGTTGAAGAAGTGGTCGTCTTGATGAATGAGGTGGTGAAGTCGTCCTCGAAGAGGTGCTTCGGCTCATTAGGATCAGCCATCCTCTTGATGAAATCTGGAGAGACTTTGCAGAGATGTTCAATGAGAAGCTTGGTGAATCTTGTGAACGGTATCATAGTCTTCACACGGTTCGGTTTGAATGCTGTGGACGATATCATTCATGATAGGAACTGCAAAGTCAATAGGTGTCAGGGTCACCATTCCCCAGAATGTTTGCAAATGTTCGAGTCTAGGATGTTCATGACCACTTTTTCTTCCTGATATTGATCTGACAACCAACAGACAGAATGTTCTCCAAGGCTGAGGGATATTCTTGGCATTAAATCGGGAAAGCTTGACAAGCGGTACATCATCATCAACCTCATATCCTAACTCAATGAAGAAGTCAAGAAGATCCAATTCAGGTAGCATAGGAGCAAATTCGTTGTCAGTTTGAGGCAGGAGAAGGGTTGTTCGAAGAACGTCGTGATCTACAGTGTATTCTTTGCTATCCAATGTAACAGTGAAGGACTCATCCAAATTAGCCTGAGCAGTAAGCCAGAACTGATGAAGGTAGAACAGGGGAACTGAAGTAGAACAGGTGAGCAGATGTTTGCATGGATGTGCAAGTAGGATATCTTTCACAATCATGCACGAGTTCTCCGTGATATTCAATTTGTCGAAATCAACTCGGGGATTGTTATTGCCAATCGTGACATTGTAGTTTTCGGGAGTGATGTCCTCCATGGTAAGCAGTGGAAGACTTTGTTCAGTGACGTTCTCATTGTGTTCAGCCATGTTAATCTGAAAAAGCATCACCATAAACCAAACATCCAAATTTGTTACGTGTAAGCACAGTTTTGAGTTAGGTTATAGATCTCTACTTAAGACAATTAAGCATGACTGTTTCATAATGTAACATGCATACATGAGAAAGCATTGATCATTTAGAATCACGAAATCAATTAAACAATGCAATGTCTTACATATAAGCACAATTGATAAACACAATTCATAGTAACTTATCATTACACAACAACAATGAATCACAACAAAGTTACATGTATACAAAATGACACGGCCTAAATGAGATTTCGAAAAAATACATATTGTCGCAATCCTGTATAGAGAAAAGATTTCGAAAAAATGTTCCTAAGGATTTTATCGAGAAACTTAATTATCGAGAAAATCCTTATCAGTAAATTTATCGAGATCTTTTCTTTGTCCAAGAATTGCGAAAGTTTTCAACTTTTCGAAAACATCAATTAACGATAAAACTTTTCGCAAACCTAGTGATTTCGAAATTTGTTGTTCAAAGAGTAATTTCGAAAAATAATTTCGAAAAAACTGAGTTTGAACAAAAAAATTATCGAAAACCATGAGTTTCTCGATAAGTTTTCATAGATTGCGAAAAAACTGAGTTTCTCGAAAACATTCTTATACAAGAATCAGTCGATTATGAAGTTACACGTACGTTTCTTTAGCAAATAACTTTTCCAATGATTCAGGCCTGTCACCAAGATAGATAAACACCACTTAGACATAACCAATATGCTTGTAAGCTAAGATCTCGATAATTATTATGAACAAGTTCTCGATAACATAACAAATTTGAGTCTAATGAGTATCAATGTTTTAGCATATCACAAACATATGTAGCAAACACATTATGATTGCATTCAACACCTTTGGACTCAGATAGATGTAGATAAACCAAGAACGAGGCATACATGTATATCGAGAACTAAGCATCAATGGTGTAGTTCAACAAAACTAAATCTAACATGCATACATGAGACCATAGAAACATTTCCCACCATTAAAACAAAGCAAACAAACACATAATCTCACAATCGCAAATCGACCCAATACCAAGATTTCTAATTCGAAACAAACATGATGGAATGTATGAAAAAACAATGAGGATATGTTAGAAACATGCTTTGTAACAAAACCCTATCAAGAATCAAACACCTAAACATGTTTAGATCATTTTTCGAAATCATAAACCCTAGTTCTCGAAATCATGAAATATGGAGATCGAGCCGTTGAATTTTCAATTAACCAAGATCCTATGTGTGTAATATCCAAGTGATTACATAGGAACTTACAAATTGATGATCAAGATCGTGGATGACTTGAATGAATTAGGGCCGTGGGTTTCAAGAGGGTTTAAGAGGTTTTGAGTAAAGTGGGTTTTGTGTTATACGGTTTGTTTGTTTTATTAATTTTTGAAATTTTAAGTTTTAGTCACTTTAGGTCCCTAAACAATAAGATATGCCTACTTGAGTCCTAATGTTAAATGGTAAACATGTGTAACATCAAGATATACATTCGTTAACCTTAACTTATGAAGACCTTTTTACGGGATGAGACAAAGTGATGACTAAAGAGCGTCCACACACTCCGAAGTACCGTAAAATATGAAAAAAAAAAAAAAAAAAAACATGCAAGTATACCAATAAAAGTTGGTAAAAAATAAAAGCGTGACTCCCCCTCAACACTTGTAAAATAAGAACAAAGTGTTGAAGTGAAGCGATATACTTGCAACATCATTTTTTTTTTTTTTTTTTTTTAAGAGCAATATTTTACAAAGATAGTTATGATGTTTGACGATCAATTGTGTTTTAAAAACTTTTCCAGATCCTCTGGAGTCAAACATCTCATACCAATTTGGTGGACTAGACTAGCAAACCTTGATGTTGCTAAAGATTTGGTAAGTAAGTCCGCCAATTGGTACTCAGTTCCAACAAAATAAAGTTCAACGGTACCCTTTTCCACGTGCTCTTTGATGAAGTGATATCGGAGATCGATGTGTTTGGATTTGCAATGATGAACTGTGTTGCAGGAGATAGCAATTGCACTCTTGGAATCATAGTAGATAGGAATCTTGTTGAATAGGTAGCCATAATCCTTAAGTTGTGATCCCATCCAAATGACTTGAGCACAACAAGAAGACATGGCTACGTATTCAGATTCTGTTGACGACAGTGATGTGCAGTCCTGCTTCTTTGATTGCCATGACACAAGTTTGTCTCCGAGAAATTGTAATCCACCAGATGTGCTTTTGCGTATGTCTAAACATCCTGCATGGTCAGCATCTGAAAATGCAATTAGTTCAAAACCGGAATCCTTCGGATACCAGATTCCCAAGTTAATGGTTCCCTTTATGTATCGAAGGATTCTCTTGACCTCACTGAGGTGTTTTTCAGTTGGTTTGGACTGATAGCGAGAGCACATGTAGACAGCAAATACTATATCAGGTCTACTAGCTATGAGATACATGAGGGACCCAATCATACTTCGGTATTTGGTAGGGTCAACTGGAGTCCCATGTAAATCAGCATCTAGTTTTGTGGTATAGCCCATTGGTGTATTAAAAGTATCACAAGACATCATTCCATGTTTCTTTAAAATTTCAAGAGCATATTTGGACTGATTTACAAAAATTCCACGGGGTGATTGATGAACTTGTAGTCCTAGAAAGAACGAAAGTTCACCCATCATGGACATTTCAAAATTATCTTTCATTAATTTAGCAAAATCAGTAGAGTAACTTCTTTTTGTTGAGGCAAAAATAATGTCATCGACATATATTTGAACAACAAGTAAGTCCTCCCCGAGGGTTTTTGTAAATAGTGTGGGATCCACCGATACTTTAGAAAATTTATTGGCCAATAAGAAAGTGGACAGTTTGTCATACCACGCCCGTGGGGCTTGCTTAAGTCCGTAGAGTGCTTTTTGAGTCGGTAAACGTGATTAGGACGCTCAGGATCAACGAAGCCTTCAGGTTGGCTAACATAAACTTCTTCACGGAGTTCTCCATTAAGAAATGCTGTTTTGACATCCATTTGGTAAACCACCATGTTCCTGTGTGCAGCATAGGCCAAAAAGATCCGAACAGCTTCATGTCTAGCCACTGGAGCAAAGGATTCAGCAAAATCAAGTCCTTCCAGTTGAGAGTATCCTTTCGCTACCAGATGTGATTTGTTTCGTATGACAGTTCCTTCAGCATCAAGCTTATTCTTCCAGATCCATTTTAACCCGATGACAAAGACTCCGTCAGGTCTTTCAACTAATTCCCAGACTTCTAATCTTATGAATTGCTGAAATTCCTCTTGCATAGATTCAATCCAGTTGTCATAAGTCATTGCATCTTTAATGTTCTTAGGTTCTTCGTGACAAACTGTGAGTGCATAGATACAAGTTTCTCCATCTGTGTGAAGTCGTTGTCTTGTCATAACAGGTGCATCTGGATGGCCAATAATATGAACTAGTGGATAGTCATGAGTCCATTTGTGTGTTGAAGGGTGTAGTTGATAAGTATCTCGCATGTTAGCAGGATCCAAATTGCGTGTAGACGACTCAGCAATATCAGGAACTGTAGTAGCTGGTGCAAACGGATTAAAGAACGCATCAGGATCATGCTCTGCGGGTTGTGGAACTGATTGTGGTGTTGGATCTTCAGCTGGATGGCGGGAAGTAGAACCAGTTTGTTCTGCTGTAGATGGTGATACAATTGGAGGACCGTCTCTCTCAACACATGTTGTTGTTTGTTGAGGTGAGTCTGGTACTGGAATGTTTTCAGTTTGAGCAGCGGAATTAGGTGAGACCTCAGTAGGACGGTATTCAATTGTGTCATCAAAGAGAGGAGCAAACAAGGTTTCTAATTCTTTGCGGTTAAGTGGCAAAGGTTCAGCCGAAGATACCGGAGAGTTAAGACGGTTGAATTCGGGTCCTAAGCTGTGTTGCTCAGAAGCCATTTGTGTGAGTTCATCAAAATTAGCGTGAATGGTTTCTTGAATTTCTCTTGTACGACGATTCCATATCCGAAAACCTTTAGAATTTTCACAATATCCAACGAACACTCCAATGTCAGCCTTTGCTTTAAGTTTACCTAAATCATCACGATCATTTTTCGGATAACAAAGTGCTCCAAATACATGAAAGTAATCGATGTTCGGTTTCCTTTTGTGAACAATTTGATATGGTGTTTTGCGATGGCGTTTTGTGATCATGCAACGGTTTTGAGTATAACATGCGGTTGAAACAGCTTCGGCCCACAAGTAATCTGGTAATTGAGCATTGATCAACATAGTTCTAGCAGCTTCCACTAACGTTCTGTTGCGTCTTTCAACAACTCCATTCTGTTCTGGGCTTCTAGGAATAGATGTTTGATGTTCAATTCCCACTTTCTCATAATAAGACCTAAGTGTTTGATTCTTGAATTCAGTTCCATTGTCAGTTCTGACTATTCGTACCGTGTTGCGTAACTGAACTTGAATTTTAGTGAGAAAGGTGATGATCATTGAAGGAGCCTGATCTTTACTTCATAAGAAATAAACCCAAGTCCATCTGGAGAAGTCATCTACAATTACTAGTATGTAGCGTTTACCGTTGATACTTTGAACACGCATCGGTCCACACAAATCCATATGAAGCAATTGTAAAACATGATTCGTACTTTGCTCAGGTTTTGAAGGAAAATGAGCTCGAGTACTTTTTCCTTGTTCACAGGCTGGACATAAGTGATCTTTGGTAAAGCGGAATCTTGGAAAACCATCAACAAGTTTGAACCGAGCAAGGTCAGTCATAGTTTTGAAATTCAAGTGCGAGAGACGTTTGTGCCATAACCAAGATTTAGTCGATTCTGCTTTGGAGAGAAGACATATCGGAGATGTTGCAATCATATCTAACATTGAAATTGTATAAAGGTTGGAGCCACGTGAGCCAGACATTAGGTCGTTTCCTTGTAAGTCACGAACAAAGCAAGTTTTCTCACGAAATGCAACTTCTAGATCTCCATCACAAAATTGACCAACAGAGAAGAGGTTGTGTCCAAGGCCTTCCACATAATAAACATGACTTATTTCAATGTTCCCACTGATATAGTCACCATATCCCATGATTAGAGCGTAATGATCATTCCCGAATCTGACAGTACCAATAAACTTTGAGACAAAGTTGTGTAACAGTTTGAGATTGCCTGTCATATGTCGGGTGCATCCGCTATCAACAATCCAGAGAACAATCTGTACCACCTGCATCACCAGAAGAAGACACGGATGGAACAGAAGTAAGGGTGGAACCCAAAGAAATTGCGGGTTCCTGTTGGTTAGAAACACATTTTTTCAACAATTTAGGGATCCATTTAAAGTCTGGTTTGTGTTGTAACCAACGTTGCCAATTCCAACTAGTTTTTCCTTTCTTAATGTTAAATGCACTAGTAGTTGGCTTTGTCCTAGATTTGTTCTCGGCACCTATGGGGGTAACTTCAGCTTCATTAGAAACCGTAGAAGACGGCTTTCCTAAGTTAGACTTAGAGGCAATAGTGGGCCTAGAAGGAATGCGTGTCCTACGTTTCTTATGACGATTGAGAAGAGAATTAGCTAAACATTTTGTATGATCACCAGATGATACGTTTTTACGACAAAACACACAAGATGCATTAATATTCAAAACATTCAAAGGTTCATCATTTGTTACATTTAGATTTTGATTACAATTTGCCAAATTAGAATCTAAATCTGATGCAACATGAGTTTTATTCAAATTCCTAAGTTGATCTTCTACTTCTTGAGCTTCTAGTTGTCCTCTCTTACGTTGCAAGATCCTATTCTTCTTTTTACTTTTTCGCTTGGGTCTGCTAACGCTATTAGTGGAAACTATTCCTGTAGAAGTGGAGTTATCAACATTAGTGGTTTGAACAACATTTCCTTTAGTTGTTTTGTCTAATTGATACAATCCTTGTGCTATCACCGTAGTGTCAACCATTTTTCCTTTTTGGAGTAGCTTAACTTTCTCTTTTAAATCAATGATGATGTGATTTTTATCCTGAATTTCAGACTCAAGTAAACCATTGCAATATTTGATGTCATCGCGGTTTTGTTGCCATTCGGCGTTTTCAATTTTTAAGTCCGCAATTTCTTTCTCGTATTTGAGACACAAACTTTTGAAAGACTCATTGTTTTTGCAAAGCTGACAAGAGTTAGAAATATTTTGACTTTGAAGTTTCAATTCCTTTTTAAGACTCTGAGCTTGACACCATTCAAGCCTTTGTTTGAGTTGACAGATTTCTTTAGAAAATTGTTTTGTCACATCATCATTCTTATTCCTCAGATTGTCATTCTCATGTTTCAGTGTCTCAATTTCCACATTCAACAAGTTATTATCAACACAATGATCATGCTTAAGCATAGAAGTACCAGAATTATAGAGATCATTCATGATAACAGACAAAATATCAGCATTGAGAACTTGTTCCAAGAGTCGATCAGCATCGTTTTTTAAAACTCTATTTCTTTGCTTTTGAGCCAAAATCTCATTTTCAGTTGAGTTGAAAACGTGAATCATATTTTTCACCTCGTTTTGAAGTTCCTGATCCCAACGTGTAGCACAAAGACGGAGATGTTTGACAATTGGCAGCATTTGTTTTTGAAAAATATCTCTTTTTTCTCGCTCGTAAGCGGATTGAAAAGTTTCAATTTTAATTTCAGAATTGCGTTCAATTGTTTCCTCCAAAATTTCGATGTCTTCCATAAAAGTTTTGAAATAATTTAAGACACGACATTTTTTCGGTAAAGGTGAAAGTTCACCGGATGATGGTAAAGGACCATTTATTTGTGCTACAGTTTGGACAGGGGCCGCATTGGAGGATGAAACATATGACTCAGTGATATACCATGATTTCTCAGGTAATTCTTTTTGAGTAACAAAAGATTTGGAAATTAGTGGAGCTTTTGAGTAATCATATGGTGTCCAGTTTTGAACATAACTCATTTTTTATCGACTCTCGTCTTCAAGTTCTTCTTCTTCCTCAGTATCAAAAACAACAGCACGCACAATCGTATTATCAAGTAAATGATCCATACTATAAATTTTCGGAATTTCTTTGAAAGTTGTGTGAAGAAACATTGATTTGTAATCACCAAGTGCAAAACCTTTATCGGGTCTCGGTTTTAAAGTAAATTTCTGAATTGTTGTGACAGAGTTCCCGTGTTTGTAAACAATGTTACGAAATTCTTTGAGTTGTTTCTCAAGATCAACAATATCACCGAGTAAGTCATCTATGTACTTTCTTTTTCGTATTTTATGTTCACAAAAATCCTTTTTACAGCTTGACAATTCTGTTTCTGTTTTTGAAAGGTCTCTTTGAAGACGTTCAACTTGCATTTTCAATTCACACTTTTCACTTTCGAATTTCGAAATCAACTTTCCGTTTGACTCAATTAAATCTTGCATTTTGCGTTGAAGATCTTGTTCTTTGTTGTAAGAATCTTGAAAAGCTTTTTCAAAACTTTTTGCATTTTTAATCTTGTCTTCCTGATATGAAAGCTGGATTTTATAGCATTCAATATCTCTTGAAAGTGACGCATTTTGTTCTTTTAGAGCTTTATTTGTCTCGTTGCATTTTATGATTTGCAATTGTTGAGCATCCATTTGTTTAGATAACAATATTAGGTCAGGGTCTGGATCAAATGATGGTTCATGTTGTTCTAAATGATCATTGTTGTCATTCTCAATAGGATCATCAAATGAAACAACTGTGTCATCATCAAATATGACAACTGTGCTTATTTGTTCATCTGTTTGAGAAGAGGAAGATGATTTAGATGGAACAACTTGCGCCATATTTGATTCAGAAGCAGAGGGTGAGACTATATCATTTATAAAGCATGCATTGAAGTCATGTACCTGAGACAAGCCGTCAGTGTCATACACTGGACCTGAATCATTGAGCTTAAGTTCCTGCATGTTGGCCATAAGCATCACAGCTGCATTAGCTTCTAGATCTTCCATGTCATCGTCATTGTGCACATTTGCCATGAAGTTGTTGTCCTGTTCAGGGAAATGTCCATCCTTTTCATCTTGAAGAGCCATGAGTAATGCCTGCTTGTGAAACTTACTACCCCGAGTTCTCGGTTTCGGACATGCTGTAGCTATATGACCTTGTTCATTACAATTGTAGCACCAAACTGCATTCCCTGAGTTGGAGTTCCTTGTTGCAACAGAGTCAGACCTTTGTTGAGAAGATCCTAAGTTGTTTCTGAACCCCGTGTTGTTACTAAACCTCTGATCATTCCCATAATTTCCTGAAGAACTTCCTGAACCAGATCGACCATAATTACGATTCTGAATTTCCACTCTTCCATCATTGACAACAGCTTGATTCCTTGTGTTAGAAGATGAACGTTGACGGTTGTTAGTTTTGTTGGAGAATTTGCTGAAAGCACGAGCAATAAGAGCAAGTCCCTGATTCAACTTATTAAAGTCATCATCGTCATCATCATTGGAGTTGGAGTAGTACACAGCATCATTGTTGTTTAACGGAACAAGTTGAGTAGAAGCATTCTGTAGAGATGAATCATAAGGGACCATTTGGTTCGAGGTGGAAGAGTGTGGATAACTGAAGTAGTTTTGCTCTTGAACATATGCATGATTTGACATTGGTGGTGGAGCATAGGGAGATTGAGCTACGAGAGCCAAAGAATTTGGTGTAGAAGTTGGTGTGTATCCTCCTCGTAGAGCTCGATCTTTTTCCACTTCAGGTTCATGGTGTTTCAGAAAATCATACAACAAACCATATGGAGCATCATGAAGATTCTTTGTTTGACGAACAAATGTCACATATTTATGCCAATCAGGGCCAAGACTACCAACAAATTTGGAGTTCACAGCGATCCTTGGTACTGTGATTTTATGACGTTCCAGATCATTGACTACATTTGTGAAACGATGATAGTAGGATTCAAGTGTCTCTCCTGGTTCAATTGTGATGTCAGTGTATTCCATGTAGAGTTTGGATTCCATGTCATCTTTGTTCAGTTGAGTGCCTTCCATTAGGAGATGAACGTGTTCCCACATAGCTTTGGCTGTTTTCTGAGCATCGACACTTCGATAGATTGGATTAGGTATACCTTGAAGTATATAAGCCATTGCATATTGATCAGCATCACGATGTAGTTTCTGTTCTTCAGTGAGTGAAGTTTCTGGAAGAGGTCTATCACCAGGAGGACGTGGAGGATCAGCAGTTGGATCACCAGCTTCAAATCTTGTTGGCCACTCAAATGGTCCTTCAAGTATCACTTGTTTCAAGAATTTCCCATGAGGTTGCTTTAGTTCAAGAAATCTTAAGAATCTACTTGACCATTGAACATAGTTCCCAGGTGTTAGCATTGGAGGTGTTTCAAGTGAGCCTGCCTCATGTCGGGATTGTTGAGTTGTAATAACTTCACACATTCTGTCAAACCAGTGAGGTTGTTTGGAGGAAAACTGGGTGTTTTGTTGCGGCACTTGATATGGTTGTTGTTGAGGAATGATCTGATGTTGTTGCATCATTAGGTAATAATGTAGTGGATTGTATGTTTGTCTTTGAGAAGGTTGTTGATTCAGTTGGTGCAGAAGGTATTGTTGTTGCTGATACTGCTGATGTTGAGGTTGCTGAGTATGAGGGAAGTAATGATTAGGTGGTTGAGACATCTTAGAACACTTGTGTAGAAATGGATCTTGTAGAAAGTGTAGAATTAACCAAGTATCGAAAAACTTAGCACAACTTCGGATTGCGAAACTATGGAATTCCAATGATTTCGAAAAAATGGCACAGCTGTGATTGCGAAATTAGGATTGCGAAACTTGTTAGGTTTTCAAAAATCAGGGTTTGCGAAACTTTGCAGATTTTCGAAAAAACTTGAAATTTCGACAACAATCAAGGTTTTGCGAAACTTCTTAGGTTTGCGAAATGAAAGGATTTCGAAACTTAATAAAGTTTGCGATAACTATGTGATTTCGAAAATTGGAAGTTTTTCGAAAAAACACAAAGTTACAAAAAAACAGTTTTCGAAATTATACAATTTCGAAAACTTTCCCAAGCGTCGAAGTACTTAACTTTCTTATACAAGAAAGAAAATACCGAGTCCACACAAACGAAGTCGAGGTAGTGCACGTAGAGAAGATCTCGAAATGGTAGCAATAAAGGATCTCGATAACTTGGTAGTTTTTGTTTTACAAAGAAAGCAATCCTAAAACTCGTTTTTATTACAAGATACTTGTACTTTTGTGTGTAAAATGAATAGATCTTAAAGAAAGTTGAAAACTTTAAGAACTTTTTCAAAACTAAAAAAAATTTCGATAAAAGTACAAACACCAAGTCGAATATTTTTGTAAAAAAGTTTGGAACTTTTTGGTTTGTTTCGATTTTAAACACAAGTTTGTAAGCAAAGGTGTGAGAAAAACCAAGAAACAAACAAGAAAGTTTAAAATTTTCACAAAAAAAATTCGATTTAAAAAACGACTTTTAAGATAAAATCAATGAAAACAATAACTACACCTTCCTCTAGCGAATGATACCACTTGTTAGGTCACCATTTTGTAAACACAAGCATAGAAATGATAGAAATAAGATGAGAGAAGAGATTGGGTGATTATATGATAAAGAGAAATGTAAGAGCAATAGTTTCCTTAAGAAATCAAAATAACCAACCAAGTTTACAAATGGCCTAAGACTAGTATTTATAGGAAAGGAGCTAGGGCAACACTCCTACTCCATTCCTTCTCATAATTCGTATGGGCTTTAGGCCCATGGACCTCATTCTTAAGCCTAGTAAACTTAATACAAAATGTGAATGATAGTAAATAATAACTAAGCAACCTAGCATTATTACAAATGACCGAGACTTCATAAAATAGTGAAACTATGATCCCAACAGATGCTTCACAACACAAAGCATTACCATCTTCTGAAGTGCTAGCGACATTTTCTTGAGGATTAGAGTTTCTTAAACTCCTACAATCTTTCTTCATGTGACCCTGCTTGCCACAGTTGAAGCATTTAAAATTCTTCTTATTTCCTGTTTTAGATTTACCATGATTGTGACTCCCACTGGAGCCAGGTTCCATTGACCTCCCTCTCATTACCACCAACACCTCCACCTATCTTGAACTGGCCTGTCTGTCCTCCCTATTGTTACGCCTATTTTCTTCTTCCATAATAGCGGCTGCAACATCATCGAAGACTAGATAGTCCGAAAGAACAATACTGGTTAAGTTGATTATTAAGTTAATTATGAGTTGGTCATATGAGTCAGGTAAACTTTGAAGTAGAATTTCAGCACGTTCATGTGGTTCTATTTTACAACTCAAAGACGTGAGCTTAGAAAATAGAGTATTCAGGTTATTAACGTGCTTAGTCACTGAAGTAGATTCCGTCATGCGAAGAGCATAAAATTTCCTCTTAAGAAATATTTTATTGTGGAGCGATCTTGCCTCATACAATCGAGCAACATGATCCCAAATCTCCTTTGCAGTCTTCTTCTCCTCTATGCTTGACAAAACTCCATCTGCTAGCGCCAGATGAAGATTTGCAATAGCATTTTCGTCCATCTCGTCCCATTTACTGTCATCCGTGACCTCAGCTGGCTTTTCGTCAATGGCCGCTAAACATTTATCCTTTCTAAGGATAGCCCTCATCTTTAATTTCCACAACGAGAAATTATTCCCATTGAATTTTTCGATTTCAAATTTCGCCGCCATTGCTACAATCACAATCTACTTTTCGACAAAATTAGTATTTGCGGAGAATAGTAATGAACACCTTTTGAGTGAATATAATCTTATTTATCTTTTGATGTGGAGGGTCCACTAATTAGTGGCAACCACAGTGCATACGATAAATAATTATACACACACTCAACCTTAGCTCTTAATACCATTTGTTGAGAAAAGTGACACCAGACTGAAGCAAACCCGCAACTAAAATAGAAATATAATAAAAGATGACACACGGATATAATGTGGAAAACCCCAATAGGGTAAAAACCACGGGTAAGAAAATATACGTTTCACTATGTAAAACTAGGAGTTACACCTTTTCTCTAGTTAAAAGGATAATACAACTTTATATCTCTTGTACTAGGAAATATACTAAACTCTCTATTATTACAAAGGACCATTTTGGAGAGAATGTTAAGTAAGAAAGAATGAGATGGGATGCCAACTGATGCTAAGCTCGTTCCATTTTATAGTCCTCAAAAGGAGCTAAATGACATCATGTATGACATTCTCTTGAAGCAAGTTGTAGTCGTACTTGCAAGATTCTTCATCTAAGTACAGTGTATCTTATCCAAGAAGCAAAAGCTACATATCTCAAAGGTCATTTGACCTTTCCACATCTGCCTTTTTACTAACAGAGAATTTATTCAGAAGACGCTACATTGCTCTCCTTCTCCAGCATGTTCGATATGTAATGTTTGTGTTGAATCAGTAGAACATTTACTCTTTGAATACCCATGGACATGCCCGGTATGGTTTGGCTCTCCTCTATGTTTTCGACCTCCTCCACCAGGTATTAATATTTATGGTCGTATACAAAGCTTTATTGATAACACCCATTCTGTTCCAGGTGTCTCTCGGGTTCTGTCAGTTGTTGCAACAATTTGTTGGTTTATATGGCGATCTCGTAATAGCTTTTTATTTGATAATGTGCCTTTATCCCCGAATAACATGTTACCTCCATTTCTGCTCAACTTAATGATTTTCATAAGTTTGTTACCTCTCCATCTAATAGGAGTGCTTCCTCAGCGGCCACTAACCTTGATTCCACATCACATTCTTCTCCATAGTGGATACCCCCCACGAATTTTTTGTTGAAGTTAAATTGTGATGATGCTAGGGCTCTAAACGAACTGAACGTTCAATGAACATTTTATAAACCGTTCAAGTAAAAAGTTCGTTTACGTTCGTTTATTTATTAAATGAATGGACATGAACAATATTTTACGTTTGTATAGCTAAATGAATGAACATGAACAAAAGTCTCGTCCGCTCAATTATGTTTGTGAACGTCTTTCATTTATTTATTTATTTTCGTATATCATATCTTTTAATTGTATAATTTTAAAATTATTTTGTTTATAGAAAACAACATTTATAAAACAATATATTGCGCATAATTTAATAAAGTTTATGTTTGTTTGTCTATTTTCATTTATGTTCGATCATTTATATTCGTTTAGCGTCTTAATGAACAAACATAAACGAAGATGAACAAGAAAATTCATTCGTTTAAGCATTCGTGTCCGTTTATTTTTCCGGTTAGAATTAAATAAATGAACATGAACATGGCTCTGTTCGTGTTTGTCCAGTTTGTTTACAGCCCTAGATGCCCTAGATGCTGCTTTGAATAATTTTAATGCCACTTTTTGAATTGTTGTTCGTGATTCTACGGGTTATCTTCGTTATGTCCTCGGTAATCCTTGCCATGCCATATCTCCTCTCCATGTCGAGATAATAGCGGTACACTACGCTTGCTCACTAGCATTTAGTCGAGGATGGTTTAATGCTATTGTGGAATCTGACTCCCAACTAGCTATCTCTTTATCGTCTTCTGAAACACCTCCACCTTGAAATGTAGCTGCTCTTGTGGATGACATTCGCTTATGGGCAAATAATATGCAATTATAGTTTTCTTGGGTTAATCGAGAAAAGAATCAAGTAGCTCATTGAGTTGCTCGTCACGCGTTCTCTACCACTTCAAAGTTTAGTTGGGATGTTTATTTTCCTCAAAAACTAATCTCACTTGCGAGGAGTGATTTGTATGCATCTTAAGTTTTTCTAATGCAAGTTTATGTTAATAAATAAATAAATAATAAATTGTTTGATTATATAATCAAATACTTTATTAAATTTGACCAAGCCATTTTCAGTTTTGACTTTTATCGGGCTCAAGTTTGTCACGTGGTGAAATAAAGCTCTCGTATTAGTTTAATTTGTTTTTCTTCAAAATAGTCATTTTCAGTTTAAAGTTTTCTCTTATTGTATAAAAGTATTTTAAGTGATTTAGTGAAAATGGCGTAGTTTTGAACAAAATTTTCAATTCAAACTGCATACTTTTTGAAAGGAACTACACCTGCACTTTAGGTACAACATAGCCACATACTCACATACCCAGAAGTATCTTAAGTTAAAGGTTGAAAAAAACGAAATAGTAACGTGAATTAACGTACTCTAACATTTTTTGTTGTAAAACACTGAATTGCCTATTCGCTTTTTACGATGTTATAAAATAATGCTTCAATCAAGTTCACTAATTGATTTAGTGGTTACTCAATGTTCTACTTATTTGTTTCACACTAATTATATGAGTATTTGAAAATTATATACTCTTAACTTTTTAGTTTTAGATTTTTATTCTAGGAAATTAAGAAATAACAAGCAGAAGACACAATTTCCTTTTAGCGCGTACTAACATTCAACACTATTATACCTGTTTTCCTTAACACACATCAATGTTGCAGGAGACGAACTTGGAATACTTAAAGATTGACCTTCATGATATTAGAATCGCCACCAACAATTTTGATGATGAATACCATATTGGACAAGGTGGATTTTGCACGGTGTACAGAGCAAAACTCAATGTTTGTGATATCAAAAATATATCAGAGATAGAAGGGAAGAATAAGTCTGAACTACCCAAGAGAAGCACCACAGTAGCTATAAAAAGATATCACGCTGAGGATGGAATCGAACAAGACTTCATTGCTGAGATTGAAACGATTAGTAGCTGTAAGCATCGTAACACGTTGTCTCTCTTCTTGGCTTTTGTGATGAACATCCTGAAAAGATCACTGTCTATGAGTGTGCTTCCAAAGGAACTCTTGGTGATTACCTAGGAGGCCACATGTGCATTAGATTCATTGCAAAGTTTACTTGGGTGCAACGTCTAAAAATATGCATTGAGATTGCACATGGCCTAAATTACATTCACACCAGTCTCGAGGACAAACAAACGATAATACACCGTAATTTAAAGGAGCCATAATATTCTGTTGAATAAGAATTTGGAAGCGATGATAGATGGCTCTCCTTTGTGCATATTTCAACAAGAAATCTTTCTCAACAGTCAATTTATTGTAGGCACAAAAGGGTATTTAGATCCAGAATATAGGAGAACAGGTAGATTGAGTAAAGAAGTAGATATTTTTTTTTTTTTTTGGTGAAAATTGGTGAATTATATTATCTCAATAATACAGAACATACAAGCATGCCAAAGTCTAAATAGGACATGCCCTATAAAGACTAAAGCAGCCAAATCATCACCATACACTATAGTCTAAACTCAACTACAAACAATTCACCGTTCATCTAGATTAGAATTTGCACGGTGTGTGACAAAATCTAACTCTAGGCAACCATGAAGAAACCCCAAACATGACTACATTCCCACCATACAAACACCCTACCTGTGCTCACACCCAGAGCCACAGAGGCTCTTGTATGGGGCATCATCATGTATTGGGTAAAACTTCAGTTCCATTGAGCATCCACACATTAAGCTACATTTCCATCAGTAGTATTTGTCATTTAGCAGACCATGTAGCTTACATCCTCACATGACTGCTAGCCAACAAACTACTACATCCGGCATCACTTAGATGATAGGAGAGGCTCAAGGATACTTCCCACTATGACTACATTTCCCAATACCAGTTCAACTCCCCTTCAAGACTGAAACTGGGCATCATCATAGCTGGACTCCTCCATAGTTCCTTCTCAAAAGGCAACTTTATCAGAACCAACATACTTGTGCCTAACACCCCATATTGACACATAAACTCACAATGCAGGAAACTACATTATGGATCTTACTAATCCCATACTCAGATCACTGTTTTATAACCACAATGCAGCATCATCCTCACATGTGGTATAAGAACATATCACTGAATATAGACTTTCAGACCCATGGTACTAGCCATCTGCATTCATCCATTATCCAACACCAATCACTATTTTATACATCAACTTCACCATTCATAAGCATGATTTCAGACTCCTTCATGTTCATTGAGACTTTCCATAGCTTGCTTACCTCATCCACATGCTTTGACCATTTCACTCTAAGGCTTGCCAATTTTAGTCTAACACAGTTGATGATCTCTTTTCTAACCTCTTGTTGGCTTCTTCTGGCATTAGTGAAAAGTCTCTTATTCCTTTCATTCCAAATGTAGTAAATGCAAGCTGAAATTGCTACCCTTCTCACAATGCTCATTATGGATCTATTACATGGCAAAGTCATTAGAACCTCAAGAATTTCATCCCAGCTATTAGTCATCTCTTCCTGTTTTATCATTTTCTTCATAATCTCCCATATTCCTCTTGCATATTGACAGTCAAAGAACAGGTGTTCAACTGAGTCAGGACATGAATCACATAGAGGGCATTGCAATAATCTTCCAGGGTACCATTTTGCAATCCTATCCTGTGTTGCAAGTCTTTTCAGAATAGCAAGCCAAAATATAAAAGAGTGTTTTGGGATGCAGTGTGAAAACCAAACCACATTGCACCAAGGGACTTGACCTTCACTCTGCCTCCAATCCTTCCATACTCCATTAACAGAATACTTGGTTTTCTTCCCATCATTTGTGATCCACACAGTGCTATCTTTCCTGTCATTGTTTAGTAAAGGAATTGGGACATTATTGATATCAAAACTGTTACTATTCCATTCATATTGCCATTTCCACATGCCATTCTCAATCATATCACAAATCTTCTCATTGCCTCCCATCTGAGTACTTTCCAAGACATCACTTGAGACAAAATCACTTATTATTCCTCTATCCCACCATCTGTCATGCCAGAAAAATGTAGTTTTACCATCACCAATTTCTTTTTGTACATGATGTTTCATTCTGTCTCTTAGATACAGTATTTGCTTCCATCCACAGCTGGCATTAACATCAAATTTAACATTCCAAATACTCCTTCCTTTCAACCTGTACTCATTGATCCATTTTACCCATAATGACTCCTTATTGCATGCAATATTCCACAGGTGTTTTGTAATAAGAACTTCATTCCAGGTGCTCAAATTCTTTATCCCCAAACCACCATCTTGTTTAGGCCTACACACATATTTCCATGCTACCTTAGTTTTCCCTTTAGATAATTCACCTTTACACCAGAGGAAGCCCTTTAGAAGCTTATCAATGTCTTTAATCACAGTCCTAGGTAACATGAAGACTGATGCCCAGTATAATTGCATTGAAGCCAGAATAGAAGAGATTAGTTGAAGTCTTCCAGCATAGCTTAACATTTTGTTCCTCCAGTTGTTGACTCTAGCTTTAACCCTATCAACTAGAATCTTGCAATCATTAACACCAATTTGCTTTGTGATTAGAGGCACACCCAAATAAGTCACTGGCAATTTTCCAATCTTGAAAGGCAGTATGTCAAGGATCAATTGTTTAGTGGAGTCATCAACATTACCAAAGAACACTGTGCTCTTTCCCAAGTTTGGGATAAGACCAGATATGGCACTAAACTTATCCATTGCTTTTTTAACCACTTTAATTGATTCCAAATCACCATGGCTTAGCACTAAGAGATCATCAGCAAAGCACAAATGTGATATCTTCAAATTTTTACACCCCCAGTGATACTTGAACATACTGTTTTCCTCTATATTCTTCTGTATGATAGAACTGAATACTTCCATTACTAATGTAAATAGATAAGGGGACATTGGGTCTCCTTGTCTCAATCCCCTTCCACCCTTGAAATATCCAAACCTCTCTCCATTAACACATATAGTAAATGCAACAGTTCTTACACATACCATAATCCATGAAATCATCTTTTGAGGGAAATCAAATGAGATTAAGGTGTTTTCAAGGAAATCCCAACTTACCGTATCATATGCTTTCTGTATATCAACTTACCGTATCAAAGAAGTAGATATTTACTCATTTGGGGTCGTTCTATTTGAAATCTATTGTTGGAGATTGGCCAATGATCGAATTTATGAGAAGGGGCTTGCACACATGGCACGAAAATGTTTCAAGGAGAGGACGCTTCATAAAATGGTGGACCCTTATCTAAAGTACGAAGCAAATGATAAAAGTTCTATTAAAGCACTTAGTCAAGACTCGTTGGAAACATATTTACAAATAGCTTATCAGTGTTTGCAAGAGAGTCACGATGAGCGTCCGACAATGGAAGTTGTCATCAAAGAATTAGAGAAAGCATTGCACTTCCAGGTCAGCAATTTTTTCAGTATTCAAATAATGCTTAGTGCTCTGTTTTTAGTATGAAAATTTAAATATGACCTTTAAACTCTTTTCATTCCTTGATCATTTTTAGTTTGAAAATTGATATACACGAGATTTTGCCTCAGCGCAACACGCGGATGAAAACAGTATTCATGTTGTAGTTATGAAATAAAGCTTTCATTTGTGTAATGTATAAAAATTAGAATAATTGTATGCATGATCCTTTTACTTTTTCCTAACGCATATAGTCCCTAACTCGAAAACCCTTAATTAACTCTCATGTTCCTTTTTTTAACGACTGTCTATTATAACGATTGAAAGCTCATGTGCATTGCACATGAGGTTATAACTATCATTTTCACTAATACAGAGAAGATTACAACACAAATAGCTTTAGTATAACTCAACAAAATTATTAAATACATGACTACTTACCATTTACAAACTATTATATCTTGTTCAATCTCAACCTCTCAACCTTGGGGGTGTTTGGTATGATGGAAAGGAAAGGTGAGAAAAGGAAAGAGAATCGATTCTCATGTTTGTTACAATAGAGAATGGAAATATGGGATTCAGTTTGCATTCTCATTCCATCATTTTCATTCTCTACAAAAAATGAAGAAAGTTGTGAATGGATATTTTACAAGGGGCGGCTCTTTTTCCTCATTCTCACGAGAATCACTGAGGAGAGTAAAAAAGTTGGGTGCAAAGCTCATTAACACATGCCAGGCATATTATATTCATAAAAGTACTGTTTGTGATTATAATCTGAAACCCTAGGCTTGCTAGCTATTCGTCATACCTTTATGCTCTCCAACGTTGTTGTTCATCTATACCTCTCCTTTCTTCGTTGCTACTAACCACTAATTAAAAGAAATTAATATAGATTGAAAGAAATATTGTATTATTATTTGTTATTTATGGTTTTGTGCCTTCTTCCCTCAATCACAAAATAGGCCCCATCACATATGACGTGCAGTGTTCGTATAATTGAGGTTTTTTTATTCTTCATTTACAAAACAACCACATCTTGTTAAGTTGTTCAAGGGTTATAAACACAAATTCAATATGACGCACGTGCTGAATGTTGCTAACTTGGTAGCAACAAGGGTAATAAGAAAAAGAAGTTGGAAACTAATCAAAATTAATGTGATAATTGAAGGTTAATTAGAATTTTCGTTTATTGGTCAATTGTTACTTCCCCTTTAATATGATTCTTCGCTAATAAATTATTCCATACATTTGCGAAACATTAATCATCTCTCTTTCTTTATGTTAATTATCTTTCTCTGCGATTCCATTCTGTGCTTGATTTCCATTCTTTGCGATTCAGTCGTACCATCTAACACTCAGCATAGAATCCATGATGCGAATCGGTAATCAAATGGCCAAAGAACATAAAAGAATGAAGAAACGCCAATAAAAAGTAACCTGAAGGTTCCATGGTTTAATATAAAACTTAACTGTGTTTTTGCAAAACAAAAGTCATACTTATAGGCAACAAAAGTGAAACCCTACTAACAAAATCCTATTTCATAGGAACGAGAACTTAAGTAGTAATATCATTCCTAAACAAATGAAGTGGTTCTTGTCCCCGCAACCATTACAACCACGTTCTCGCCTAGAGTTATTAACACCCTTATTCCTATCACCACGACCTCTACTGCCAAACCTATCACCCCCGTTACCAAAGTGATTACCTCTTTTAACCCTTCGCTCTAAACTAGCACAACCAAATAAATTTTGGTTCTGTTTGAATTATTTTTCATTTTCTTGGTTTAAGACTCATCAAAATGATTACGACAAAAATCAATCACTTTGTCTGTATCTCTCAACTTTTAAAAATAATGTTGTTTAGAAGTTCCTTTGAATCGGCGGTTCATCACAATATAAGCATCAAATGAGAAGCTTTTAACGTAAGCAATTGTGAAATAAACGTTAGAATTGCATTTAGTCATTTTGATTGATAGTTTTATATGTAATAATATCTTTTATGCTGATTTATACAAACTAGTGATTCAAAATAAACAATTTAAATGTAGATTCACAGCAATTTGTAGGATGATTCAAAACTTTTGCATTTATATAAGATTTTGAATATAATATGAATCAAACGTTACATTTTCAAAATTTTGACTCACAAATTTGTTTCCAAATAACTAAAAAACACTTTAACGTAAAAAGTTCATAAAAAACATGATTCAAGGTTACAATTGCATTTTTCATGATTTCTCAAATTTCTTACCTAACCAGATTCCTTCAGCACAAACCAAATTATAGACATTTATTATTATGTTTTTAATTATGGAAGAATTTTAATCATTACCTATTTATTTGAACTATCGTTTTGATAGAGTATTCATGATCACAGGAAAACAAGGCTAACTTCCAAATTTCGCTTGACGAAATTAAATCGGCTACACGAAACTTTAGTCGTTTGATTGGAAAGGGAGGTTTCGGCCAGGTATACAAAGGTGAAGTTACACATGCCACTGGAGGTAATATCATTGCTGTGAAACGTTTGGATAGGAAGTCTGGTCAAGGAGAAACTCAACTTATGACGGAACTTGAAATACTCTTGGAGTATAAACATGCAAATCTCATTGGTCTTGTAGGCTATTGTGACGAAAAGGGAGAAAAAATAATTGTTTATGAGTATGCTTCCAAAGGAAGTCTTGATAGGTGGTTGAAGCACAATGATCTTACGTGGAGGAGAAGGCTAGCGATATGCGTTGATATTGCAAGCGGGTTGGATTTTCTTCATGGAACTAGCGATGTAAAGCAAGAGGTGGTGATACATAGGGACATCAAAACTGCAAATATTCTTCTACATGACGATTGGAAAGCAAAAATTGCTGATTTTGGACTTTCTTTAATAAGTCCAATTAATCAGGAAATGAACTACGTTATAGACAATGCTAAAGGCACATCTGGCTATTGTGACCCACAATACATAACCACAAGTATGTTAACCAAGGAATCTGATATTTACTCCTTTGGTGTGCTTTTATTTGAGATATTGTGTGGGAGATTTGTCATGGAATACAATAATAGTAAAGATCGAAATCTAGTCCATGGTGTTAGACGCCACTATGAAGAAGGACGACTAGATGAAATGGTGTTTGAGGCTATAAAGAAACAGATCGTGCATGAATCATTGACTACATATATAGAAATTGCCTATGAATGCACACACGAAGAGATAGAGAGCCGACCAACAACAAGGAAAGTTCTAATACAACTTATGAAAGCATTTGCGTTCCAAGTAAGTTTTTGTATCTTTACAAACTTGGCTCCCTTTCAAATTTCAATGCACATATATCAGCTAATGTATTCTGAAATATGCCTTTTGGCACGGCATATAGCTATAGCTTGCTTCTTCTTCTTTTTTATAAATAAAGTTGATTTTCCTACTTGATTTGCCGGAATACAGTTTTGGCACTTGGGCAGGAAATTTGTTGGGTTTTTTTTTTTGGAGGGAAGTGAGTAATCTAATCATATCCATTATCAACAGCCAAAACTTATTTGTGATTATAAATATTTAGTTCTTTAGAGAATTTTCCATAAATCCTAATTTCAAATCTTCTTTTTCTGTAAACTTGCAAAATGTATCAAAATAGTGTTCATAAGAAAATTTTAATGACATATGATCGAGAAACTTACCCGACAACCCAACATAGTGAGACTGCTTATCCTTAAGCATTGTCGTCATTCACGTCATTGAATCTTCTATTTTCAGGTCTGGTTATACTTTGTTTTCACTAATCTTCTCGATCATTACGATACTATCGATCTTAACAAAAAAAATGAAAAATGAATGAATTAAAAAGCATCAAGAAACATGTATAAATAAATAGAATCGTATATGGGTTGAAAACGAGTTAAATAGTACAAATAACTGTGTGATATATGACCTTTAGTGTTAATTGAATATGCAGGTGGATCATGAAATATGGAAGCCCAAATTGCCCAGAGACTATAAAAAACTAATCGAAATGTCAAATTCTCCTGAACTTTACTCTGCTGTAAGCAACAAGGATATCTACTACATGCTCTTCAAAGGAATCCTACTTCATAAAGGCAGTGTGGTAATTACCCATGTTTAAGTTGTCTACACTATCATATTTTAGACATCTTCAAGTAATCAACATACGTGTTTTACTATTTAAGTAATTGAGTCATTTGTAACCTAATATTTTTATATACATTTCAAACACTTTTACGTATAAATTGAGAACTTTATACATACATTATCATTTTAGAAAGCCGGTTTACTGGTTATAAAACCACCAAAACAGTACACAAGCCGTTTATAAGAAATCAAATGTAAGAAAAATCACAATTACTACATTATTGTTATATTAGTATAACAAAGTGTACTCGTCTGTGGTTTCTGATATTTGGCATTATATGCATCCTTTTGCTCTCTAGTGTTGAATATACATGTATATAATTAATTCAAGAGTAAATTACATAAATCGTCCTTAAAGTATGGCCAAATTGCATGTTTCGTCCCAGATGTTACGAAGTGCAAGAATCGTCCCTGTGGGGAAACCTTTGGTGCAAGTATCGTCCATAGGACGAAACTTGCACCAAAGGTTTCCCCACAGGGACGATCCATTCACTTTCGTAACACCTGGGACGAAACATGCAATTTGGCCAAACTTTAAGGACGATTTATGCAATTTACTCTTAATTCAATGTGGTTAGTTAGCTCATGTCATGTGAATAATTTTTTATTGCAATCTATAACACAAGATGACTCCAGTTTGCAGACGATTACTATGCCATTTGCTCATTTATATTGGTCTAATGAATCCTTCACTATAAAGAATACACACTTGTCCAAAATGTAGCATAGATATGGCGCATTACTCATCATAGAAATTGGGCTTGATTTGTTCGATATATTTGTTTTGTATACTACTGTAGTTTTTTTCACTTGGGACTCGTGGGGAAAGAAAAGAAATTATATCAGCAACAAGGTTCTCCTACAAAAACCGCAGGTCACATAAGTGGGCATCTATTCCCGAATCCAGGTTAGTTCTTTCTCCGACTCTCCGAGTGTGTTTGTGTGTGTTGTTGGACATATTTTGGCTCAACATTATTTCATGGATTATAATTTATTACTCGTACAGTATCAGTTAATTCTCTTTAATGTTAACATAACAAGCTATGGAAAGATAGAATAATTGGCATTCACACTCCTTTGATACAAATACTCTTACAGACTTGACATACAGAATTGACATTTACACTTCACTGTACCATAACAAGCTATTTCTAGAATGCGTTTAAGCTATTTGTGTAATAACTTGTCCCAAATTGATAGAGGAATGATAAGAAGTTGTCCCACATGGTGTTTGATCACTTTATAAGTTTGTTCAAGCTAGTTCGTAGGCACCTTTCACCTTTCACCTTTCACCATGGTTTGAGTTACTTATGCTGTTATAAACATTTTTACCGTTCATTGAGTGACTAACGTAATCATGAATCTGGATTATATGTATAGATAAACTATTGAAACCATCATTTATCTTGGCACAATAGATCCAAAAAAGCCAAAAGTGGAATTGCTGCTAGGAGGAAGGCTTAAACTAATATAAAGTTTTGATATATTATAACAAATGCAGGTTTCAAAAAGTAGCAGAGATATTCAACATTTCAAATCTAAAAATCCAAATCAAGATAAAAAGTCACTTTTTGTCTCCGGGTGTCAATTACGGGGTGTATCTAATCTTCAAGTTTTGTGGTCGAAGAAAAATTTCAAGTACGCCAATGTATGTGAATCTCAAGTACAAAATGGGGAAGGAAACTTTGCATTCATATTTCGCAACATGGACAGATAACGAGTGGATGATGGTTAATTTGGGTCAATTCTTGACTCACAAAGATGAATCCGACTTTGAGGTCTTGCTGGAGAGTTTCTCACGATACTATTGCCAAAATCGTGCCATCTATGTTGAAGGGATTGAGTTTAGAGGCACTAACAACGTAAGTTTAAAATACCCTTTGATACGCATTCTAATTATTATTATCTTTTGCACCAGTTTCTTTAACAGCACACTTTACGTTACACTTGCAATTTGGTCTAAGAATCTTTTTTTCAGGTTAATCATATTGAGGTGCAACACTTGCCAACTGACAATAATGAAAAGGTTCTATTTTTCTCAAAAAAAAAAAAAAAAAAAAAAAAAAAAAAAAAAAAAAAAATCTTCCATAGTTTGTTTTGGCAATAAATATTAATCTCTCTTCCTTTCAATGTACAGTTGCTCTCACTAAGAAATGTGAACGAAACGAAACATCATACTATTTCTGCGAAAGAGGCTATATACGACTCTTCAAATGTGAAGCTTTTCATTTCAAAACCGTCTGCAGCCGAGTCTAGGTTTTCTAATTTAATGAGCTTTTTTGCATGTTCTCATTATGTGAAATGAATTTTACCGAGATGTTAATATTCGGATGAGAAGAGTTTCACTGTTGGACTGTGGCTTTTTTAAGTATTGATAATCTTCATTGGAAAGGTATGTAATGACAAAATATATGTTACATGTAGGTTTGAGGAGGTGGTTGAGATTCTGCGGCAACAAGTATTGCATGTCAAGTGCAAAATCGAAAGTCAAATGTTGTCACCAAACACAAAATATGGATGTTACCTTGTGTTCAAGCTTTCAGAAAAACGTTGCAGGTTGCATTGTCCGGTGATAGTACGAGATTTACTTGATTGGAAAAACAAGAAGAGTGGAATTCTATATTTTAGATCCCCAAGCCCAATGAATCTGCATGATATTAATCAACTTCCAGAAAAGAGGAAAGATGGACTGATGGAGGTTATTGTGTGGACATTCAACTCAAACAGTAGGTGTAAAAATGGGTATGTTCCTGTGAATTTGAAATTGATAAGTTATGAAGGAACAATGTCTGGTCTTATTGTGTATGGCCTTGAGTTTCGGCCAATGTAAGAACATATGTATCAGAAACCATGATCATGCATTGCTTGTATTTACGCAGATCTTACTTTTGGTGTTGGCAAAATGATCTCGTTGAATGTGTACTAGTACTTAGATTGATGATATGAATCTTGTGACAAAATATATGAATCTTAGAATTTCAATATAGATCTGTGATAGATCCAATGAACAAATAATGGTCATTTTTTATTTTTATTTTTTATTTTATTATTATTATTTTTTTAATCAAAAAATAAATAAATAAACTTTCATCTTTTTAAAAAAAAATTAAATATTTCGTAAACCGTTAATCGTTACGGAAAAAAATCATAATATTGCGACGAGAATTAAATTATCTTTATATAGACATGCACTTCAATATACTTACAAAGATTTTTTTATTATTTTTTTTTTCAAAATTTTCTTGGCGGAAATTTTGAAAAGAAAAAAATAGGTTCGTCGAAAGTATATAGAAATGCATATCCATAGAAAAATAATTTAATTCTCGTCGCAACGGTGTATTTTTTTGTACATAAAAGATTTACCGTTTGCAAAATATGTTGTTTAAAAAAATGTGAAAAATAGTATTTTTATTAATTTTGATAAAAAAAAATAGATAGCTAAAATTGATTTATTAAATCTATAACAAATATATATTGATCTCAACTCTATGAATCTAAAATGACCCAAACATTCAAACAGTAATTTACAAATGATTGTACGACTAATGCATACATGATACATTACTTGATGTTTAGTGCGGGGGTGTAGTAGTGCCATTGGTGGCGCCATCACCACCAGCCCAAGTTTTGCCATGGCGCACCACACCGCAACTCGCGTTGTCACCCTTCACGTCGTACTCACCAGACCATGCCGTGGGGATTTTTTTTTTAATTGTGAACGTGTGTTGTGTTTGTTGTGTTTGTGTGTTTCTTTCTTGTGTTTGCATACTTTTTTTTTTTTTTAGATAGGCAGGAAGAAGAAGAAGAAGAAGAAAGGATAAGCAGGGTTTTTTGTTTGGGCCAAGCTATTGCAAATTTTTGTTTGGGCCAAGTTTATTCAGTTGGGCCTAACTATGTAATGTATTTTCAATTCAGTGAAGTTTATTTTTGTTTAATATCGTGTAAGTTTAATTTTATGTATTTGAAAAAAAAAAAAAAAATGGCCGACGGCACCAGAATTTCTGGTGCCAACGGATATGGCCAGAATGTGATGCCGTAGGATTTCTAGTGTCGTGGAGATTTTTGCTGACGTGGCAGTACTTTTTGGGCCACGGCTTGAAGCCATGGCACCACGACACCCGATGCTCTTATTTACTGAAACCTCTAGTCAGAATAGTCCTCAAAAAACATTTGTGGCCAAAATTAAGTCAGGTTAATTAGTCTCAATTTATTTCTCTGAACATAGTTGTTGGGTTATAAGGTTTCTGATTTTCACTTCTAAACTAAATCTACTCTCGGTTAGACTAGCCAAACAAACCAAGAAACAGCCTTGTATCAAATGTTTATATACCATATGAACTAACCAGTTAAGAAGTTCCAAAACTACCCAAACATAATGCAGTAGTACACAACTACACGCCTTTGACTCTTTGAGATTGCTCACTTGTAAACAGTTGATCAGTTCATTAAAAGGCATAACTTTTACAGTATAAAGGGAAAAAAATTACAAAAAAGGCCAAATTTACAATTATATACTCCAAATTTCACCAAAGGTGTTATTTAATAATTTTGCTATTCAATAAAAAATATGAGCCAATATATTCTAAACCCACCCCCACACTTCTGTATATATGCAAAATTTCCCTTTAAATCTTTACAAATGTATGTTCTCGTCAATGCAGTTTTGCACCGATTTCGGATTTATCCCCAGCTTCCAGCTGCCACTGGTCATATAGGAGATGGGGCGATTGCAGTGACAGTAGTTGAATTCCCAGCACGGGAATATTCCCTTTTGAGAAAAACCGCATACAAAAGCTCATTCCATGTATCAGGAACACCTGGTAAGCACCAGTGGCTGCAGTCTTGCCTCCGTAAAGGGGCTGGCCCACCATTTTTTGGACCCGTATAATATATAGAAGCATGACCGTCTTTTCGTTTTGATGTCATATATGTCACGTCTAATAAGTCTACTTTTGGTGGTTCTGAGGATGATGTGTTCCCGTGTTTAGATAACACAAAGCTGAATACGTTCAGGAAAAACATTGTGCCAGATGAGACTGGTGATGAACTTAAGTCCGGTAGTGTCTCGAGATGGCAACTACCACCAGATTTCCAATCACCATTCCTAAAACGCGCATATAACATCAGTCAAAATAGCATAAATATCATATAATGTCCACAATCATATATGAAATTATATTTTTGAAAAATAATAATATTTACGACAAGAGGTGTTTCAACTTTCAGGTCAACTCAATACGAACCATTTGACCTAAAATTACCCGTTTTGACTTGCACCAAAAAAATTAAATAAATAAAAAAACACAAACACAAACACAAACCTGAAATGCACAGGAGAATAGCCTCTAAACATCACTTGTGTCTTGTTTGTATCTATTTCTTTATTTATCCAATTCAAAACCGTTTCAACAGATTTTTCGTATGCACTTTCAATGCTCATATTCAATTTCACAGCTCCGCCTTCTTCAAAGTAACAGCCCCTAAAATGCAACATGAACACTATACATCAGATGAATCAATCAAAAGCACCAATCTTGAACATTGAACTTAAGAGGTTGAAAAGAGGTGGGTTGGGTAATATGTCAAACGGTTTACTTCTTAATACAGTACAACTGTGTCAAGAGTTGGGTTGACCCTTCAAGGCTTCAACATTTTTGGGTCCATAAATTTACAAAAGTTAAATAGCTAAAGTAAGAAAGGATTATAAGAATTTCAATATTGTTAATTTATAAACTTAAATACTTAAACGTGTACCAAATATGATTATAAATGTTTTACGTTTTTTAAATTAAAAATCTACTTTATATACAAAATTATCATTAAAAGGTTGCAAGTAACTGCATATACTTCAAGTGGCATTAAACAATTTTGACCCACACGACCGAAATTCTTTTAGAGCTGTTTGTTTCTATTTTATGCGTTGCTAAATTTTAGATAAATGGGTCTGAAATTTTGAAATTGCTACCTTCATTTAAAGTACAAAAATTAACTTTTTTTCATAAGAAGTCGATCAAGAGTTAGAACAACTTATGCGCGTGTTGTTTTTTCAGCATTCCACCAATGTCCACTATTCAACACGAGCACGTCCGCTCCTTTCCATTTCCCAGAACTCCAATCCATTTTATCGATTTTCAAAGTGGTTCTCACCTGTTTTGGTGAACCAGCAGGGGGATGCCCCTGCGGTACCAGGTATGGAGCCCGGTAGTATTCGATCGTGCAATTGAAATCAATGAATTTGAACACCAAGAATCCCATATGTTTTGTGATGGGTCTCCCGTTAACTTCATATATTGAAGATTGGTTTGCAACAGCGGTTGATAGCATACACAAAAGGGGTTCCCATTGGTTTCTCCCAATGGAGTCGCCGGCAAATACTAACCTACGGTTTCTTAGTCTTTCTAACATGGTTTTTGCATTGAATCTGCAATCAAATACCAAAAATTAATAAGCTTTCATCTATGGATCATCAAAAGAACATGATTTATGAATTATGAACAAGATTCAGAGTGGCAACATGGGTGGTTCATAGCAGGTCAAGTGGTTGACCCGAGACACACTTTGTCCAAAAAAGATTTTTCCTAATAGATAAATCATCTGATATTTTGAATAAAAACATATGTTGGATCATAAACTTGATTTAGCCCGAGAATGGTACGGAAGTTTCTAGAAAGTCGTAGAATTGTATGGAAGCTTCTAGAAACTCGTAGAATACTCATAGAAAATATCTTTGTGAAATATCTAGAATGATACTAGAAATATCTAGTTAAACTTATCTAGTAGGAAGTATCTAGAACTAGATATATTGATAAGGATAATGATGTATCAAGAATCATCTAGAATTAAGATTAGGATGATGATGTAAGTAATTATCCATGGAAAATATCTGGGTTCTAGAACCTTCCATGGAGAAGTATAAATAGGTGTAGTGATGCATTTGTATGTACTATGAAGAAAAGTTCAAGTAATAAAAGTTTCATTGCAAGAGCTCTCTAAGTATTCCTCTCTTCATCAAGTATAAGCCTAAAAGGCCCTCGTGTTTCCAACAAAGTGGTATCAGAGCTAGAAGATCAAGATGTCAAGTGCAATGAACTTGTTCCAATTTTCTCGTCTTACCAAAGACAACTATGGTAGTTGGTGCATTCGAATGAAGGTGTTACTTGGTTCACATGATGTATGGGAGATAGTAGAGAAAGGTGTTGAGAAAGTTGATAATGAAAGTTCGTTGAATGCCGCCCAAAGGGTGGAGTTGCAAAAGGCAAGAAAGAAGGATCAAAGTGCTCTTACACTCATCTATCAATGTCTTGATGATGCGATGTTTGAGAAAGTTGCAAATGCAACCACTTCTAAGGAAGCGTGGGAGATCCTTCAAAATGCTTTCAAAGGAATTGACAAGGTGAAAAAGGTACGTCTTCAAACTCTTAGAGGAGAGTTCGAAAAGCTCCAAATGGAGGAATCCGAAACCATTTCGGATTATTTCACTCGTGTCTTAACCATTTCAAATGAAATGAAGAGAAATGGTGAAAGCTTGAGTGACACAAGGGTGATAGAAAAGATTCTTCGCTCTTTGCCACCAAGCTTTGATTACATTGTCGTGGCCATAGAGGAGTCAAAAGACATAGACTCTATGACCATTGATCAACTCATGGGATCTTTACAAGCCCATGAAGAGAAGTTGAAGAAAAGAAGGGGGAAAGAACCCTTGGAGCAAGCTTTATACTCGAAGGTCTCTTTCAAAGAAAGAGAAAAGAGCTTTCTACATGGAAAGGAGCAAGGACGAGGACGCGGTACTTTTCGAGGTCGTGGTGGTTTCCAAAGCCGAGGACGAGGAAGAGGAAGAAAAGATGTCAACAAAGAAGATGAAAACCAATGGTTTTCATATCGAAGAGGTCGTGGGAGAGGCTTTCAATCTCAAAGAGGAGGTAAGCCACAAATACAATGTTATAATTGTCGCAAATATGGTCATTATGCCAGTTAGTGTAGTAGCTCAAGACAAGTGGAAGAAAAAGCAAATCTTGTGGAGGTAGAAGACAAAGATGAGCTTACCTTGCTAATGGCAAAACGTGACGAACAAGAAGAGAGGATAGAACCATGGCATATAGATTCCGCTGCGAGTAACCATATGACGGGTGAAGAAGACTTGTTCGTGGATATGGAGGAAAGTAAAGGTAACGTCACCTTTGGAGATGAATCAAAGGCACCGGTGAAAGGAAAAGGTAAGATACTTATCCGAGCTAAAGATGGAAGTCACCAATATATTTCGGACGTATACAATGTGCCCAACCTTAAAAGTAACATTTTAAGTGTGGGACAACTTTTAGAGAAAAACTACGATATTCATTTCAAAGATCGTAGTGCTACAATAAGAAATCCCGAAGGAAAGCTCATAGCTAAAGTCCCTATGACTAAAAACCGAATGTTCCTTCTAAACATTCAACATGATGAAGCTAAGTGCTTAAAGAGTTGTTTGAAGGATCATTTGTGGCTTTGGCATATGAGGTATGGGCACTTAAACTTTGGTGACTTAAAGTTATTATCCTCAAAGGGAATGGTGAAAGGGTTAGATCAAATTGATCATCCCAATCAAGTGTGTGAAGGATGCCTTCTTGGGAAGCATGCTAGGAGTTCGTTCCCGAAAGAAGCAACATCAAGAGCTAAGGAGCCTCTCCAACTAATTCACACGGATTTGTGCGGTCCAATTTCTCCACCCTCTCATGGTAAGAATCTTTACTTTATGCTTTTTATTGATGATTTTTCAAGAAAAACTTGGGTATATTTTCTAAAAGAAAAATCCCAAGCTTTTGAAGTTTTTAAGACATTTAAAGCTATGGTAGAGAAAGAGAAAGGTTTAAAAATTAAATCCATGAGATCCGATAGAGGTGGAGAATTTTTATCAAAAGAATTTAACAAATTTTGTGAGGATAATGGGATCCGGAGATTTCTAACGGCTCCTTACTCCCCATAACAAAATGGAGTGGTGGAGAGAAAGAATAGAACCATTCTCAATATGGTCCGAAGCATGTTGAAAAGTAAGAAGATGCCTAAGGAGTTTTGGGCCGAAGCGGTTGACTGTGCGGTATATCTATTGAACCGGTGTCCGTCAAAGAGTTTAGATAACAAGACTCCACAAGAAGCATGGAATGGGATGAAGCCTACCGTCTCTCACCTAAGGGTATTCGGAAGCATAGCGTATGTTCACGTTCCAAGCCAAAGGCGATCCAAGCTTGATGATAGAAGTGAGAAGCATGTGTTCGTTGGCTACGACAAGTAGTCAAAAGGCTACAAGCTCTATAATCCAATCAAAAGGAAGGTGGTAGTGAGTAGAGACGTGGAGTTCGATGAAGAAGAAGCATGGGATTGGAGCATTAAAGAAAATGAAAGGTATGACTTTCTTCCTATGATTGAAGAAGAGATGGGTGAATCAAGTGAAGAAGTCCAACAACCTCAAAGTCCAACTCCAACCCAAGACTCACCTTCAAGTTCAAGTGAAGGAGAACCAAAGACAAGAAGTTTGCAGGAGCTGTACGAGGTAACTGACGAGATACCCCTTCTTTGTTTATATGCTGATTGTGAACCTTTAGTTTTTGAGGAGGCTATGAAAAGTAAGAAATGGAGACAAGCCATGGACGAGGAGATAAAGTCAATAGTGAAGAATGATACATGGGAGTTGACGACCCTTCCGAAAGGCCAAAAGGCTATTGGAGTCAAGTGGGTATACAAGACCAAGAAAAACGCCAAAGGCGAAGTGGAGAAGTACAAGGCAAGACTTGTGGCAAAAGGTTACAAGCAGAAGCATGGGATCGACTACGAAGAGGTATTTGCTCCTGTTGCTCGTTTAGAAACTATTAGAATGATTATTGCTATTGCAGCTCAACATAGGTGGAAAATCCACCAAATGGATGTGAAGTCTGCATTTCTAAATGGACTTCTCGAAGAAGAAGTTTATGTGGAGCAACTGGAGGGATATGTTGCCAAAGGGCATGAAGGTAAAGTGCTAAGGTTGAAAAAGGCCTTATATGGTCTAAAGCAGGCACCACGTGCTTGGAATACTAGAATTGACAAGTATTTCCAAGAACATGGTTTTACAAAATGCCTAAGTGAATATGCACTTTACGTGAAATTTGAAAGTGGAGGTATACTGCTCATCTGCTTGTACGTGGATGATTTGATCTTTACAGGAAACTCTCAAAGTATGATGGATGAGCTCAAGAAGTCAATGACGAAAGAGTTCGAGATGACAGACATAGGACTTATGTCTTATTATCTTGGCATTGAGGTGAAGCAGATGGATGATGGAATTTTCATAAGTCAGGAAGGATATGCCAAAGAGATATTAAAGAAATTCGGCATGGAGAAATGTAATCCCGTTGGCACCCCCATAGAACATAAGGCAAAGCCTTCTAAACATGACGGAGGAGAAGCAGTAGACTTAACTCTATTCAAGAGTCTCATTGGTAGTTTGCGCTATTTGACATGTACAAGACCCGACATCCTCTTTGCGGTTGGATTGGTTAGTTGTTTCATGGAAGAGCCTACAACAAAACATTTGGAGATTGCGAAGAGGATCCTCCGTTATATCAAAGGTACCGTAGACTATGGTATGTTTTATTCAACAAGTGAAGACTTCAAGCTATTTGGATATAGTGACAGTGACTGGGCTGGAAACAAAGATGATGGAAGAAGTACAACAGGATTCCTATTCTTCCTGGGTAACAATGCCTTTACATGGTCTTCAAAGAAGCAACTTATTGTTACCTTATCCAGTTGTGAAGCGGAGTACGTAGCTGCAACATCGTGTGTATGTCACGCAATTTGGCTAAGAAGTATGCTAAAGGAGCTACACATGGAGCAAGAAGATGCGACTGAGATCTACGTGGATAACAAGTCAGCAATCGACTTAGCAAAAAATCCAGTCTACCATGATCGAAGTAAGCATATCAACACTCGTTATCACTTTATTAGAGAGTGCATTGCAAGAAAGGATGTTCGAGTGATACATACGAGGTCTGAAGATCAAGTTGCAGATATCTTCACCAAACCGCTCAACGAGAAAGATTTCTCAAGACAACGAATGATGCTTGGAGTCGGTAAATCAAGTTTAAAGGGGGGTGTTGGATCATAAACTTGATTTAGCCCGAGAATGGTACGAAAGTTTCTAGAAAGTCGTAGAATTGTATGGAAGCTTCTAGAAACTCGTAGAATACTCATAGAAAATATCTTTGTGAAATATCTAGAATGATACTAGAAATATCTAGTTAAACTTATCTAGTAGGAAGTATCTAGAACTAGATATGTTGATAAGGATAATGATGTATCAAGAATCATCTAGAATTAAGATTAGGATGATGATGTAAGTAATTATCCATGGAAAATATCTGGGTTCTAGAACCTTCCATGGAGAAGTATAAATAGGTGTAGTGATGCATTTGTATGTACTATGAAGAAAAGTTCAAGTAATAAAAGTTTCATTGCAAGAGCTCTCTAAGTATTCCTCTCTTCATCAAGTATAAGCCTAAAAGGCCCTCGTGTTTCCAACAACATAAGTGTACCATTTCAGAAAAACTGACAGCATAAAAAAAAAATAATAATAAAATAAAAAATAAAAAACCCTTAAATAATACAAAATCTCCATGAACAAATGTCACAAATTCATGGTCTTTAGAAACCCTATGAGCTTCGAATGAAGAAGTGTTTGGATGCTCGTTTCAAGGGGGTGTTAGGAAGTGTGTATCAAAATCAAACATGTGGTGATACTTGAAGATCGTGTGGATTGTAAATTATGTGAATCGTTACGTGTATCAATTTTTAAATGACATCTTGTTATTTTATGACGTCTAATGGCCACGTGGCTGAACTCAAGAGCGTTACATTTCAACTTTTACTTAATTTACATAAATTACCCATGAGTTTATTAGGTGTATCAAACTCATCTTTCAACAAAACATTTTTTCAACAAAACTTTTCCGACTACATATGAAGTACCAAGGGTGTTTGGAAAGGCGAATGTGGTGGTTTATAGTTACCAATACCTGCTTGATCCAAAGGTTGCTGGGATCATATCGAAGGAAATGCAGAGAGAGTCTGTAGTGGTGTTTGATGAGGCACACAATATCGATAATGTGTGCATCGAGGCACTAAGTGTTAGTGTACGGAAGCAAACACTTGAAGGGGCAACTAGAAATCTTAATAAGATGTCTCAGGAGATTGACAGGTATTTTTTTTTTGGGAGTGTTAATCATTCAACTCTAATTTCACTATATTGTTGTAGTAACCATTTTGATAGTTCAAATGCGCGTATTATCTAGAGACCAAATCTTTCTATATGAATCTACTAAATTATCAGAAGTTTTTATAGTGCACATGAGTAGGAAGCATGAGAATGAGGAGATGAATAGCGAGGCTAAAATCATTAACATGTTGGAGTATAGGAATGGAAAATGTTCTCTCATATGTAGTAGTTATTGGTTCTGGTTCTGCAGCTGTGTCTGCCCATTGTTTTTCTTGTGCCAAGATTCGGGTTCCCTGAATTCGGTTATCAATGCACCAAAAGTCACATTAATGGTCCTGTATTCACCCCCACTGATGAATAATTTCGTTTTAGTTTAAAAAGTTCGTATACAACTTTGTGTTACCTTGGCTAATGTAACTTACCTCTAAAAAATGTTGGTTACTTTTGGTTTTCATTTTAGGGAAGGCCTTAATGAAATATTGTTCTTTACTTGTTCACTTGTTATTGATGTTCTTGGATCTTTATTTTAACTTTGTTCAACTTGGTAGGAAGGTTCAAGGCCACCGACGAGAGGAGGCTGCGTGCTGAATATGACCGCCTTGTTGATGGTTTAGCACAGAGAGGGAACTTGCCATGTATGTATAAATTTATGCACCAACTAGTAATTACATTTGTGGTTTTGTCTGTACATCTTTTTTGTTCAGATTCTTATACTCCTTATGCGCAGTTGGTGATACCTGGCTAGCAAATCCTGCTTTGCCTGATGATATTTTGAAGGAGGCAGTGCCTGGAAATATACGAAAAGCACAGCATTTTGTGTCTGTTTTACGCAGATTAGTGCAGTACTTGAAAGGACGTTTGGAAACTGAAAATTTTGAAAAAGAGGGTCCTGTTACATTTGTGAACGCCGTGAATTCACATGTTGGAATTGACCAGAAAATGCTGAAATTTTGCTATGATCGTCTGCACTCTCTTATGTTGACTCTGGAAATAACTGATACAGATGAATTTTTGCACATCCAAACAATTTGCAATTTTGCAACACTTGTGGGGACATATGCCAGGGGGTTTTCAATCATAATCGAACCTTATGATGAGCGAATGCCCAATACACCAGATCCAGTTTTGCAGGTATTTAATACTTCCTTCCACTTTCAGTTAGGCTTTCATTTACAAATTTAAAATATAAAATTTGTAACTAAACACAATCTTATGCTAAAATATATGTATTGCTTGTACAACTTGACTATTTTACCACTGGTTTGATTTTTTTTTTGTTCTAATTCTTGGAAGTACTCCCTCGTATTCATATTGTAAGACAAAATTTGATTTTTTAATTCAAGCAACTCTTTTCTGATTTCCAATCTGACATGAATCTGTTTTTACTCTACAAATATGATGATTGCACTAAACTTCAAAATAACCCTGAAAACAGGGAAGTTTGATGTCAAAACATTGTAAAAGAATTAAACTTTTAAGTGTTTGGTCTAACCTTCCAAAAGTTGGTTGTAGACTTGTATACAGATTGGGTCTACATGTAGATGCTATGGCCGTCTACCCTGTTTACCACTTCTTTAATAGTGCATAGCCTAGTGTTAAGGTCCCTGGTTTCCTCCCAAGAGGTCAAGGGTTCAAACCTCGCTAGGTGTGTACATTTGGGGGTGGCCAGGGATGGGTCGGAAACAATCCCGGGATTAACCCGGTGAGACCGCATTCATGAGTAAAAAAGGCTCGCCCTCCCCGGTAACCTAAACAGGGAAAACCTCACCCGTTTACCCGTTTATGTTATTATTACTTTAATTGCATGTTTTGGTTTACTTTCGTAATCATGTGTTGGTAAGATATTTTCTTTTCATAATATTGTTCAGCTTAGCTGCCATGATGCTTCTCTTGCAATAAAACCCGTCTTCGACAGATTTCGGTCAGTTGTAATCACATCTGGAACACTAAGCCCAATTGATCTGTACCCTCGACTCCTAAATTTCAATCCAGTGGTTAGCCGGAGTTTTACCATGTCTTTAACAAGGGATTGTATATGTCCCATGGTTCTCACACGGGGAAGGTAAGATAATCAACAATGCTTTATTCTTTAATTTCATTCTTCGAAAAATCATTCATGGTTTTAATAAGATTGTAGTGTCCATGATTCACTATATTATCAGAAATCCCGTGTGCCCTTGGAAACTAATGTAATGTTTTGTTAATCACAGTGATCAGCTTCCAGTTAGCACAAAGTTTGATTTGAGAAGTGATCCTGGAGTCGAAAGAAATTACGGGAGGCTTTTGTTGGAGATGGTGTCAGTAGTTCCTGATGGAATTGTTTGTTTCTTTGTCAGTTACTCTTATATGGATGCCATAGTGAACAGTTGGAATGAAACAGGGATCTTAAAGGTGGCCACACTATCTACAAAACCCTGTCTTTTCTGCTATTATAAATCTATTTAACATGTGGAAGTTTCACTATATCATTCCTTTATATGATAATGTTAGCATGAAGAATGAGTTTTATTTGGTCATATGTTTTCTGTTACGTTACTGACTCACAAAGTTGTGCTTCAGGAAATAATGCAACGTAAACTCGTGTTTATTGAGACCCAAGACGTTGTTGAGACTACATTAGCTCTAGATAACTATCGTAAAGCTTGTGATTGTGGGAGAGGTGCTGTGTTTTTCTCTGTTGCTAGGTAAAGATGTTATCCTGGATTATGCCAATTGTATTAAATATAGTGTGTCGATAAGCAATGCACCTCAGCCATTTGTATAACATATTTGCGTGTGTAATTCTTTCAGGGGAAAAGTTGCAGAAGGTATAGACTTTGACCGACATTATGGGAGACTCGTAATCATGTTTGGCGTTCCTTTCCAATACACACTGAGCAGGTGGGTAAATAAGTAAAAATTTGCCGAATCCTACTCTATATTGACACACTACTATAGTGTTACTGTTTCAGTCTCGGGCATGTGTCTGAGTCTCATGTGTTCAATTTGGTATCTGTGCTTACAGGATATTACTTGCTCGGTTAGAGTACTTGCGAGAGACTTTCCAGATTAAAGAAGGCGACTTTTTGACTTTTGATGCATTGGTACTTCTCTCTACTTTCGATAAATTGTTCAGTTAGAGTACTTGCTTTGATTTTTCTATAAGAATCTTTTCTAACGATGACAACACGGACAGAGACAAGCTGCTCAATGTGTGGGACGCGTTATCCGTTCAAAGGCAGATTATGGAATGATGATATTTGCTGACAAAAGGTTTGTATGCTTGGTCGTATAATCTTCTACAAAAAGATTAAAGAAATAGTTATTCATTATTTTAAACTGCAAACTGCCAGGATGAAGCTTTGGTCTTTGGGTTTATGTGGCAAAATGGGTGGGTTTGTAGTAATGGGTAGACTTGGAACGTTTTGTTGTCACAACAGGCTAGGTCAGGCTGGTTTGGTACATATGATTTTCGGTTTCCTAAATGGTTGATTCATGAAGTATGCTTAGATTGAAAAATGTTGATTCATTTTTTTTAATTTTTGTCAAAACTATAATATAATTTGGTGACTTTAAAACTGTTTGGCCAGTCAGGATCATTACGGATATGAGTTTGATGGTAGCCTGGAATAACTTTTCCATATCTGACATTCTGACCGGCCCGAATTTGTGGGTTTCATTACTAATTTAAAACCCGCACCTATCAAGCTATGACCCACATACATAATCATACCCATCCCCTCATTCACATACCCTCTTACCCAAGTAACCTGTTTTTACATTAACTGGTTGAACTTTCCCCCTCTAGTTACAAGCTGTCAAATCAACCGTAAGTTGTAGTATTGTCTTTTGTTTATGTAGCTATTAATGTTAACAAACTCTATATAATTCATAGACAAGTTTAGCTTTATTGACCCCAGTATATGTACTAAAGACTTGTTGATTGCTATACTATACTGTAGATATACCAGACATGACAAACGCTCTAAATTGCCTGGATGGATTCTGTCTCATCTGCGTGAGGCCCATCTGAACTTGAGTACTGATATGGCTGTGCATATAGCAAGAGAGGTACATCTTCCAGCTTTTATGACCTATTTACCTTAAAAACTGGGTCAGGTTTTGTTTCTCATAGTTATCTTTAACGGGTCAAACAGCTAAAAGATGGTTAAAATGGAACGGTTCAAACGGATTAAAAGTCACCCATAATGTTCTCAGATGCTTTAAAGTTTAATACTCCCTAATTGCTTTTACTAAAAGACGTTAAGCTTATTATTTTAACTATATAGCTTATTTTATTGTATAAGTATTTATAAACTTAAAAGATGGACAAAGAAAGGGTTGAAGGGTCGGTGTGACCTGAGCCTACCCGTTTTGACATGTTATTCCCCCCCCCCCCCCCCCCCCCCCCCCCGCGACTAACCTATCTTTTGTCAGCTCTATAGTTTATCAAAGTTTTTATGTTCTACTTGCAGTTTTTGAGGAAGATGGCACAACCATATGATAAAACTGGTGGTGGTGGTGGAAAGAAAACACTTCTTTCACAAGACGACTTGAAGAAGATGAACAGTCTTGACCAAATGATGTTTTGAAGAACAATATCATAGTGATAGATCAATATATAGAATGGGTTTTACTGGAAAAAGTTTTGCTCGTACCTGTTAACCTTATTACCAGCCCGTTTTTGAAGTGTGCGCTGTATACTAGTCTAAATTATTTGTTGTTAGTTTATGATACTTCTTTTAATCAAAGATATCCATCAACCTGCACCAAGATTTTTCACGATTTTTTTAATCAATGTGCACATGACACACACACACACACACAAAAGGCAGCTATTTTATGATCTTTGTTACAGGTGTAAAAAGTCCAATTAATAAGAAATTTCAGAATTCGCAGTGCTGATGGTCGACGGTTTGAGGAGGAGGGGAAGACCTAAGCTCAGGTGGGAGGATCGACTTAGGCTAGACATGAAGGAGCTTCTCTTGTCCGAGGACATGATCTCAGATAGGAATGCGTGGAGAGCTAGGATTAGGACTTGCGGGTAGTGTCGGTAGGGTAGTAGGTGCTTGCCTTTGCGTCTGGGTCTTTTCCCTTCCCTTTGTTGTCCTGCCCCTTTGCCTTTTAGGTTTAGTTTGCCCTTTGCACTTTAGGTTTAGTGCCCCTTTTGCTCTTCCCTGGTAGGTTTGTAGTAGGCTAGTGGTGCCTCTTTTCTCTTTGCTTTGCCTTAGCTTTAGCCCCCTTGCGTTGCCTTGCTTTGTTTTTGTGTTGCTCTTCCTGCCTTTTGCCCGCTTGCTTTTGTGTCCTTGCTTTGTTGTGTTTGTTTTTGGCTTTGCTTTTGCTTTCTATCTTTTGCCCTACTTGCTTTGTTTGCTTGATGTGACTGTCTTGCCCCTTGTTTGTTGTTTGTTTGTTGTTTGGTGCTCTGTTTGTTTGCATGTTTTTATATGTTTGTCTTTTGTACTAGGCCCTTTGTTGGTTGGTTGCGTGCTTCTAGTTGCTTTTACTTGTTGCTCTTTTGCTACTTGCTTCTTTTTAGTTTCTCTATCACTCGCACTGGTGCACGTGCCGGAGGTCTCCCTGGAAGCAGTCTCTCTACTCCCAGGTTTTACCTGGGGTAGGGGTAGGACCTGTCTACATTTCTACCTCCCCCATACCTCGCCTTCGCGGGATTGGGTATGTTGTTGTTGTTGTTGTTGTAGAAGCAACCTATACAACTATGTGTGTCAACGAATTAACATCAAGGCAATGCTTATACCAAAAAGCGGTAATATGGCACAATGTCATCCTGTATCTATCTCATAGTAGATTATACATTCACACAAGATACACTGATATACACTGAACAAGGTAAAAAAACGACACCTGTCACTTGTGCACCATGAAACTCACTCAGTTGTTATCCGGCAACAATCACTGTCTGCAACTGGACCATAAAGCATGCTACACAAAGGCTTAGTGATGTGGAATTGTGGACTGGGGTGGGGTAGGTCTATGGGCACAAGTTGACACATATATAACCAAAACCTAAGAACTAAATATGCACCAACTATGATTTAGGGTAGATTCATTCACTATCATACATCCAATTTTCCTTGTCTTGTAAGAAGACAAGGGGTCATTCTTTAGTGCAATCCTATTTGGTCATTTATGTTTTCTTTCATATCTGTCTTGACAGTCGGCAAGATTTCACCAAGTCATACTTCAAAATGAATGATTTTTGTTTAAATTAGTGTATGCGTGTACCTATAATAGGGAAAACAAAAAGGAAAGGGTTAAAAATACGCCCGAAGTGTATCTCCATTGTGTCTCTTAGATATGTGCACACACATACATATAATAGATATCAGGGAGTTATACTGTATCACTTTTACATATGTGTAGATAGATTAGATGGAACTCTGCATGCTTGTTTGCCTTTTCGCATACAGAAATGCTTCCATGTATAAGTTAGGCAGATAGCTACGTGAGAATATTGATTATTGTGGCATGTTGTCCCCCATGTTTGATACGCTACGATCATGCAAAAGATTAAGAACCATAACATTCAACTCACCATGGCCTTTAGTGCACTACATCTCCCTAACATACATCAATCAAGAACACTGTCAATTTTTTTATAGCTCCCTTATGAAGATTGGATAAGCATATATAGCTATTACACTCGAAAGGGTTTGAAAGTTGTTCAGATTCTATTTCTAATTTTTAAAACCTCCTAACTCCAAAGATTTGAATTTTAGTGTGATAATATTGATTAAATAATAAGGTATAAACAACGACATAAAATGTTAGTGGGTCAACTAGACCCAGTCACCCAACCCGTTTTAACATGTACATATATAATGACCAATTTCAACCCATTTTGACATGTAACATGACATAAAGAGCTAAGACGATACACTGATACGTAAGTTCGGTAGTCATGATCTCCTAAGTTCGGTAGTCATGATCTCCTAATGCATCTAGACTTGTTTGTGCCTTATGATTACAAAAGATGGTTAGATGTACTGTAGTACACAAGAAGTAGGCGTGGCAGAAACTTTTATGAAGATGACCAATGATTTAAAACTTAATTAGGTACTAAATAAAACACTCTTATCGTTGAAATATATTCGAGTTGGATCATATCTTGGTGCATATTTAGTTCTTAGGTTTTGGTTATATATGGTGTCAACTTTAAAAAGAGTCTTGGTGCGCAAATTGAATGTTTCAGCATTAACCAAAAAAAAAAAAAAAAAACAATTAGAGATGCTTCCAACTTTTCGATGAAAATAAAGTGGTCACTTTCACACTTTACCAATGTTCTATATCTCGCCAATGGCCTTCTATATAAGTGTTAGAAAGGTAATCGCACTCAACTAAGATAAGAGAGTACAAGAGTGGACTTAAACTATCAAGTATGAGCACTACAATAGACATTATTCACGTTCCCAAAAGTCGTAGCGTAACTTCTACCAGCCACACAAAGCGAGAGGCACACTCTTTCATTGCCGAAATTGGTTTTTTTCGTATAGATAAAAAATACAACCACAAACTTATTCATAGCTTCAAGGTCGGATTTGCGTTGGTCTTGGTTTCACTTCTCTATATCCTTGATCCACTCTTTGAGCAAGTTGGGGAAAATGCAATGTGGGCTATCATGACTATTGAGGTTATATTCGAGTTTTTTGCAGGTTTGTCATCTCATTTAATTATATATAGGTCGATTCATATTATGTTTTATCCTGAACAAGCAAGATAGGTAAAATAGAGTATCTAGCGGATGGGTCAAAAAGTAATCTAAAGTGTATATTGTGCATACACGCTCCTAAATCGCTTTATAAAGTCTAGTTTTTCAATTGGTAGTTGATACACATTACAGGTGCTACATTAAGAAAAGGACTACTACGTGGGATTGGAACTATTCTTGGAAGCGGACTCGGGTGTTTGGTAAAAGTTTTGGCAAACAATATGGGAAAGACTGGAAACACAGTATTTATTGGCACGTTAATATTTATGATCAGTAAGTATAAACCCATTAATGTCGGCATGTCGCTATTTCTACTTCAAGGACACCAGGAATTTTACAAATGCTATCATGTATACAATATCTCGCCAAATTGTATTTCCTAATAATTTTGCTAAATGAAAATAATTGGAGAATGTATAGGTGCTATGGCAACATACTGTCGCTTTATTCCAACCATTAACAAGCGATATGATTATGGAGTTATGATCTTCATTCTTACATTCAACCTGGTAGCCGCGTCCAGGTTGCGTGATCCTACAATTTTGGAATTAGCCCATAAGCGTCTATCAGCGGTAGGGATGGGTTTTTCAGTCTGCATATTTATCAGCTTACTCATTTATCCCTCGTGGGCTAGCGATGAACTTCTTTACTTGACCTCCTCTAAGTTTAATGAACTAGCTTGCTGCATTGAAGGTAGTTATTGCACCTACGCAAAACCAGATGAAGCAAATATTTTAGCATATTCTATTTAAAGCTTATAGATGTTGAATTGCAGAATGCATAGAAGCATACTGTTAGATCATAAATTTGATTTAGCCCGAGAATGGTATGGAAGTTTTTAGAAAGTCGTAAAATGGTATGGAAGCTTCTAGAAACTCGTAGAATACTCATAGAAAATATCTTTGTGAAATATCTAGAATGATACTATAAATATCTAGTTAAACTTATCTAGTAGGAAGTATCTAGAACTAGATATGTTGATAAGGATAATGATGTATCAAGAATCATCTAGAATTAAGATTTGGATGATGATGTAAGTAATTATCCATGGAAAATATCTGGGCTCTAGAACCTTCCATGGAGAACTTTAAATAGGTGTAGTGATGCATTTGTATGAACTATGAAGAAAAGTTCAAGTAATAAAAGTTTCATTGTAAAAGCTCTTTAAGTATTCCTCTCTTCATCGAATATAAGCCTAAAAGGCCCTCGTGTTTTCCAACAAAGTGGTATCAGAGCTAGAAGATCGAGATGTCAAGTGCAATGAACTTGTTCCAATTTCCTCGTCTTACCAAAGACAACTATGGTAGTTGGTGCATTCGAATGAAGGCGTTACTCGGTTCACATGATGTGTGGGAGATAGTCGAAAAGGGTGTTGAGAAAGTTGATGATGAAAGTTCGTTGAATGCCGCCCAAAGGGTAGAGTTGCAAAAGGCAAGAAAGAAGGATCAAAGTGCTCTTACACTCATCTATCAATGTCTTGATGATGCGATGTTTGAGAAAGTTGCAAATGCAACCACTTCTAAGGAAGCGTGGGAGATCCTTCAAAATGCTTTCAAAGGAATTGACAAGGTGAAAAAGGTACGTCTTCAAACTCTTAGAGGAGAGTTCGAAAAACTCCAAATGGAGGAATCTGAAACTATTTCAGATTATTTCACTCGTGTCTTGACCATTTCAAATGAAATGAAGAGAAATGGTGAAAGCTTGAGTGACACAAGGGTGATAGAAAAGGTTCTTCGCTCTTTGCCACCAAGCTTTGATTACATTGTCGTGGCCATAGAGGAGTCAAAAGACATAGACTCTATGACCACTGATCAACTCATGGGATCTTTACAAGCCCATGAAGAAAAATTGAAGAAAAGAAGGGGGAAAGAACCCTTGGAGCAAGCTTTATACTCGAAGGTCTCTTTCAAAGAAAGAGAAAAGAGCTTTCTACATGGAAAGGAGCAAGGACGAGGACGCGGTACTTTTCGAGGTCGTGGTGGTTTCCAAGGCCGAGGACGAGGAAGAGGAAGAGAAGATGTCAACAAAGAAGATGAAAACCAATGGTTTTCATATCGAAGAGGTCGTGGGAGAGGCTTTCAATCTCAAATAGGAGGTAAGCCACAAATACAATGTTATAATTGTCGCAAATATGGTCATTATGCCAGTGAGTGTAGTAGCTCAAGACAAGTGGAAGAAAAAGCTAATCTTGTGGAGGTAGAAGACAAAGATGAGCTTACCTTGCTAATGGCAAGACGTGACGAACAAGAAGAGAGGATAAAACCATGGCATATATATTCCGCTGCGAGTAACCATATGACGGGTGAAGAAGACTTGTTCATGGATATGGAGGAAAGTAAAGGTAACGTCACTTTAGAGATGAATCAAAGGCACCGGTGAAAGGAAAAGGTAAGATACTTATCCGAGCTAAAGATGGAAGTCACCAATATATTTCGGACGTATATAATGTGCCCAACCTTAAAAGTAACATTTTAAGTGTGGGACAGCTTTTAGAGAAAAACTACGATATTCATTTCAAAGATCGTAGTGCTACAATAAGAAATCCCGAAGGAAAGCTCATAGCTAAAGTCCCTATGACTAAAAACCGAATGTTCCTTCTAAACATTCAGCATGATGAAGCTAAGTGCTTAAAGAGTTGTTTAAAGGATCATTCGTGGCTTTGGCATATGAGGTATGGGCACTTAAACTTTAGTGACTTAAAGTTATTATCCTCAAAGGGAATGGTGAAAGGGTTAGATCAAATTGATCATCCCAATCAAGTGTGTGAAGGATGCCTTCTTGGGAAGCATGCTAGGAGTTCGTTCCCGAAAGAAGCGACATCAAGAGCTAAGGAGCCTCTCCAACTAATTCACACGGATTTGTGCGGTCCCATTTCTCCACCCTCTCATGGTAAGAATCTTTACTTCATGCTTTTTATTGATGATTTTTCAAGAAAAACTTGGGTATATTTTCTAAAAGAAAAATCCCAAGCTTTTGAAGCTTTTAAGACATTTAAAGCTATGGTAGAAAAAGAGAAAGGTTTAAAAATTAAATCCATGAGATCCGATAGAGGTGGAGAATTTTTATCAAAAGAATTTAACAAATTTTGTGAGGATAATGGGATCCGGAGATTTCTAACGGCTCCTTACTCCCCACAACAAAATGGAGTGGTGGAGAGAAAGAATAGAACCATTCTCAATATGGTCCGAAGCATGTTGAAAAGTAAGAAGATGCCAAAGGAGTTTTGGGCCGAAGCGGTTGACTGTGCGGTATATCTATTGAACCGCTGTCCGTCAAAGAGTTTAGATAACAAGACACCAGAAGAATCATGGAATGGGATGAAGCCTACCGTCTCTCACCTAAGGGTATTCGGAAGCATAGCGTATGTTCACGTTCCAAGCCAAAGGCGATCCAAGCTTGATGATAGAAGTGAGAAGCATGTGTTCGTTGGCTACGACAAGCAGTCAAAAGGCTACAAGCTCTATAATCCAATCACAAGGAAGGTGGTAGTGAGTAGAGACGTGGAGTTCGATGAAGAAGAAGCATGGGATTGGAGCATTAAAGAAAATGAAAGGTATGACTTTCTTCCTATGATTGAAGAAGAGATGGGTGAATCAAGTGAAGAAGTCCAACAACCTCAAAGTCTAACTCCAACCCAAGACTCACCTTCAAGTTCAAGTGAAGGAGAACCAAAGACAAGAAGTTTGCAGGAGCTGTACGAGGTAACTGACGAGATACCCCTTCTTTGTTTATATGCTGATTGTGAACCTTTAGTTTTTGAGGAGGCTATGAAAAGTAAGAAATGGAGACAAGCCATGGATGAGGAGATAAGGTCAATAGTGAAGAATGATACATGGGAGTTGACGACCCTTCCGAAAGGCCAAAAGGCTATTGGAGTCAAGTGGGTATACAAGACCAAGAAAAACGCCAAAGGCGAAGTGGAGAAGTACAAGGCAAGACTTGTGGCAAAAGGTTACAAGCAGAAGCATGGGATCGACTACGAAGAGGTATTTGCTCCTGTTGCTCGTTTAGAAACTATTAGAATGATTATTGCTATTGCAACTCAACATAGGTGGAAAATCCACCAAATGGATGTGAAGTCTGCATTTCTAAATGGACTTCTTAAAGAAGAAGTTTATGTGGAGCAACCGGAGGGATATGTTACCAAAGGGCATGAAGGTAAAGTGCTAAGGTTGAAAAAGGCCTTATATGGTCTAAAGCAGGCACCACGTGCTTGGAATACTAGAATTGACAAGTATTTCCAAGAACATGGTTTTACAAAATGCCTAAGTGAATATGCACTTTACGTGAAATTTGAAAGTGGAGGTATACTGCTCGTCTACTTGTACGTGGATGATTTGATCTTTATAGGAAACTCTCAAAGTATGATGGATGAGCTCAAGAAGTCAATGACGAAAGAGTTCGAGATGACAGACATAGGACTTATGTCTTATTATCTTGGCATTGAGGTGAAGCAGATGGATGATGGAATTTTCATAAGTCAGGAAGGATATGCCAAGGAGATATTAAAGAAATTCGGCATGGAGAAATGTAATCCCGTTGGCACCCCCATAGAACATAAGGCAAAGCCTTCTAAGCATGACGGAGGAGAAGCAGTAGACTCAACTCTATTCAAGAGTCTCATTGGAAGTTTGCGCTATTTGACATGTACAAGACCCGACATCCTCTTTGCGGTTGGATTGGTTAGTCGTTTCATGGAAGAGCCTACAACAAAACATTTAGAGATTGCAAAGAGGATCCTCCGTTATATCAAAGGTACTATAGATTATGGTATGTTTTACTCAACAAATGAAGACTTCAAGCTGGTTGGATATAGTGATAGTGACTGGGCTGGAAATAAAGACGATGGAAGAAGTACAACAGGATTCCTGTTCTTCCTGGGTAACAATGCCTTTACATGGTCTTCAAAGAAGCAACCTATTGTTACCTTATCCAGTTGTGAAGCGGAATACGTAGCTGCAACATCGTGTGTATGTCACGCAATTTGGCTAAGAAGTATGCTAAAGGAGCTACACATGGAGCAAGAAGATGCGACTGAGATCTACGTGGATAACAAGTCAGCAATCGACTTAGCAAAAAATCCAGTCTACCATGATCGAAGTAAGCATATCAACACTCGTTATCACTTTATTAGAGAGTGCATTGCAAGAAAGGATGTCCGAGTGATACATACGAGGTCTGAAGATCAAGTTGCAGATATCTTCACCAAACCGCTCAATGAGAAAGATTTCTCAAGACAACGAATGATGCTTGGAGTCGGTAAATCAAGTTTAAAGGGGGGTGTTGGATCATAAACTTGATTTAGCCCGAGAATGGTATGGAAGTTTCTAGAAAGTCGTAAAATGGTATGGAAGCTTCTAGAAACTCGTAGAATACTCATAGAAAATATCTTTGTGAAATATCTAGAATGATACTATAAATATCTAGTTAAACTTATCTAGTAAGAAGTATCTAGAACTAGATATGTTGATAAGGATAATGATGTATCAAGAATCATCTAGAATTAAGATTAGGATGATGATGTAAGTAATTATCCATGGAAAATATCTGGGCTCTAGAACCTTCCATGGAGAACTTTAAATAGGTGTAGTGATGCATTTGTATGAACTATGAAGAAAAGTTCAAGTAATAAAAGTTTCATTGTAAAAGCTCTCTAAGTATTCCTTTCTTCATCGAATATAAGCCTAAAAGGCCCTCGTGTTTTCCAACACATACTTCAGCATAAACTGTCAAAGGGAAAGCCACTCGATAGTTTATGTCAACAGCTGCAAGTCAGTGTTGCACTCAGAGTCAAGTGATGAGTCACTGGTAACATCTCATTTACAAGATAGAGCTTACTATCATTTACAGTAGTAATAACTACCACTAAGTTAAGTTTTTTAGCTGTCAAGAGTTTTAAGTCACATCTAAACTCCATAAATTCCTAACCTAAGCATGTGTTCAAATTTCTTTTAACAGATATTTCATACATTTTCAGGTGAATTTCGCAAGATGGGAACCTTGGCGTGTAAATTTTGGATTTTGCAGTCCGTGGGAGAAATACCAACAGATACAAGACCTTATTAGGGAGCTTGCTTCCATGATTCTGTCACTAGAAGGGTGTCTTAGATCGCCACTACAGGTCTACATTACTCTTCACCATGCTCTAGTTTATAATCTTTTACTAATTACGTAAACAAGAATATAACCAAAACACAAAGAAAAAAAATATTAATTCTCCTCTTGTGCTTAATCAATCAAGTCGTTTACTTTGCGTATGCAGCCCTCAACAATGATGCGAGAGGCAATCAAAGAGCCATGAGAAAATGTTGGATCTTTGCTTGGACTTGTGATGCGCGAGCTAGGAGAAAATATCAAGAAAAAGAAAAAAAGTCAAATGATGGTGCCATAATTACAACCCTTTAAGCTACAGTTGATGCTACCGTCTACTTCAAAGACAATAGAAGACCTTGCTATAGCAAACTTCTTATTTTTGCTAATGGAGATAGTCGACAAAGTGGAAGTCCTAGCGAAAGAAGTTGAAACACTTGGAGAAGTTGCTGGTTTTCAGTCTCAAAAAGGTTTAAATCATAGGAAGAAAAGTGTTTACGCAATTATAAAATGATTTAAGCAAAGAAGGAACGCCACATTATCCTGCCAACTTAATTTTATGCCGAATGAGACAGGTTGAAGTGAAAAGCATATGTAGCATCTATAAACTTAATGAACAAACTTAATTAAGCATATCACCAACTATCTAACATGTGTAGTAGATTTCATTACAGACAACCTTAGAGAGGTAAAACTGTATAATTTTGGTGAACTGCTTTTCTGTGATAGATTCTATTGTTTTTAGGTTTCCTTGCATATTTGTTAAGGTACGAGTATCTCGTCAAGAGCTTTACTAAGTCCACAACATTGCCACGTCATGCCACGCGTGCTTCATATAGACCACCAATATATATAAAGTTATATATCAACCAGAGGGTTTGGCCGATAGGCCTAGAGGAGAGGGAGGAGAGAAAGAGTTTTTTTTTTTTTTTTTTTTGTTAAGTTGTGAGATCAAGAATAAAGCCTTTGTATTTATACTAAACGGGTTCTATATCTTTGAATCTTTCTTAACTTGATCACCAAGCTAAGCACTGTAGGGGATAACAATAATGAACACAACCGGATATGTTTGAATCTCTGAAAGGCGTGTGAACACTTTGAGATCGAATCAATTCGGTGGTTCTCTCGAATTATTCAATCGGATACAATCCAGAGATTGAGAACGTTTTGTATGGTTTTTGTTTGAAATCTTATGAACCAGACAACCGAATGACCAAGAGGAAAACGTTACATCCATCAAAACGGGATTAGGGCTCTAATAACGGGATTAGACCCCAGCCACGGGCGCTGCCCCTTGGACCTTGCTCCCAGGGGCTGCCGCCCCTGGAACCCCGCTCCCGGGGGCGTTGCCCCCGGACCCCCATCCTTTAGGGGCTTCGCCCCTAAGATCATAATAAATTCAAATAGGTGTGCACTCCACACGTCCAAGCCTAAATGATGTCTTATTATGACAAAATTGGTCAAACAAGTTAATCTAATTACACTAAAATATCCAACATTCCTCCCCTATTTTAGTGCAATCCTTGATTAACTAAAACAAGTAATATCAAACAATCAAACTTTTGCATAAATGATAGGTCGTGACGATTGAATTTCACATTAGTACATTACACATTCCAAATATTCGAATACCAGGGTGTCGCTAAGGATTGAACCCTGGGAATTCATTATGAACACTCGAAGATAATGTACACAAAATTTTACACACATAGTAGTTCTATCTTGACATATGTTTTACTAGCCTATGTCCTTATCCTTCATAAGCACGTCAAAGCCAAGTCCCAGCTTCTTGAAGCGGCTAAACTTCATGCTCATATAGGTAGCTCTTTTATTCTTGCACCTACAACGCAATTGTCAAAAGAGCTATTAAGAATATAACCATTCAACCTCCCTAACTTGTAGGTCTGAACACATACCTTGGGATGATTCTTCTAATGTGTTCCAATCTCTAAATATTAAGCCTTCCACATTGAATTCAGCACCTAGCGTCATACTAGATGGGAATTGGGTATCTTGATATCAGAGATTTTTGGTGGACTTTAATCCCATCCCTATAGCCGATTGTTTCACGAGATCTCTATTCAACCCTTTGGTTAAATGATCGGCTAAATTGTGTTGTGTTTTCACAAACACCACAGATATCACACCATTCATGATAAGCTCACGTATCTTGCTATGTCTAACACCTAAGTGTCTAGACTTCGCATTATATACTTGACTGTATGCCTTAGCCAAGGTAGCTGCACTATCACATCTGATAGAAATGGGTGATATCGGTTTAGGCCACAATGGAATTTCATAAATTAAATTCCTTAGCCATTCAGCTTCTTTACCAGCTGCTGCTAATGCCACAAACTCAGATTCTATTGTTGAATCAGTGATGCAAGTTGCTTCTTAGATGCCCAACATATGGCACCACCTCCAAGTAGAAATACCCAACCACTTGTGGAAGAATGATCTTCCTTATTGGAAATCCAACTTGCATATGAATAACCTTCAAGAACAGAAGGAAATCCAGTATAATTCAAACCATAATCCATTGTTCCTTTCAAGTACTTAAATACTCGATTAATTGTTTGCCAATGGATTAAACTTGGATTGTGAGTATATCTACTCAACTTTCCAACAGCAAAGGCTATATCAGGTCTAGTACTAATCATGGCATACATGAGAGATCCAATAGCCCTTGAATATTCAAGTTGATTCACATCAACTCCCTTATTAGGCACAAGTTTTGTTGTGGGATCCATAGGAGTACCTATTGGAGAACAATCTTTCAGATTAAATTTATCTAACACATTCTCAATATAATGTGATTGAGAGATAGTAATACCATGTTCTCCACGTATGATCTTAATGCCAAGAATCACATCAGCCTCCCCCATGTCCCTTCATATCAAATTTAGAGGACAAGAATTTCTTAGTTGTATCAACTTGATCTTGGTCAGTGCCAAAGATCAACATGTCATCTACATACAAGTAAATGATTACTCCTTTACCAGAAGTATCAAATTTGTTGTATACACACTTGTCTGCTTGATTTAATGCAAAACCATTAGACAAAACAACATCATCAAATTTCTGATGCCACTGCTTGGGGCTTGCTTCAAGCCATAAAGAGACTTAACCAATTTACAAACCTTATCTTCGTTACCAGGCATGACAAAACCTTCAGGTTGTTTCATGTAAATCTCTTCATCCAATTCACCATTCAGAAAGGCTGTTTTAACATCCATTTGGTGAATTACAAGATTATGTATAGCCGCAAGTGCTAACAATAATCTAATGGTGGTAATCCTAGCAACAGGAGCATAGGTATCAAAGAAATCAATACCTTTTTTTTTGTCTAAAGCCTTGGATAACCAATCTGGCTTTATACTTGTCTATGCTTCCATCCACCTTCATATTCCTTTTGAAGATCCATTTACTACCCAATGGTTTACACCCAGGTGGTAAATCAGACAGTTTCCAAGTATTATTGTGCATAATAGAGTCAATCTCATCTTTGATTGCCTCTTTCCAAAATACAGCATCCCTTGAAGCCATAGCTTCACTTTAGGTCCTAGGATCTTCATCAACATTAAAACAATATTGATATTGAAAGTCAATTTCATTCCTTGATCCTTCGACCAAATATAGCTGGAAATCATCACCAAAAGATTTGGTTTTTCTTGCTCTTACACTCCTCCTAGGCTCAGAAGGCTCAGGAGGGGTAACAGTCACTTGGTCAGATGTACCAAAGTTACTAGAACTTGCAATCATGTCTGCAGGTTTAGGTAAAGATGTAAACCTATCCTCATTGCCAAAATCAGCATCCCGTGACTCAATAACAGAGTGCACGGATACATAGTCATTAGGTTCTACGACATAGAACCTATAGCACTTAGAATTCTCAGGATAGCCAATGAATACACAATCTATACCTCTTTGACCTATATTATTTATTTTAGGGTCAGTCAATCTTACCACAGCTCTACAACCCCAAACTCTGAGATAACTTAATTTTGGTACCTTTTTATGCCAAAGCTTATAAGGGGTTAACTTGTTCCTTTTATTATGAACTCTATTTAATAAATAACAGGCTGTCAACATTGCCTCACCCCAAAATCCGTCACTTAGGCAAGAATAGCATAACATGGAATTAACCATTTCTTTCAATGTCCTATTCTTTCTTTCAGATACACCATTTTGTTGTGGTGTATATGGAGAAATGGTCGGATGTATTATACCAGTAGATTGAAAATATATTGGATCATAATACTCACCTCCCCTATCAGTGCGAAGTGTTTTAATCTTCACACCATGACGAAGCTCTACTTCCTATTTATAGATTTTAAATTTATCAAGAGCTTCATCTTTTGTATGACACAAGTAAACATAGCAGTATCTAGTAGCATCATCAATAAAAGTAACTATATACTTTTTATTACCAAGTGATGGAGTTGAATGAAAATAACACAAGTCACTGTGTACAAGTTCTAATACCTTAGTATCTCTAATGACATTTTTGGCGAAAGGTTGTCTAGTAATCTTAGTCAACATACAAGTTTTACACTTTTCACCATTCAATTCAAAAGAAGGTATTAGACTCATTTTTGACATGTCTATCAATCTCTTGTAATGTACGTGTCCTAGTCTAGCATGCCATAATTCAGATTTACCACAATTATTGCTAGAACTAGTAGAAGCCATGTAAACAAAATTATTAACAAATGAAACATCTAAATTTAATTTAAACATGCCATTCAAATATCCAAAGCCAATAAAGTTTTTATGTCTTGACAAGATATACTTGTCACTTTCCAAGACTTGCTTGTAACCACACTTATTTAATACAATACCAGATACTAAATTCTTACGAATTCCAGGTACATAAACAACATTGTTTAAAAGTAAAGAGTTTCCAGATGTAAAAACTAGGTTAACAGATCCTAGTCCTTTAATTGGTTCAGTTGCAACATTGCCCATCTTTAACACAGATCCATCTTCAATTGGCTTAAAGTCCTTGAACCATTGAAGATTTTTGCACACATGACATGTTGCTCCTGAATCCACCCACCATGATAAATCATCATCCTGCACATAAAATGTTTCAGAGATTATTGATACATAATAATTCTCAACAGAATAATCAGTATGTGGAAAACTAGAAGGGGGGGTTGAATAATTTACCGATTAAAATCTTTTTAACTTGTTAAGTTAGCTTTGAAACTTTCCGTTTGATCAAAGATATGTACACAAACACAATATATAACATGCAAGTAAATGAAAGAAACGATCAAACCACAACACGAGTATTTATCGTGGTTCGGCTACAAGGACTCTTTTTCCTTGCCCTACGTCCACGCCCCGAGTATCCAACTCGAGAGTTTCTTTCACTAGTCAACAAGCTCCTTTAACCGGTGGAGAAAACCTTACACGTCGCTTATACTTTTACCGACACAAAGCTAGATGTCGAGTTCTTTACCAAGGGTACAACCACTCCCGTTAGTTCTTTACAAGGGTACAACTAATCCCTATACACTTTGTATTTTGAGGACTAAAATACTAACCGATCACTATTGAAAATACACAATCAAATGAAGTGTAAACTACACAAGTCTACACAATGCTAAGCTAACAAGTCTTGCAACGTTGTGTTGAATACTTGTCACTTTTAGTAAGCTCGTGAATCTCTTTGCTACAAAAAGAAACTTCACATATGAAATGTTAAGAGGTTAGATGAGAGAATGAATGTGTGTGTAAAATATAATGTCAAGTGATGAGCCAAAATTCAACTTGTGGCTCAATATTTATAGCCAAACCTTCTGCAGGTCTGGCGGATCAGGCGGACCCCTGAGAAGGGTTCCGCCCGTGTACCTCCAAGGTACCGCCGGGCTTGCAGTTGGTTTTGCAATAAATCTTGCTAACCAAACAAAGTCACATCTCATTACTCTTGCAAACCAAACAATGTCACATCACATAAAATCAAGTCAAACACTAAACTTGCAAGCAACATCTTAGTAAGTCAAACACATTTCTTTCCATAAATGTATAATGACAAAACTTGCCATAAATGTGATGTGACAATTCTATTTTTAGAAAATAAAAAGTGTTGTGTTTTATGAAATGTAAAATGTAGCAAAAGTCTAGTTTATGCAAGTCTTTAAAACTAAGATTATGTTTTACTTAGAAACTAAAGTTTACATTTGTCATTAACAAAACTTAGCGAAGATCGTAAAATATAAATAACGTTTTTAGGCGATATTTGTATTAACAATCTCCCCCTTTTTGTTGATGACAAAACATAAACTTTGTTTTTAAGTAACTCACAAAATCTTGGTTTTTAAGACTTAAAAGGAAAAATTATATTAAACTTGTTTTACTTAAGTGATGAAAATCATATTAAGTTTTGAAGGTTTAATATATTTCTCCCCCTTTTTGTCGAAACAAAAAGTAGAGTAGCGAAGCGGAAAAATGCACTTGCTCCCCCTTGCTTGTTACTCCCCCTAAAAGGAGTGCCAAGATGAGAAATATATATAATCAAGCTTGTAGTTACCACACACATTGCAACCACAATGACAACATAAAAATGATCAACCAACAATGCATGAAAGTAAGTAGAAAGAAATAGCATTCCAAGTAAAATTTTGACTTATAAAAAGTCAAAGGACAAGAAATGGTAAATATTTTTCTACTTCTAACAACTTAAAAATAACCAAGAAAGAACAATAAAAGCCTAGTTTCCTAAATTGGGGCAAACGGCCTCCAAATGGTTGTCTAGGATTCGTTTGGGTGGGAAAGAGCATCCAAACGTTCTATGACGTGTTGGAATGCAAACCGGGTTTCATCTTGAAATTGGTGAAGCAACGTTTTGATGCTTGCACTCATTTGCTCACAATTTGAGCAAACATGGGGATGATTGGGTGGAAATGGGTTGGTTTTGGTTTCTTGGTTTGAGGGTTGGTTGGTTTTTGGTTCTTGGGTGGATGATGGGTTTGGTATTGAGTCAAGCAAGGTGGTTTGAAATTCCATTGCTTGATGGAGGTGGTTTTCAACAATGTTTTGTATATCCTCATAAGAGGAAAAGAAAGACTCAAAGGTTTGAGCTTGAGAGTGTGGTGGAGTTGGGTGATCATGGTTTTCAAAGTTTGGTTCTCCATATAGAGGACCATGGATGTCATGGTAGATGGTGTGAAACAACAATGGTTTTGGTTGATGGTACACTTGTTGTGGTGGTTGAGTGTGGTTAAAAAGCTCATCTTGGTCAAGAATTGACCTTGGTGATTCATTTTCAAAAGGTGGTGGTTGTGTAGGTCTTGGTGGAAGATCATTTAGATCTTGGACAAAAGGGTGTGGTGATGTGGGAGGAGACCCAAATAGCTCCATTGGTTCAATTTTGGGTAATGGTGATGGTGATGCAGTTTTGGATGGTTGAGTTGGAGCACTTGGTGGAGTTGGGTCAATAGGTGATTTAGTTGGTGGTGGAGTGAGCTCATTTGGTTCATTGGGTGATGGTGATGGAGATGCAAGGTTCAAAAAGTGTTCATTTTTTATAGGTGATGTGAATTCATCCGAGGATGAGGAGGTTAGGTTGATGGGTTGATTAAACCATAGTGGTTTAACACTAATCCTGGTGGTTTTCCGGATGGGTCGTGATGGTTGAGAGGTGATTGTTGACTTAGTCATGGTGAAAAATGGTTTAGAAGTTTCAGAAATTGTGGTGAAGAAGGTGTGATTTGATGGTGTTTGGGATGGCTTAATTTATAGTGTTGAAGGATTATGGAAAGGAGTGTTTGGATTTGATGTTAGTCCATATAAAAATGGAGGTTTCTAATGATTTGAAAAACTAATTGTGGGTTGTCATATCATGAAAGTCAATCCAATGAAAATGGTGAAGTGAGAAGACAAGTTTTGCACTAAATGCTTAGTGGTTTTGGTGGATTTGTGGTAGTATAAATCTCAGGGATTTCAAGGATCCCTTAAAAGGGTTCCTTCCTTTATGTGTGAGGGGTCCTTGAGGTTGTTATGGCAAATTTTGAATTTTGGCGGGAATTGGTTTTGGTTAAGTTTATGGAAGAAGAAGTACCCTATTATGCTAAACACATTGCAAGTAATGGGTTTCTACCTAAAAGGATTGAATTTTGGTGTTTGAATGTTGAATTGGCGAAAATGAAAACAAAAATTATGCAGGTTGCTGGCGGCACCCTCAGAATACACAGGCGGAACCCATTTGAGGGTGCCGCCTGGTCCGTTGGGCCAATTCTGGAATTCCCAGAAATTGCACTGGCGGAACCCAATTTTGGGTACCGCCAGATCCGCCAGAGGTTCAGAAAATGGCAGTCCGCGTTTTTGACCCGCGAGACGTTTTTCAAAATTTTCGAAAACTCCTAAAATCAAAAAGATAAGGCATTTCTGGTTGGGCAATGCAAAAAATAGACACGTAAACACACATTTCATAGGACTTTGACCTTGAGGTCGAGAATTTCACTATACTTAGTGAAAATATCATAAACTTGAAAATTTGAACAACTTGCCAAGAGTTGTCTACCTGCATCAAAGTTAGATACTACATGTTCCAAATTGTATCAAACATTGTACTAACACACAAATACATCACAAATATTGTTTAAACGGCCAAATTTGTTCAAATACCACCTAATGCCAAACACTCCTATACACCCGCACTCATTGACGGTCAATCTTGTTCTTGAGCTTTCCAAGGAATCTTCCAAGATTCTTGAACATCCCCTTTGTTTGCTTGAACTCCGTCGACTCATTTGGAATATCCGGAAGTTGGGATAGGTATTCGAGAGGTGGGAGCCTAGAGTTTGGAAAATTGTCATCTTAACTCATTGAGGAAGATGATGATGAGGTAGGAGGATGAGGACGTTTTCCTTGGGCTTTGTACACTCTCTTAGTGCTAAGTGGAACAAAGGTGTGTGGAATGAAAGTGTAGTCAAGACGAAGACAATTTGGAGTTGGTGGAATGGGTGAGATGAACCTAAAGAGACGGGTCAAGAGCATTCCATACGGCATAGCCGTTGTGCCATGCACGGGAATGTCGGCCATTCTCTTGGCTATGTAGTAGGCAAGGTTGAAGGGTTGCCTAACGGACAAGGAGTAGAGCATGTAGCAAAGGCAAAGGTTGATATGGTCACGGTTCCCTATTGTGCTAATGACATTGGCTCTAAGGACTTCCTCCTATTTCTTGAATTGGGGCTTAAGTTCATTCATTTCCATTCCATATGGGTCCTTATCGACCTCATTTCCCGAACGGGTTCTCCTAGTGTTGGTGGTCCTAACAAAGAGGTGGTTACGGAGTACATCTTTTGAGACAAGGGGTGTGTCATAAGGGTGGATACGGTCTTGGAGGTTGTCAAGAGTTGAGAGGGAGTGCAAGTCGGAATAGAGGCAAGTACCACGGTTTGGGACACCTAGAATTTGAGCAAACTCCTCAAGAGTGAAGGAGTATTGATGACCGCTAACTCTAAAGTTGATAGATATATGAACATAATCATCCGTGGAGAGGACGGAGGATGCATAGAACTCTAGAATGAACCTAGGACAAATAGGCTCGTCGATATTCAAAAGACACTCAAAGTTGATTGTGGCAAATTCGGCGTAAAGGTTTGTGCCTTCTAAGAAAGACGGGTCAATGGTTCTACCCTCATGGACATAGTGTTTTTCTAGGGCTTTGAAAATGTTTACTTGGTTTGGGGTAAGGCCTTTGGTTTTGTGGTGTTTTGGTAGGTACTTAATGGTGTCCTTGTGGTCGTAGTGGGTTAGAGGAGGCATGATGATTCCTAGAACAACAAAATTTCACATTTTAGTTTATGTGAACCACTATTATAATGTGGATGTTCTAGTGTGTGCCTATATGAAAACAATGTGGAGGTGCGGTTATCTTGACTCATTTTGATGCTTCAAAATTGTTTTATGCAAGTTTTGTTATAAAACAAAAGATAACCCAAACGCTCCTCGTTCAATGTAGCTTCGTTTGAATGTACCCGAAAATACATATTGGTTATGTATTCCCTTTAGCATTCAAGAGACATTATGCAAGTGATGTTTTAAACATAACGTTTTGATTTTGTATTCTCAATGTGAGACGAAAAAATATTTGTCCTACTTGTGAGAAATTTTTGGAAGGATTTGACATGGGGTGTTTTAGAAAACATGTTTATACAAATTAAGGATGCAATTCCTAACTATGGGAAACATGATTAGTTTTATTAAACACCTAATCTTATGCATGAGTTTTTCAAGTTAATGCATAACCCCAAGTTTTTGTTTTTGTGCAAGAAATAGAATTCCTAGACTCAGATCAGGATTGTAATCATGTTTAGAATACTTACAATGATGATTGAATTGCAATGTAAATGGATGGAAGACCAAGAATTCGTAGGTATGGATGGATGGTAAAGTGATTAGTAGCAGTTTGGAAGTGGTGGTATGAGATAATGGGTGTTTGGTTTAATATAAACAAAGATTTTGATTCTGCAGGTCGGCGGATACGGCGGACCCCTGAAATGGGTTCCGCCCGTTATGTGTGAGGGTTCCGCCGACCCTGCTGAGAAAAATAGTTATGGATTTGTTTTGATTTTTGTGATTTTTGTCTAATGTCCAGAACTATAATGTAGGTTCCATGAGTCCTAAGCCTAGCCTAAGAAGGTTAAAAGGTTCACGTTTAAGGGGTTTTGTGAGAATGTCGGCTATGTTGTCTTCGGAAGAAACTTTCTCAATTGAGATATTTCCTTTTTGAACGTTGTCACGAAGGAAATGATGACGGATTTCAATATGTTTGGTACGAGCATGTTGAACCGGGTTTTTGCTAAGATCAATGGCACCTTTGTTGTCACAAAGAATTGTGATGTCGTTGAGTTGAATTCCGTAGTCGACAAGAGCTTGCTTCATCCAAAGAGCTTGTTGACATGCCTTTCCGGCCGAAACGTACTCGGCTTCCGTTGTTGAGATAGCAAGATCCGTTTGCTTCTTAGAGAACCATGAGGTGAGACAATGTCCAACAAAAGTACAAATACCACTTGTACTTTTTATATCGACATAGTCACCGGCATGATTCGAGTCGGCATACACTATGGTGTCTATTCCCGTTCCTTTGGGATACCATAAACCTAAATGTGTAGTGCCCTTAATATACCTAAAAATCCTTTTAACGGCTTCGAGATGGGTAGTTTTAGGATCTTCTTGAAAATGAGCACATAGACAAACACTAAACATAATGTCGGGTCTACTAGCCATTAGGTAAAGTAGACTACAAATCATACCTCTCTATTTAGTGCTATCTACGGATTCACTTTCCTCATCCTTGGTGAGTTTAGTTTCCCTGGACATGGGAGTTTTGATAGGTTTCGAATCTTCTAGTCCAAATTTCTTAAGCATGTCCTTAATATATTTAGATTAGTTAAAGAAGATACCATCTTTTAGTTGTTTGATTTGGAGTCCTAGGAAAAAGTTGAGTTCTCCCATCATACTCATTTCAAACTCGTCATGCATGATTTTTGAGAAATCCACACATAATTCTTGACAAGTTGATCCGAATATAATGTCATCAACATAGATTTGGACTATGATAATATGTGAATCTTTCTTCTTAGTGAAGAGAGTATTATCAACTAAGCCCATGGTATACTTATGGTCAACTAGGAATGTTTTAAGTCGATCATACCATGCTTTTGGAGCTTGCTTAAGTCCGTAAAGAGCCTTTTTAAGTTTGTAAACATGATTTGGTTTTTCAAAATCGATGAAGCCCGGTGCTTGAGCAACATACACTTCTTCATTAATGACTCCGTTTAGAAATGCACTTTTGACGTCCATTTGAAAGAGTTTGAAATTATGTGCACATGCATATGCAAGTAAGATTCTAATTAACTCGAGCCTAGCAACTGGAGCAAAAGTTTCATCGTAGTCAATGCCTTCTTGTTGGTTATATCCTTGTGCAACTAGCCTAGCTTTGTTTCTAGACACAATTCCACTTTCATCCATTTTATTTCGAAATACCCATTTTGTTCCAATTATAGTTTGACTCATTGGTTGAGGAACTAATGTCCATACATCATTCCTAACAAATTGGTTTAACTCTTCTTGCATTGCAATAACCCAAGACTCATCTTTAATGGCTTCATTAATATTTTTAGGTTCAATGGTTGACACGAAACAAAAGAGTTGCTTTCATTTTGAACTTTTGACCTTAGTGTTCTTTCGTTAATATTGCCAATGACACCATCTAATGGATGACTTTTAGATACTTTGACATTGACAATTTCTTTGTTTAATAGTTCATCTTCCTTGTCATCACTTAAAATTTCTTGATTTTCTATTGCTTGGCTTTCAACTAAGTCATCATCTAGCAAAGGTGATGTCTTAGAGGGAGGTGGACTCTTGTCAAATGTTACGTTCAACGATTCCTCAACTCTTAAGGTTTCTTTGTTCAAAACAATGTATGCTTTACTATTTTGTGAATATCCAAGAAATACACCTTCATAAGACTTTGGGTCAAATTTGGTGAGATAATCCATGGTGTTAAGAATGAAACATTTACTCCCAAACACTCTAAAGTATCCTAATGTAGGCTTTTTACCTTTATATAGTTCATAAGGAGTTTTATTCAAAAATGGTCTAATTAGGACTCGATTTAAAATGTACGTTGAAGTGTCGACGACATTACACCAAAACTTTTGTGGAATGTTTTGTTCATTAAGCATTGTTCTACTCATCTCTTGCAATGTCCGGTTTTTACGTTCTACTACACCATTAGATTGAGGAGTACGTGGAGCCGAAAAGTTATGAGTTATTCCATTATTATCACAAAAGTTTCCAAATTGAAATTCATTATCAAATTCACGACCGTGATCCATTCTAATAGACACAATATTAGACACTACTTGATTTTGAATTTTCTTACTTAGAATCTCAAATTTATCAAAAGCTTCATTTTTTCTTTTCAAAAATTTTGTCCAAGTATATCTTGAGTAATCATCAACTATGACCAAAGTGTAGAAGTTACCTCCATAACTTTGTATAGTGGATGGACCAAATAAATCCATATGCAAAAGTTCTAGACACCTAGATGTAGAAACCAAGTTTTTAGCCTTATGGCTATTATGGACTTGTTTACCGACTTTGCAAGCATCACAAACGTGTTGGTCATATTTTAACTTAGGTAGGTTTCGAACTAAGTCTTTGGAGGAGAGGTTTTGGATTAGTCTCATGTTAGCGTGTCCTAAACGTCTATGCCATAAAGTTGAAGATTCATCTAATGAGGTAAGACAAAGTTTGTCTCTAGATGTTGGATCCATCTTCATGACATATACGTTGTTCTTATGGACACCTTTGGCTATGGTTATACCATCTTTAAGTATTTTACTGCCGTTTTCACTAAAAAGGACATTATACTTATTACGACAAAGTTGACTAATACTAAGGAGATTAAAACCTAAGTTATCAACATGAGCTACATCATCTATAAAAAGGGAGTCATGAGAGATTGTACCTTTTCCGATGATTTTGCTCTTAGCATTACTACCAAACGTAACATTACCTCCGTCACATTTGTGATAAGAAGTGAAGAGGCTTTTGTTACCCGTCACGTGCCTTGAACAACCGCTATCTTTAATCCATTCATCCGGTTCCAAACAAACTTTGAGGCACACCTATTTTATGAAAAACACTCAAACATTTGGTCCCCAATTTCTCATGGGTCCATTTTGGTTAAGCAAGCCATTAATTTGTTCCAAGTATGAAAATAGAGCATAAGGGTTCCATGGCATGTGGTTTGGAGTTTGGTAATGTCTAGGAGTGTTTTGGTTCCAAACATGTTGGTAGTTTGGTCGAGCGTTGAAGTTGCTCTTTGGAAAGGGGCGTTTGGGAATTGGAGTCTTAGGTCTTGGTTGAGTAGTTTTAGCTCTAAATTCATTTTTACTAAATCCTACTCCAGTTTTAAACACAGGTTTGTTCCACTTTTGTATGTAACTTTAACAAATTTTGAACGATCCGAAGTGGATGGAGTTACTGCTGCAGCAGACCTGGCGGAACCTTCGGGACCAACGGGCGGAACCCTAAATTGGGTTCCGCCTGATCCGCAGGCTGCTGTAGCAATTTTATTTGTTTCTTGTGCAATCTTTTCTTGTTTCATTTGACCCTTTGAAGTTTCTATTTTCGTAAATCCTAGTCCTGTTTTATCAAAGGGTGACTTTTGAAGTTTTATAATTTCATCCGCACAAGAAATGCTCTTATCGAACTTCTTAAACTTTGTGGTTTGTTTTATTAGATCATTTTGAGTTTCTCAACTTCTAGTTTAAGCTCTTCACATGATTTGCAAGGTGTGTCAATACCTTTACTCTTTTCTAATCTCTTAGCTTTTTCTTTTAACTCATAAACTTCATTTTCCAAAAACTCCTCTTTAGTTTTCAAAAATTTATTTTTGTTTATGATTTTTAAGCTCAATTCACAAAGTTTGTTATATTCTTTTTGTAAAGTGTCATCATCAATTGAGGAGTAAGATGAGTCGGATAATACCTCATTTGAGTTGTGAGCCATGAGAGCAATATCATCATTCTTTGGCTCATCGTCATCTCCTTCATAGTCACTCCAAGCACCACCCACAAAAGCTTGTTGAGGTTTGCTCTTGGGTGGTTTTGGACATTCTCCTACAAGATGACTTGTGTCTCCACACCTATAGCATTTTCTTTCAACCTTTCCTTTTCTATCATCACGATCTTTTCGGAAAGTTTTCTTGTCATCTTTAGGTTGCCTTACAAACTTTCCTCTTCTACGAAAGAACTTCTTGAAGTCTCTAACGGCCATAGCATATTCCTCATCGTCACTATCCGAAGTATATTCTTCATCATCACTTGATTGGACTCTAGCTTTCAAGGCAATGGACTTAACTTTTTCTTTCTTGCCTCTAACTAGTTCCGAATCTTTTTCCATTACCATTTCGTGAACTTTGAGGTTTCCAATTAGCTCATCAAGTGACATGCTTGAAAGATCTTTGGATTCTTCAATTGCCGTCACTTTTGCTCTCCACTTCGGATGGAGTGCTCTAAGAAATTTCCTGACAAAGTTCTTACTACAAAAAGATTCGTCAAGTGCTTTAAGTGAAGTAATAATAGTATTAAATCTAGCAAAAGCATTATCAATAATCTCATATTCAGAAACAACAAATTGTTCATATTGTTGAACAAGAAGATCAATTTTGTTATCTTTCACTTGTGAGTTTCCTTGATGAGTGACAATTAAAGATTGCCAAATATCTTTGGCGGTTTTACACAAAAAGACTCTTTCATATTCTTTCTTAGGCAAAGCATTGTAAAGCATCATTTTAGCTTCATTATTTTTACCTATTAATTTCTTTTGATCATCATCTTTAATGTTAGTAACTACGTTATCACCATCAATGATTATATACCACAAATCTATATCTTTAGATTTCACGTAAGTTTCAAAACGGTTTTTCCAATATATAAAACCATTTGCTTCAAATAGTGGTGGTCTTTGCATAGATTGCCCTTCTTTGTAATTTTCAAAATCCATGGATCGTTTCAAGTTTTAAAACACAATATATTTTAAAAGCTTGAGTAACGTAGCTCTTGATGCCAATTGTGGAAAACTAGAAGGGGGGTTGAATAGTTTACCGATTAAAATCTTTTTAACTTGTTAAGTTAGCTTTGAAACTTTTCGTTTGATCAAAGATATGTACACAAACACAATATATAACATGCAAGTAAATGAAAGAAACGATCAAACCACAACACGAGTATTTATCGTGGTTCGGCTACAAGGACTCTTTTTCCTTGCCCTACGTCCACGCCCCGAGTATCCAACTCGAGAGTTTCTTTCACTAGTCAACAAGCTCCTTTCACCGGCGGAGAAAACCTTACACGTCGCTTATACTTTTACCGACACAAAGCTAGATGTCGAGTTCTTTACCATGGGTACACCCACTCCCGTTAGTTCTTTACAAGGGTACAACTAATCCCTATACACTTTGTATTTTGAGGACTAAAATACTAACCGATCACTATTGAAAATACATAATCAAATGAAGTGTAAACTACACAAGTCTACACAATGCTAAACTAACAAGTCTTGCAACGTTGTGTTGAATACTTGTCACTTTTAGTAAGCTCGTGAATCTCTTTGCTACAAAAAGAAACTTCACATATGAAATGTTAAGAGGTTAGATGAGAGAATGAATGTGTGTGTAAAATATAATGTCAAGTGATGAGCCAAAATTCAACTTGTGGCTCAATATTTATAGCCAAACCTTCTGCAGGTCTGGTGGATTAGGCGGACCCCTGAGAAGGGTTCCGCCCGTGTACCTCCAGGGTACCGCCGGGCTTGCAGTTGGTTTTGCAATAAATCTTGCAAACCAAATAAAGTCACATCTCATTACTCTTGCAAACCAAACAATGTCACATCACATAAAATCAAGTCAAACACTAAACTTGCAAGCAACATCTTAGTAAGTCAATCACATTTCTTTCCATAAATGTATAATGACAAAACTTGCCATAAATATGATGTGACAATTCTATTTTTAGAAAATAAAAAGTTTTGTGTTTTATGAAATGTAAAATGTAGCAAAAGTCTAGTTTATGCAAGTCTTTAAAACTAAGATTATGTTTTACTTAGAAACTAAAGTTTACATTTGTCATTAACAAAACTTAGCGAAGATCGTAAAATATAAATAACGTTTTTAGGCGATATTTGTATTAACACAGTAGACACCAAAAACAAGCCTGATTGCTTTCCGGGATCCTTGGATCCACTCGAAACAGCCTCGTTTTTCCCTTTACCTCCACCCTTTCCAGACCTGCAATCTTTCTTAAAGTGTCCAGGTTTCCCACACTTCCAACAGGTTACTTTTGGTTTCTTATCGGAACCTTTATTGTTATTGCCTTGAAACTTTCGTTTCCCTTTATCAGCCTTGGAGGATTCACCCTCCTCCACCATGTTCACAGAAGAACCGGTCATGGTTTTAGTACCACCAACAGAACCCTTTTCCATATCACGTATGGATTGTTCAATTTGGAAATGACTTCCAAGTTTAACCAGATTCAATTCCTCTTTCTTATGTTTTAGATTGTTTTTAAAATCTTTCCAAGAGGGGGGCAGTTTATCTATGATACTAGAAACAGAAATAGATTCATCCATTCTCATATCATATTGTGCAAACTGTCCTAATATCCTTTGCAATTCGTGATACTGTTCCATGACAGGCCTAGTGTCTACCATTTTATAGTTAATAAAATTACCAACAAGAAATTTCTTATTAGACGCATCTTCTGCCATATATTTGGCTTCAAGGGAATCCCATAATTCTTTTACAGACTCTACGTTTTGATAAACATCAAACAAGGAATCAAACATACCGTTAAGAATATGACCACGACATATGTAGTCTGCGTTTTCCCACTTTGAACGAGTGCGAGTCTGTTCCAGGGTTTCATTCTCAACAGCCTCGGGGCATGGGGTACTCAGAACATATACCACTTTCAAATTCGTGAGATAAAAGTGCATCTTTTTCTGCCATCTACGAAAATCCTGCCCAGAAAACTTTTCCAATTTCGCAAACGTCTTATACATATCCTTCACAGAATCAGGGTTCGTCATCTTCAATAATTGATTCGATCTTTGTAGGGGATAACAATAATGAACACAACCGGATATGTTTGAATCTCTGAAAGGCGTGTGAACACTTTCAGATCGAATCAATTCGGTGGTTCTCCCGAATTATTCAATCGGATACAATCCAGTGATTGAGAACGTTTTGTATGGTTTTTGTTTAAAATCTTATGAACCAGAGAACTGAATAACCAAGAGGAAAACGTTATATCCATCAAAACGGGATTAGGGCTCTAATAACGGGATTAGACCCCAGCCAGGGGCGCTGCCCCTTGGACCCTGCTCCCAGGGGCTGCCGCCCCTGGAACCCCGCTCCCGGGGGCGTCGCCCTCGGACCCCCGTCCCTTAGGGGCTTCGCCCCTAAGATCATAATAAATTCAAATAGGTGTGCACTCCGCACGTCCAAGCCTAAATGATGTCTTATTATGACGAAATTGGTCTAACAAGTTAATCCAATTACACTAAAATATCCAACAAGCATTCTTTCTTTTTCTACCTCCCTTTGGTCGCTCCCCTCTAGGGATAAATTAGGAATTCCCTAATTTTGATTTATTAGTTTATTATTAATACAATATCAATACTACTTAATTAATAATAAGTATTTAACCTTATTATTTATTAATACACTAAATAATAAATGCATACGTTAAATGACTTATAAATAATTTTGGTGTTAATATAATATAAATAAATTATTTATATTATAACTTAGAGTATCTAAGTGTATTTGTGTGTGATCTCATAGGCACACAATCACATATACTTAGCCGTCTAATTATGTAACGTGCCTTGAGCATATTCCATCATAGACAAGTTTAGGCTGGGTACTAACTCCATAATTTCCTCCGGCTTGTTTCTTTCCACCATTTCCAATATTACTTCGATTCATCTTCCTAACTTTTCGGAAACTATCAATTTTCACCTCCCAACAATCCGTGGCCTTTTCCGGAGCCACTTTAGGGCAATGTTCTGAGTTATGTCAAAAAAAAAAAAAAAAAAAAAAAAAAAAAAAAAAAAAAAAAATTACAATTGGCACATCGTGGAGAAGTCCATTCGTATTCAATAGTGATTTTTTTTTTTTTTGTAAATGTATCCATCTTCTTCCAAATTCGGAATAGCAATAACCATTGAATCCTTCAAAGTGTTTTAAGCACTTACTTCAATCATAATAATGCAAAGCTATTTCTTCCCCATAATTTGTTGCACATCATACTAGTTAACGAATCAATCATTAACGACTTGCCAAGTTTTGTTTCTATAGCACTAAGACCATCAGCCGTGAATGCCGCCATTGGAACATTATGAAGTTTAACCCAAACTGGAACACAAGTTAACTCCTCTTTTTTCAAACTAGTAGAAATAATCCATTTTTTAGAAACTATCAGTACGTTACGGATCATCCAAGGACCATTCTCAAGTACATCATCAACCCTTTTTAGAGCCAAATTTGAAAAAGAAAAACCATTGGCATTCATCATAATCTTTTGTATGCCGTATTTCCCCCAAGCATTTAAAAACATAATTTTACACAACTGGAACGCCACACGTGTACTGATGAAATAACCATATAATGAATTAGCCAATCTGCCACTTACCTCCTTTACAGATGATCTAGGTATCACTACTTCACATTCGCTAGAAGCGGCGCGGTAAGAACACGAAAGTTAACTTGAAGACTTGAAGTTTGTTTACATCATCGTTAAGCACAATAACAAAAGTACTCATGGTATTACCATCAGTTTTCTGCCCAGAATCACCCACTTGCGCTCTTGGATGAGCAATATTCGAATTACCACCTACACCATCAGCAATGATACTTTCCTCTCTTACAACATTAGTACACACAATGTTTGAAGCTTCGTTCAAAGGTTTTAATGGTTTCCCACCATCACCCACTAGCACGAGCTTTCCTTCAAGCATTTGACTCTCTGAATCACAAATTTTTGCATCTAACGAAGGAGTTGGGCTACCAAAAGACTTGGACAAACTAGGGAACGATCCTAGTCCTTCTTCTTCATCTCTATTTTAAGCCTTTGCATTCACATCCTTATTACCACTTTTATGTCTTCCCCCTCTCCCTCCCGAATCCAAGAACCCACTTTTCATGCTTAAACCATGAACAAACTATCAAAATAACCCGCAAATAACTGTCCAATCACCTACAATAAACACGGAGCATTAACAATCTCTAACTTTGAATCAGACATGTCAAAACCCTAGTTAGAGTTTCGAACACAATACAACACAGGGAAACCCTAGCCAAGTAATGTGACAGGGTACACAGACCAACATCCAAACGATAGAGAATATAACTAATGACACAATAGAATGCTCAGACCCTAACACCTATTCGGAAAAGAAAACCCTAGAATTACAAGAAACCCTGATCGTTCAGAAGAAACGAAAATCATACATATGAGTTAAGAAAGCTTAATCATAGACAAGAAACGTTTAAGCAAAACAAAGTAAGGTTCAAGAATCGTTGTGATTTGCAGGATCGATCATGAGTAGGTTAGGGTTTAAAAATTGCCAATTTCGCCAAGAGAGGGATTCGGGTTTAGGTTATTATTAATAACTTTTAACGACTAATGACTTTGTAGGAATAATAATCTTGCGCACTTTCTGATAGATGGCGATTTTGAAGGCGATCTAAACAAAATAGTGGAAGCAAAAGGGGATCAAGCTATTCTGGTTACTTGCACTTAGAGACTCTAAGTAGCTATTCCGAATAATATCAGCAGCAAATCAGCAAGAGCTGAAGCCAAGAAAAATGAAAACGATTTTGTGTGACTTTATATGTATCTTACCTACACAAACTGAAACCAAGAAGAAATAAAAACGATTTTGTGTAAATTTATATGTATTTTTTACCTACGGAAACAAGTGGTTAAGTAATCCAATAATAGTTGTTTTCTCTTCTACTTTTCCATTGGCCAAATGTTTCATTAATTCATGTTTAGATCTTTTATTAGAACTCTATTTATGTTTTGTTTACTCCTAGTGGATTAAAAAAGTCACTACTTTGTTTACAATTGATGCACTTCCTGTAAACAATTTATCTACTTTTTTCAAAGTCATCAATTCATAAGCCAAACCAAATGTATCTCCACTAAGCTCTCTTCTTCCCGTAAAAAAATTGATCTTCCAACACATACAATACTATCGTATACAAACGCTTCACCGCAACGTGTGGTTGAAATCCTCGCTATAAACAAAACTTGCAATAACTTGTCTTGTTTGTATATATAGAGATTATAGAAAAATATACCACAGTCATTACTATTGTATATTTTCTATTTTTTTGGAAAATTATTACTAAGCAAACAAACAAAATACAAATAAAATTATCGACTATATTAATAATATGATTAAAAATAGTGGGCTCAATAAAAATACAAAAAATTACAAACTAAAAACACACTAAATTGCAAATAAAACAAAATTCATCTATTACTAATTATTTCTACGGGAGGTGATTTTCACACTCTAATTTTTTATTTTTTTATTGACACAATTCAAAGTTATAAGTTAAGTAAGCATCTTATATAATATACACTTATAACTGTTTACACCATGAAATTGCTTTAATGGTGCAAATCAATCTCCCATTTCAAAAGTAAAACCGGAACCACTAGCAAAAAGTCCAAATCCAAACCAATTGGAATAGGACAGTAGATGAGTAGAGACCAACATATTTATTGTAGATAGCTTGCAGACCCATCGGCAGTAAAGGTGCACTAATAGTAACGGGGCCTAATAGTACTACCCATTTACTGTGGACAGCTTGCAGACCCACCAGTAGTAAAGACCGACGTACTATTGTATTTATCTACCGACTTGCATTATTGTATATTTACTTGACTTGCGTTGATTTTGGTCGAAGCGTTTATTTTAATAATTATAGACTTTGACTATAAAATACAATAATTAACGGAGGTGTACTACCTTTGTAAGTTGCCCCAAAATCATGGTTCTAAAAGCCTCGAGAAGGCCTCGCAAAAGCCCCGCAAAAGCCTCGCAAAAGCGTGATGCTTGATCATGCCGTCACGCCGCTTTATGTCACGTCTTTTTGCAAACTCGATATATATATATATATATATATGATATAAATATATAAATATTTTCATATTTTGTAACGTATTATAAACGCAAAAACTTTGCCTTAGCCGCAAAAACGTGAGGTTTGGTCATGCAGCCACGTTATGCCTTGCGCTATTTATAACTTTGTCAAAAACTAATACAGTAATATATTAAACTTAACGTTTAGTACTATTAACACTCAAAACTTAAAGGGGGTAAAGGTGTCACTACAACAAACAGGACGACGGGCAATGAGCCTTTTGGCGACGACGCCCGTGTCCTCGCCAAAAAGTATTAGGGGGGACAAGTCCCCGCCGAAAGTCTAAAAAAGTCCCAGCTAAACGTGGGCGATGTTGTAGTGTGTAGTACTTTCTTCCCACACCAAATTTCAGTAAGAAAATGTTCAAAACATTCAATAACTAAAAGCTTCAACCTAGGTTGCACGGACACGGACACGGACACGTACGGTGTCCGACACGGATACGGCGATACGGCAAAATTTAAAAATACAAGACACAGACATGGCATGATGTTTTTTATGGGGAGCACACTTTAAACAGTGTGTATTATGGGCTGACATGGAACCTAACGGTACAAAAAAAGGGGCATGACATGTACATGTGTCACATGACGTGAATTTTGAAAGTAAAAATGATGAAGTTGCTGATATCGGCACAAAAATGCAAAGTTCGATGGGTATTATGGTAATATTTTTAGTTCATATCTGATAATGATACAAATGAAAAAGTATATTACTATTAGATATTAAAAGCCGATATCTTAGAGTCAGCAAGACATTTGTATGCTGTTTAAATGCTAAATGCAAGTTGCTTTTTTTTTTTTTTTTTTTTTTTTTTTTTTTTTTTTTTTTTAGTAAACTACCTAGTCAACTAGTATCCGTGATTGGTTAGACAGGATGTAATAAGGACCCCACCTTATTATTACGCCCAGCCTTAATGTTTAGTATCTGGATCAAATGAGAGACAAATCTATGCGTGTCCTAAGAGGTGGTCGTGCAACAAAACACTAATTTTACTTCAACATTACCGGAGACGATGCGGTTGACCAGCAACATCCACAAATGCGCAGTAGGCTGGTGATTCAAGGCTGAATCGACGATGGAATTGCTATTCCGTTTGAAACTCCTTAAGTTTGAAATTATATTGTGCATTAATAAATACCTTCTTAGACCGTAACTTTTAATTACTAATTTTTCTGTCACAAAAGGACCCAAGAAAGCTTTTACTGACTGTTTTGTTTCTAGTTATCAAAAGACAGTCACAAGTTGTCAATTATCTTGTAGTATAGATTGCATTTATAATTGAAGTACTGTTAACATATATATTAAACTTAACGTTTAAAAAGGTTTGGATAATTTTCGTTAAGTGAAATGGAAATAATGAATTGAACTCTCTGAACTTCACCTATCGTGCGGCTTATTTATCCTTTGAGTTAGTTAAGCAACATATCTTCACCCATCTGTGTAAAATAAGAGGGTAAGGAGTGGTAACACCATAACGCCGTTGCCACGCCAGCGCCATATCATTTCAACACCAAATAACATAACAGCAAAAAATATCTGAAACTCATAACACCCAATAACACCACATTTTAAAACCCACTTTAAAAACAAAAAACAAAAAAATGGAAACACCGTTGATATAAATTGCAAACAAAAACTGAGGGTACCATAACACCATAACTTGAGTTATGTTTCAACGCAAGTTATCAAACTAACGCACGTTACCAAATTGTTCCAACGCACGAGGGGAGGAAGTGATGCTAACGCCATAACGGCGTTGAAATGGTTCCAGCTAGGCAATAACGCCTCTTTTGCGTTACCACTCCTTGCCCTCTAAGTAAAGTAATTTTGTTATCTCCAGATTTATTTATTTATTTTACGTTTTGAACTATATATTACTTACTAGCTCATATACACAAATATGATTTCTATACACTTCTCCACTTCCACACGCTCATACAGATCACTATGAACTGCCTTTCTTCGAACAGAATACGTACAATAATACGGGGGTTGCCAATATAAATACAGACACACAAACACACAGAAGCATCACTTAATAATAACCTGAGTGTAAACTATCAAGATTTGAAAATTCTCTTCCTTCATCCACATTCATTCAATTTTCAGCCCAAACACCATGTCTTCTTCAATCCAAGACCTTGATCACTTAAAAATCCCACTTAAAGATATATTGGAGGCCACCGACCACTTTTCTAATGAAAATTTCATTAGACAAGGTGGATTCGGAAAGATCTATAAGGGAAAACTCGTGCGATCCGGAGAATTGATCGATATTGTTGCACGGAGGTTAGATGAGAAGTACGGGCAAGGAAGCAAACACTTTTGGACAGAGATTTTAATGCTTTCTAAACTGGAGCATGAAAATCTTGTCTCTCTTGTGGGGTTCTGCAATGAGAAAAATGAGAAGATTGTCATAAACAAGTATGAAGCCAAGGGAAGTCTCGACAATTATATAACTGACCCGAATTTCACATGGGGGATGCGATTGAAGGTATGTGTTGGTATCGCGCATGCATTAAGTTACATCTATTATGATGAAAAACGCGATTTTAGCATTATACATCGTAACATCAAGAGTTCAAAAATTTTACTTGATGACAACTGGAAACCCAAGTTATCTGGTTTTAACCTTTCAATGACAACTGTAGCATCTCGATTATGCATCGAGGATCCCTGTGGTAGCATTGGGTATGTTGACCCAACATATGCAAAGACAGGCACTGTAACACACAAGTCTGATATATACTCCTTTGGGGTAGTATTATTTGAGGTGTTGTTTGGTAAGAAAGCAATAACCGACAATATAGACATTAAGTTAGCAAAAGAAGCGAAGTCCCATTACGAAAATAAAAAACTGGATGATTGGATTAATCCGGATCTACGAAAACAGATGGCCGGAGAATCGTTAAAAATCTTCTCGGAAATAGCATATGATTGTTTGAAGGAGTATCGTAAGGGACGTCCAAGTATACGTCAAGTCGTCAGCGAACTTGAGTCTGCGTTACCTCAGAAACAGTATGTGTTGTTACCTAAACAATCACAAGCAAAGAATTCTGTAAGAGTCTTATTCGTTTTTGTTTCGTTCCTTCTCATCTTTCTATCATGAAAAACCACATATTTACCAATTAACTTCTTATTAGATGCCATTCAAACGCGCAGACCAACCCTCAAAGGAACAAATTATTACAAGGTACTTAATTTTGACCATTTTCTTTAGTTTTACTATAGAAATTTGACCCATCGTCGAACCAGTTGCATTATCGATTCATTAGGTCCACTGGTTTAACGAACCCGATGATGTAATAATTTTAGAGATGATTTCAAACTTCAAAGCAAATAAAAATTAGATTCTTAAAAGTGTTTCGATAAATTGTTATATTTATTAGGGTATTTTCATAAAAGGACCATATAAGCATTTTTAGCCATTCTTATGCGCACGAATCATGTTTTGCGCACCAAATTTTCATAAAGTTGACTTCATTTTAGCACCGGAATTAATTTATACACCAATGAGAACACGCCACCTATACCATGGTGCCCAAAATGTATTCCTTGCGCACCACCAAAATTTTCATAAAGTTGATTCTTTATTTTCAGCATCGGAATTACTTTCGGCACCCAACAATTTTGTTAAAAAAAACAAATGAAAAAAAAAATACTTCATACGTCTTATATTAAGTGTTCATAATAGAATTTTTGGATGTCTCAAATTAAGTGTCCACGTGTACATTTCAACCAATAATATGAGAGTTTAGTAGATAAAAGTAATATTTGATTGGTGAAAAGTTTTGTTAATGAAATCTCCTAAAATTTTGTGCATTATGAGTGGACACTTGATATAAGACGGAGATAGTAATACCTAAATAAATAAACTTTTGAAAGTTTTGGTTGATGGGGGTTATAGTCAACATATTAATGGGCATTTATGTTGTGGTGCCCACGCACCAATTTTTGGGCACCAAAATAGACACATTGGTAAACATTCATATTTTGGGTAACAAATGGGTAAGCAGTATTGTATTCGGAGGTATTGGTAATTAATTATTATATTTTTATCCTAATAAAGGAGAATTTAGAAAAGACAGGTACCAATTAGTGAGATGATATTTATCGTATTTTTCTTTTACAATTTCACAATGAGGCAATTTATTTGTTTACCCGTTCACCATAACGCCACCATGGTATATGTTTTTTTAGTTTACGTATCAAAACTAGTCTTTGAAAAAGGTTTGTCGTTATCTTTCGATTACATACTATTTTAAATGCAAGACTAAGGACAAAGCTAGTAATAATCAAAATACGGTCAATGAAATCTTTACCAGTCTGAGAAAAGTGGTTATGCTACGAGAAGTTGGATCAAGATTAGAGGAATCCTTGAGGATGAGTAAGGAAGCGTTGGAAGCTTATGAAAGAAGATATGCGACAGATGATTTTGAAGACAGATACTTACAGGTTAGCAATATTCAAAGTGATAACTTGTTATTTGAATTCCTACTCCCTGTTGACAATAATAACCCGCTTTAACTTAGTCAATATTCTATAAAATTTTACCCTTTTTTTCGTAGTTAATTTTTTTGATCCATTTATGGCTCATTCACCTAACTTTTAAACCTAGTAACTTAGGGTGCGTTTGTTTTATTGATAGGTTTGGAATAGGATTAGATTTTAGTATAAGATTGAAAAAAAGTAGGAAAGAAAATAATGTAATAGAAGTGTTTGTTTTATAAATTGAGATCATGGATTGAGATTTGAATAATTACTTTTTATTAATAAAATAAGTGAACAAGGCCCATTAAAAAGAATAAAAAATTGAAATATGTAAAGAATACATGTATATCATTGGTGTTTTACTCGGATTTCATGAAAAATAAAATAAAATAAAATAAAAAATTGAGTTTTTATTCTTAAACCCACTCTTTCCGCTTTGTAGAACCCCACATCTATGGGTGTCAAGCAGAATCCAAATTCAACATTTATCTACAAAACATTTAAAGCCCATTTGGTACCCAGGTTTTAGGAGGTTTTGGCTCATACCCTTCCTAAATCAGTTGTTTGGCGCATATAAGTGGCCTAAGAAATTAAGGTTGAATCTTTGATATTCCGCATGCTACAATCCAAAGTAGGAAGATGGAATTAAGTTATTTTCTCTGATCATGTGGGCCATCTTTTAACAAGCATTATATATTCTTTTTTTCTTTTGTCCTTTTACGATAATTAATTTTATTTTAAATAACTTATCAAATAAAAAATAATTATTATATAATTTATAATCTATTTTTTCTCTCGTACATTAAATCAAAATCCTAATCCAAATCGTAATCTTAAGCTAAACTCAACTACAAACCAAACGGTCCTTATTATTAGTTTCGTTCCATTACTTAGAGCAGGAGGTACAATCGCGTTTAAAGCTAGTGCCAAGCTACCAGCTCAAACTCAAGAACGGCGCACTTTACCATGGTTCGCGCCGAAGGAGGTGGCGCCGAAGCCACTAGCAAGCGCCAAGCTGCATTTTTTTTTTTTTTTTTTTTTTAATTTAGTTCGAACGTTGGGAAAAAATTGGGATGTTTGGCAACGGTAACATTACCGTTTAGACACAACTAACCCACAAAAAAATAAATAAATAAATAAATAAAATAAAAATTAACCACTAAAAAACCCCCTTATTATTTCATACTTCACACACACTTTTAATATTTTTTTATAACATACTATTCTCTATTTCTCTCATTTTTTTTTCCTAACAAAATGAATCCCAATTCAACATGGATTAACAATAAGATAACCGGCCTTGCGAACCAAATGACGGGCTCGACTTCGAATCCGGCCAACAATCCAGGCTCGTCTTCGAATCCATACCCTCAAGTGCCTTACTTTCCCAAACCCATATATGAATCCCGAAAAACAAATGCTATTTAGTCAATGGAAATTGCAACAACAATAACAATATACTCAATTTTCTCAACAACAACAACAAAACCAAGTCATCGCTTCCCAACCAAATTCCGACCATGCATCCTTCAATCTACGAGATGAAGACAAAGATGAAGATGAAGAAGAGGTGGTCCCTACCCCGACATCGAAAAAAACAAGACGAAAGTAAGGGGAAGACGAAGAGGAAAAAAACCAAAGAACCCCAAGATGGTACTCGAGCTCGTAACCTTTGGACCCAAGGTGAGGAGTTGCTTTTGGCAGAGTGTTTCATTCAAATATCCGAGGATCCAAAAAGATGTGCGGATCAATCAAAGGATACGTTTTGTTATAGGATTCTCGATGTATACAATATGGAAGCCGAGAAACACAAGTGGACTATTCGTACCAAAAAGATGTTAACAGGAAAGTGGACTCCAATGAATAGAGAGATTACCGAGTGGAATTCGATGGTGAATGAAATAAGTGTTATGAGTTGGGAGAACGATATGACGAGGGTGCATATGATGTATAAAACAGCGACGGATTTAGACTTTAAACACATGAGCGTTTGGTCTTTTTTGAAAGACAAGCACAAGTGGAAAAATCAAGAATCGACATTGGCAAGGTGAAATCGTCTTCGGGTTACGGACATGGAACCCAAGCATTTTGGAGAAGACGCGTTGCCACGGCCAGACAACATGTACCAAATTGCTAAGAGTCAACATTTGTGAAACTTGACCGCTAGTTTCGGTTCAAAACCAGCAATGTTTCAAGAAATGTTGCAACAACAATACGAGTTAGACTGCAAGGCAAATATGTATGTTATAGAACGAGAATCACTCGCGAGAGTTAATTTATACAATTCTCAAAAGATGGCCGAGGAATTGCGAGTGATACAAATGGACACAATTAAGATGGATCCGATCGACGCGGCTGTCGTCAATGCACAAAAAGCACGAATCTGGGTAAATTATCCAACCGAAGACTAGTTCACTTTATGTATTTTTAATTTTAATGTCTTTTTAATCTCTTTTCCTTTTTTTTTCTTTGTTTAGGGATGAGCATGGCTCTGGGACCGGTTGGAACCTGAACCGGAACCAGTAGATCCGAGAACCGATTTTTCTGAAAAGTGGGAATCGAGAACCGAACCGAATATAGTTTTTGGTTCCGGTTCCGGTTCTGGTTCCGATTCTTTTGGATCTATCCGTATAGGAACCGCTTTTCTATTAAGCTAATAAAAAAACACAAAAAATCAAAATTTTTAAGAACTTGCAACCATTTACATTTAAGCAAGTAACAATTAACAACTAAACCATAAACTCAAATAATCAATCATTCTATAGTTACTTTCACTTGTTCATATTATTAACAAAACAATAATGCATGACAATCCGAAAAACAAAATAAAATATATTAAAATTTTGTCCGTCAAAATAACTAAGACCGTTTAGAGTTCCACAGTTTGTTTCTCTTTATCTTTTATGAGTAAGTCTTGTAAACTAACCTCCTCTTAAGGCTATAAACCCCCCCCCCCCCCCCCCCTTTTGTTCTTGCCATAAGTGTAAGCAATACTAATACTAATACTAGCACTTTTAGTATGACACATAAGGAGTTATAATATGACACATAAGGAGTTATTCAACAACTATCTGTTAGGCAAAATATTAATAAAACTAAAAGTGCTAAGTGGTGATCATGTTGCTACGTGTTGATGATAGATAATAAACAATGTCTTAATAAAAGTGCTAGCAAATTTTAGCATGATGAACATGTAAAAGCTAATCGAATGCAAATAAAAATAAAATATAAACTTACTTCCATTGTTTTGATAATAATGAATGATCTTGTAATGTTATTAGGCTTAGATTAATTATTGATTTGTGGATGTTTCAGTAAATTAAATATTAGGGTTTAGAGTGTTTGGCTTGATTGCTAGTTGGGTTTTTTTTATGACATGTAGGATTTGATTAATATTGTGATAAGAAGTAAAAAAAATTACATAGTTTTATAATTATTGGATATTTGGTTCCAGAACCGAGAACCGGTGGAACTGATCCGAATCGAACCAAGAACCGAAAAATCTCAAAATCAAGAACCGAAACTGGAACCATTGGTTCTGGTTTCGGTTCGGTTCTTCATGGTTCCGGTCCGGTTCTCTGTCCGGTTCTGGTTCTTTGGTTCTTTTGCTCATCCCTATCTTTGTTTATGTACTATGTTTTTATTTTTATGTAACTTTTTTTTTAATTGATATATTTTTTTTAGTGAAGTTTATTTTAGTTAATATTTTGATGCCATAAAATATTTTGCTGATGTGACACTGTTTTTTACCAATGGCACCAAGCCAACGGCTTGACAATACCCGGTGCTCTTAAATACAAAGCCCTTAAAGCAAACACACCCTTAGTATACGAGATAGTTTAAGTAAAGAAAAGAAAATTTAAAGTGACCCCAGGAGAAAGTGATCAACAATTACATGATATTATATATATATACTAAAAGGCAGAATTTTGCATGCTTCAAAAAATTGTACTAAACAGTGTTTCGCACAGTAACCATGCTTCAAAGGAGTTGTACAAACAGTAAAAGATCATTTCAGAGCCAAAAGTATGTTAGTGGGTCGTGTGTGATTTTGTCATTGGTTGAAAGGCTAATTACTATACAACACAATACTGCAAATCACTTCTAGACATTTCTCTCAAACAAATATTTATTGTCTAAAAATCCCAACTCCCCACTCTCGAATCTTCTCACCTCTAATAAACCCACCCCCTTCCAGTTTATTCCTGAATCTTCTTCACCAAAGTACTATAAAAACACACACTTTTGCCAAAACTCCACCTTTTTGATATCTTTTGTTTGAAAAAAAAATGAATATATGATTCGATCAACCACACAAAAATTGATATAAAAAAGAAGGGAGAAGTGAGGTGAGTGGAGGGTTGATCGAATCATATAAAAAATTTTGTGTTTTAATGAGAAGAAGAGGCGGCGAAGTTGGCGGTGGAGGTATGTTTATAAAAATTTATGGGGTTTAATTGTAAAGTTACTGCATTTAAAAGAAAGTTTTTTTTTTTTTTTTTTTTTTTCGGTTAGTTAATTGCAGAAGGCTTTTATAGGTTATGAGTGTTACTTGATCGAAGGTGGTGGTTCGGTTGATGCTTATCGGAAACAAGGTCGGAAAACATGAAATCACGGTGAGTTTTTTTTTTTTTCTATAAAGTGTCACACTTATGCTAACTTTCTTTAAATCATTATTTTAGTTTTTGCAGGCTAATTAGGAAAAATTGTCAACAAGTATGTATTATTTATAATAATATAGTAATATTTGTTTAGGATTCATTGTGTTGTATGATTAGTTAATTGCAACTGGTGATTTTTTGTTAAAGATAAGCAGTAGGTCAGGTAGGAGGCGAAACTATGCAGCGAAAGATATTAGATTTGGAGTTGAAGCCAGGGCCATGATGCTTTGAGGTGTTGAAGATCTTGCTGATGTTATGCAACTCACTATGTGTCGTTTGCAGTTTGTCTTTTATATGAATTGGTAGTTTGTTTCTATATATCACAGTAAATATTCAGGCGAACCATGTAAGGGTTTAATTTTTGGTAATGGTTTTGTGCTATTTTTTTAAATAAATGTGTTTTTGATTATGGTTATTTTTTGTTTTTTGGGTTTTTTGTAGCGTGGAGGCGATTTCAACCCTTTCACAATCATTGAGAAAAAATGACCTTATAAAGATAATGGGTAGTAGGCCAGGACATGAGTTCCAGAATGGGTGGTGCAAGGAGCGGGTTTTTGTTGCCGGCTTCTAAAGGTGCACACGTTATTCATTTCGTTAGTAATATTATGTATGGATATAGGGTGTTTGGGGTTTCTTATTAACGCTGCTTACCTACTTATTGTGTTTTCATACGGCAGATATGTATTAGGAAATGTGTTGTGTTTTCTGTTGTTGGTGCAACAGCAGCTGTAGCGAAAACAGAGTGAGAGAGCAAAGGGACGAGGATAGAAACCAAATGACTCAGTCTCTTGCAGTAAAAAAGGTAAGCATTAGGCTTGCTTTTAGTAACTTATGTTTTATCGCACCATGTTGAGTAATGAGTTTTTTAGATTGAACAGTGAGTTTATTCCGGGGCAACAACCCATTATAACAAGTGGTTGATTGTTGGTGTGGCAGTAGGTCGAATGGCTGCCATGGTAATATTTTTAAGCCGTTTGCTCATAAAACTTAAAACTAGATGTTTTGTTAGGATACGTTTTTTTCCCCTTCAGGTGTTGAGATGATTGAGTTTTGTTAAAGTAAATGCCGCACGTAAAAGCATTAGTAAGCTTTAGAGTTCCTGGTCCTAGATCCGGACATAAGCTTTAAATTTGGTGTATAGGATGTTTGGAATAGGTGAAACGGGTACCTATATTTCGTCATTTAGAACTGCAAGGGATGTTTTTAATCAGTAAATTCAGTTAGTTTTATATTTGTAGTTAAAACTCAATGCTGAAAACCCCATTTTCGATTCACATAATTCACGATCCAATGTTTTTAGTTAAATTCTTAAGTTAGAAAATTTTTGCGTTTACATTTTTGGCATTCGAAAAATACAGAAAGAGGATTATTAGGGTGCCGCCAATTAGGATATACATGAAGAGTTAACACCGAATAACATAAAGACTTAGGTGTATCTGCCATTCGAATTCACAATAAGGACTATCTTTATGTGTTTATATCTCAATAATCTCTTCTAAATAGCTGATTTTTTTTCAAAATCTCTTCTATATCGCAGACTGTGATATATTATGAACATTTCTATGATTTCAGGTTGCATGATTTGATAGTGGAACTGATAGAGGCTCGCTAAAGAGCTGGGATCCAGTGACAATAAATGCATATCGTAATAAGGAAGACAATTGTGTTTTATTCAGAATTTTCAAGGATCTTAAACGGATTATATGTATATAAATGAGTTATGAGCCTTTTTTTTCTTTGCAGGTGTTTTTTTGAAGCAGAATAATTCAATATACAGCTTAGATGGAAACTTGGACATCATGATAAACTTTTGCTTCAGAAAGAAATATTGATCAGGTAATTAAAGTATTCTAAAGGCCAATGATGGATACCTGTGATTCATTTTGGTAATACTCTTTGACCCCAGTTTTTGTTACAGTTTAAATAGTATGGTACCGATGTTGATGTTGATTTTGCCAGAAAGGTTGTTTGAGCCATTGGACGTTGTGCTATCAAGTTAGAGACCTGCTACCAAGAAGCTATAATAGTTGCTAAACATTTCTTTATAAGATAATATATACCTTTCATCTAATTTGTCAAAGCTTTCGATGGTTGTCATTATACCACAAACATGTCATTGTCAATGATATATCGATCTTTGAATACATGGACACTAAAATTTAAAAAATTTGCTTTCGCGGATTAAACCGTATACAGATTTATATGCTTAATACTTCCGTTAACCCGAACACTAACGGGCTTGCAAGGTGCAAATAAAGCTCCACTTTCTACTTAAAATAAAATCCCGTGCAATGATCAACAAAATGAAACAGTGCTACGCCACAACACGTCTGGCATCGCTCACCTTTGTAATAATAGTTACAAAAAATATATAAAATAAAATAATTGCTTCCTCCACAAATGAACATAATTATAATAGTTACAAAAAATGTATTTATTTATTTTTCTTCTTCGGGTGTTTGCTGTGTAAACCTTCAATATAAATATGATGCGTGGTCATTTTTGAATAATGATATGGTATTGTTTTTACTTTTTACAAATCTCATGGAATTATTATTTCTAATCCCTTTACATACTTACTCTTTAACGAGAACGCAAGCTCGAACAATGACATCTAAAAAAACATTATCATAGCGCTCCCGCAGCATCGCGCGGGTTAACCTGCTCGTTATATAAATAATAGATAATAATATAAAATATTATAATCTTTGAGCTTTTACCACCTTTGCTTCTAAACATTATTGTATGGACACATACACTAACAAAATAGCCCACTAAAACATATGCAAAAGCAAAATTATAGACGCAGCTTAATCGTGAAAACGTATGAGCTTTTACCACCCTTTGCTTCTAAACACATAGATTGTTATTTATGTGGTTTAGAAAGATGGTTTTATAAAACGAAGTTTTACCACTACTACTTGTTACTTCAAGGCGAGTTCTCTGCATCCTTAAAGCAATTTCACCCACCGTTCTCTCGAACAATCGTGTTTCGAGTTACCGACGAATTGCTACCAAGATACAATAAAGAAACTTATGTAGCAATTATCAACACTACACAAAAGTGGTGATAATCCGGGTGAACTACCGAGTTATCGGAAATTTCTAGATACTACAATTAATATTTCAATAGAAATATTATTTCTACCAATCAAGTAAAGGAAGAAGGGTGTATTTTGAAATTATGTTTGGATTTTTTATGATCTGAAACTTTGGAATGGGGCGTGCAATTTATAAGGTTTTTGACAACCCTTCAAATGTCATAAAACTCCTTCCAAAGAGGCACCGGTTACAACCCTTCCCATCTGATGGCCTGAGTTACTGCCTGAACTGACACGATGGTCGGAGGTGTATGAACATGTACGAATCAAGGATTGTGTCTTGTTTGATGCCCGGACATCTTCTGTGAATAGGCATGACCCGACGGGTCATTATAGTTGGCTTTGTAACCGCTGGCCATAACCACCATAATTCGCGAGGGCTACCCCTTGGTTCGAAACCCTAACCAAACCACGTTATTTATGCTGATCCAAGAAAGAATTTAACGACTCTCAAGTGGCTGGCGGTGATGCGAGAGTTAGCAAAGTGCAAAGTGCGCCATCAAACGCCACATTTGCCCACATGCGCGTGCGTGATGGGCGCTTAGCACCCTATGTGCACTTCTTACTTCCATTAATTAATTGAAGTGATCATAGGTTAGTCATCATCATTACAAACATCATTCCGATTGTTTTTCCCTTCTATGTGGGATTAATACCCTCTTCCATGTTCTTATGTTCCAAATTCAAAAGACTTGTTGTTTTGAAAATAATTGCCCAACACCTTTTTCACTGATGCAATGGATGAACTAGGCTTTCAGAGAGTCTCTAAAATGAACTTGGTGGACACTCCATCACTCTAGTTATAAGATTGATGCCTTAACTAAAATTCTGATAAGACTCCTAAAGCTCTTATACTGGTAAAGATCTTGGATGGTGAACTTGAAAAGATGAATTCTTGGATGGTGAACTTGAAAAGATGAATGACAAGTGATTCCTCTTAACAAAGAAGGTAAAGTTGGAAATGATGAGGATTACCGAAGAACAAGCTGTCTGAACAAGGAACTTATGTATTTTTGTTTTGTGTTGATGTAATCCATGAATAATAATGATATTTTGTTTCATTTTGTTCTTAGAATCAACTTAGTCTTTACTTTACTTTCTTTCAATTAGTAAGAAGAAGTTTTCATGCTCACTTAAACTGAAAAATTCTTACGCTAGTTCTATATCCAAGTAGGGAGAGATTGTTGGGCCAATTAAGAGCCCAATGATATTTGACTAGTATTTGAACATAACATATCGTAAGTGTAAATGATGTCCCTGAATGAAAGAACATTCATGGAGTCATATTCAGAGTCATTTAGAGACTAAAGAGAGTCACCAATTCCTAAGGTGCAACTCAACAAGTGAAGCCTAAACATGAAAGAAGATGATGGAGTTAGTGAGCAATGACAATAACTCACAAACTCCCCTTGATCTCCTCAATATATCAAGACATTCTGAACTTAGATTTTTAAGAAAAATGTCTATCTCTGAAAGAATATGTGAGAACTTTTTGAAAAGATAAATGAAATGCAATTATGAGAAAAAGTTAATAAAGTACAAGTGTTGGTACAAAAAGAGAAAGTAGTTGTCAACACTATTCCCAAAAGTAGGATCGGACAAATTCCAATAATAAAAGCATTTAATGTAAATGTACTACACAATTAAACACTCGACACGATCCTATTACCTCACGGGTAGTCACCTCGAGTTTGTCTATATAAAGATAATATTGTGAAGGAGTAAATGCACCTCGTACAATGAATTTGATACACATTTAGAGGGAAGATAATGTTGTGAAGGAGTAAATGCACCTCGTACAATGAATGTGATACACATTTAGAGGGAAGGGTATCACAACTAGCAAAAATTACTCATTTAGGGCCCACGGGTGTTACATCACCTTAACATCTTTTCACAACTAACCTCATCCTCACTCATAAGTAACTAACATCTACTTACTCATTTGGGGTCTACCACTTACAACTTTATTTTTTTATTCAAATTTCTAAATAAACTAAATTAATTTCATTAAAAATAAAAATACATTACATTCAAATTAATTCAAATAATATTTTTTTTATAATTTTTTTTTAAAAAAAATGATATAAATTTAACCGAATATCTACTTGGGCCAACTAAACCCACAATGTTGACCATAGCCCACATAGACCATACCAGATTTAATAAAATAAAATAAAAATATCTTCTTCTTCTTTACCTACTGAACACACACACCCCACACACACTTAAACCCAAAAACATATATTGATTAAAAGAATTACAAAAGAAAAGGAAAAAAGAAAAAAGGACGAGATGTCAGCTACCAAGCCTCGTCGTGCAGACGATGAGCTTGAAACTGGCGAGCTTTGGCGAATGGAGGAGGTGTCGTGAAGAGCTGTGGCGAGGCAAACAACCAAGCCACGTTGGAGTGGCGAGGTCAGACGAGTAGCGATACCTTCCCCTCTTACTAGAGCATTTACTCCTCCAAGCTATGTCCCTAAACTCATTTAATGTGTTAGCATAGTTGTTACTTAAACATATACTTTGGTTAATGTGTGTAAACCTTGTTTTCTATCTTGTTTAAATTGCTTTACGTATTTTTGTTTTAGGTTGTTTAAACATACATCAGATTAAATGAAGAGTGATTTAATTTATTTATCTTACGTTACAATCACTCTAAATAAAACTCAAAAATACATTAATAAATATAATTTAAATACGAAATGTCACTTGTACCCATTTATGATTAATGATTTATAGCAACCAACTACCAGCTAACCAATACTTGTAGAACTCGAAATATTGATCAGTATATATGTAAGCGAATGTTGGTTTTGTAATACTGTTAACTTATTAAAGAATCGTTAGATGTTTAGATTAAAAGTAGATTGTTCTAGTTTCCAAACATTGTTGACATACTTAAAACCAAAAAAAAAAAAAAAATGCTCTCCACGGGGTGCTCTTACAACCATCTAAAACTAACATCTCGAGTTTTCTTTTCGAGGTAAGGGACGTGATAGGATAGGAAGGTGGAGAAGGGGTGAGTGAGGAAAGGAAGTCTTTAACTTTTTTTTGAAGGGCCGCATATTATTAAAAAACTAGCAAGGAGCTAGCATGACAAAGGATAGATTAGCCCGTCAGACCAATTACAAAACATACGCCCTCTATGCTTAAGCCCAAAAAAAGAAAACATGCGAATACCATCAAAAATGTCACTTTTCCTCAAAGATTGAGAGTTAAAAGTGACATTGTTACGATACCGCCAAGTAAACCATAAAGTAGTCGCGATGATGACATACAAACGGCGCTTCTTTTCCTTAGAATCGGGCCACGAACTCCACCATTCAAACCAATGAGTGTTGGAATAGAAATTAGGAAAAGAATTATCACACCACATACGGACAATCCTCCAAATATCTTTGGCGATGACACATTCAAAAAAGATGTGTTGATTAGATTCCACCATTCCGCTACAAGATGGACAAGAGATCTGTGGAATTTCTATACCTCTAAGAGAAAGGTTTAGATGATGCGGGAGCTTGTCAAGCTTCAAACGCCACATGAAAATATTCACTTTATGAGGAAAGGATTTATCCCATGTTGTCGCGGAATCCATGGATGGCAAGACGTGATCGTCAATTAGACGACGTAAAGCACCAACTGTGAAAATGCCATCATCATCCATAGACCAAATGCACTTATCATTGTCATCATGAACATCTAAGTGGTTGATCTCAAGCAGCAGCTCATTGAGACGGGAAGAATTGCGAATACCAAGATTAGAGGACCAATTCCAGGCCCATTGCCCATTAAGAATTCGATCCATAACTAAACATTCCTTGTCTTGTTCCAAGCGAAACAATCGGTTGTACCTCGTACAAAGAGGCGAAGAACCGAGCCAAATGTCTTTCCAAAAGCGAACGTGAGAGCCACAACCCACTTGAAAACGAATGGAGTCCATAGGGAGAATATTGCTCGAATGTAGGTAGTTAGAAGAACCAATAATCTTAGCCCATAAACCGTTATGCTTGCACCCAAAGTGATCAAAACCGCCTTCAAGCCCATGCAAAGCTTTGATAACTCGAACCCACAGGGCATTCAGATTTTAGAACATCCTCCAACGCCATTTTTGGAGCAAGGCTAGATTGAAAGATTTTAGGCTTCCAATGTTCAAACCACCTTTTTCAAACGAAGCAACAATATTAGGCCATTTCAACCAAGCTAATTTTCTGGAATCTTGGTTGCCGCCCGAAAAGAATGTTGCACGCATTTTCTCCAAGGAATTCAAAATCATTTCGGGCACTTTGAAAATGGAAAGATAGTATATACCGAGGCTTCCAAGAACGGACTTAATGAGGGTGAGGCGGCCACCATAAGAAAGGAGATTAGCCTTCCAAACAGAGAGTTTGGCTTTGAATTTATCAACCAAAGGCTTCCAACTCGCGATGAAGGACATGATACCCCCGATGGGCAAACCAAGATAAGTAAGCGGGAAAGAGCCCGCGGCACAGCCGGTATTAGAAGTCATGAGATGGATGTCGTCAATAGACACACCAATACCATATATGTTGGACTTATGAATATTAATCTTGAGACAGAAGCAAGATAGAAAACCTGTAGAACTCGAATAATATTGTCCATATCATGCGTACTCCACTCTATAGTGATCATAACATCGTCGGCAAAGAACAAATGGCTAAGAGTAATATTAGAAGAGCCAATATTTATACCTCGCACCAAACCAGATCTAACTGATTCAGAAATAGCCACATGAAGACCCTCCATAATGATGATAAACAAGAAGGGAGATAAAGGATCCCCTTGCCTCAAGCCGCGCCTAACATTAAATTCCGGAGTGGGGCTGCCATTAATAAGAATCGAGGTCCTAGATGATTAGAGACAGGCTTTGATCCACGACCTCCACGTTAGACCAAAACCAAGGTTATGTAATATAAAATCAAGGTATTTCCAGCTCACAGTGTCAAAGGCCTTTTCGAAGTCGACTTTAAAAAACAACATCTTCTTCTTCTTTTTTTGTACCAATCTATTGCCTCGCTAAGGACGAGCGGCCCATCAAGGATTTGACGACCCTTTATGAAGGCAGATTGCTCATGACTAACAATTTTATCAACCACTTTAGATAGCCGGATTGCAAGGATTTTCGTGATGATCTTGTAATGGATACCAATGAGAGAAATAGGCCGAAAATCACTAATGTGAATCGGGTTACTAACCTTTGGAATGAGGGTAATGAAGGAAGAGTTGGAACCCACTGGCATCTTTTTGGAAGTGAGGAACGTAGACACAAACTCAAGGATGCCGAACTTGAGAAGGTCCCAATACCTCTTTACAAAAGCAAATGAATAACTATTGGGACCGGGTGCTTTGTCACTACCACACTCCTACACCGCGTTTTTTCACTTCGTCCATGGTAATAGAAGATTCTAAAAAATCACGGTCACCAGGATGTAGTGTAGAAGAAACAGGAGTATGAGGGAATGCAATCATTGAGTCGTTGGCTTTGAATTTCTCTTTGAAAAAATTAAGAAACACCTCTTTGATTTGGGTGGGGTTCGTGGAAGTCTTTAACTTATAACGTGTTCTTGAGTTAATAAGGAAGGGAAAGGAGATGGATTTTTATTGGGAAATTGGCAAAAAAAAGCATCATACTTGTCACTTTTTGTCATTGTACGTAGCGTCATTTTTTTTTTATTGTAGCACTAACCTTTCTAAATCGTGTCATTGTGTGTACTTTGGAACTTTTTAGCCATGTGAAATGACTATTTTACCCTTCAAAATTTGAAAAAAGTAGGGGTAAAATGGTCACAAAGTACAAACAATGGCACGATTTAAAAAGGTTAGTGCTACAAAAAAAAAAAAAAAAAAAATGGACGCTACATACAATGACAAAAAGTGGCAAGTATGATGCCTTTTTTTGCCAATTTCCCATTTTTATTTTATTTTTTATTTTTCTTGTTTTAAGTAAAAAACAAAAAAGAAAACTAAAACTGATTTACTATTCTGTATCCGAGTTAAATACTGTACTTGTTTGATACTAAGCATAATCCATGTCAATGGAAAAAGTAACGCAAATTGTTACCGGATGCAAATTAGTATGCAATAAATGCTTACATCATAAACAATAAACAAATTGTATATCGTATAAATCAATTCAATACCTATTAACAATCGCTAGAGCATTAATTATTATTTTTTTTTTTTTGAAGGAGCATTAATTAATTCACACGTTAATTAATTAGTATTAATAGCAGCAACCTACGAGAAAAAAATACTTTATTTTGTAAAATAGAGATCGTGTGCCGTGAAGAAACATTTATCTAGGTTAAAAGGATAAATGGGTAATTTACCAAAAAAACTTAAAAGTTGTGATTTGTGAAGATGCTTTCTCTAGCTTACCGTCCGATTTTAGGCGGATCATTTATGGAACAAATAACACTACAACTCCTCTACCTTACCCTCCCCAAACAATGCGGACACACATTGCACTTAATGGTTATCTCCACCAAATCCTTTATTTTGTAAAATAGAGATCGTGTGCCGTGAAAAAACATTATCTGGGTTAAAAGGATAAATGGGTAATTTACCATAAAACTTAAAAGTTGTGAAGATGCTTTCCCTAGCTTACCGTCCGATTTTAGGCGGATCATTTCTGGAACAAATAACAGTACAATTCCCCTACCTTACCCTCCTCTCCTCTTTTCTTTCCATCCAAAAAAATCTCAAGAACACAGATTTTTCAGTTTCCCATCATTTCCTTTTCCTTTCCTTAAATAATTAAACTCAAGAACACAATGTTAGTTAATTCGACATGAATTCAACGGTTTCAGAGAGTTTCTCCAGCAATGGTGGTCAAGGATGGCAATAAAACCCATACCCGATGGAGACCCGATTTGACCGGGGGATGGGGATGGGGATGGGGAATTTCTGACATTTGTAACTGGGTATGAGGCGGGGATGGGATAATATGAATCCCCGAACCCAAACCCGACCCCGAGTTTTGAATGTATAAATATTTGAAAATTATATATACCCATATGCCATTTACTTTTATATGTATATTTTTTATAAGCATTGATACGTAATATATATGCATGTGTGATATATAAATAATCAAATAGCTTTAAAAGTATAAACAATTAAACACGAATCACTATATATTACTTAACCAATGTTTTGTTCGAATACACACATACAGTACACGTTAGTCTTATATTATATGTGTTGGTCATAGTATCTACCATGTTTTAAAGTTTGATTACCAGTGTAACTAATTTAAGTATGAGTGATGTACGTTTCTTTTAAAACACTTTATAGGTCAAATTCTTTATATTTTCGATGAGCTTGTGTATTTTTATGTTTATTTGATAATGATGAAAAATTCCCGAATCCTTACGGGTATCCCCGATCCTCAATGGGGATGGTGATGGGGATGTAAAACTATTCCCCAACGGGAATGGGAGCGGGGATAGGGATGGGAAAGACGATCCCCGAACTTCCCAAACCCGTTGCCATCCCTAATGGTGGTGAAGACGGATGAGTTAACAGCAGTTGGTCTATCGGATCTAAAGAAAGATAAGTGGCCATCACCGGATGATTTCAGGTTATGGAACGGTAGATTAGTTGTCATATAAAGAAATCTTCAATGCAAGGTGTTATCGAGTTAGAGATGAATATGCTACTCTTGGTACTTAGAAAATTAAAAAACAAACAATTGTATATATATGAAATATTTAAGCTTTTGGAAGTATATATACGCAATTATTCTCTTTTGATCAAATAAACATCATCTTCTCTACTCCAATTTGATTATATAGAATCTGGTGCTCGTCGCGAAGGAGGTTATGTGATCCTATTAAGCTTTGCACTAACTTTTCTTGATTATCCGGACCATTTTCTTGGGTTTTCAAATCCGGTATTATGAGTGAAAAGTGGGAAGCTTTAGGAGGTTTTGAAAATTAATGTGATGTCATAAAATCTCTACTAGAGATAATGCACAAACGTTTTTCATTAATCTTTAAAAACTTGAGTATGAGTAATATTTAATCTCAAAAATACCCTTTTAAAACTTAAATTTCAATCTCTAAAATTAATGTTTTTTACTTCTAAAACTACCCAATCTCTACAATTTTTTTTATTTTTACAAATTTATCACAATTGTGTTCCCAATCGCGATCCATATTTAAATTGTTTGGCGAAAGTAACTGTTGCATTGGAGATGGTGCTGGTGCTAGAGATGAAGATTATAAAAAAAGATTATTTTTATAAGCTACATGAACCATAACTTTTAATTTTAAGAGATTATGGAAGATTGTTTTTTAAGTAACTTATTTTTTGAAAAAATAAGCATAATTTCTCTATAATTTCATAGGCCAAACATTTCGTTAAAGTGGAACTGTTATGATGTTGTAGTCTCAAATGATGATGAAGAGTTGCTAAAATCAATTGCTAAAAGTTACACAAAACACTTAACCACAATATCTCAACTATAACTATTTGCTGCTATAAAATCCTATCGCTATGCAATGTACACGCCTAGTTATATAAATAAGTACTTCGATTTTCTTCCGATCTTAAAATTTTGATGTAATTCTCGTAATGTAATAAACAAAAATATAAATATATATTTGAAAATCCATTTAACAAGGGAAAAATAAAAATGGGTTCTGGTACTGTTGACGAGGTTGTTTTTGAGAGAAAGAGTGATCTCAAGTGATGATGTGGTACGTGACACGGAAGCCATCCCCCAAAAACTAGAACAAAAAGAACTCAAAATGACCCCCTACTTGCTGTACAGGTCATTCATAGATGATTTTAAATACTTTAGTAATTTAATTGGAAAAAATAAAAAAATGATAACGGCAAACCAAAAAGCAACAAGTTACATAAATTTTTAGACAAATATCCCTTTAAGTTTCTTAACAGTTTATCATTATCTCCAGGAATCACAGGAAGAAAAGAATAACCTTCAAATATCACTTGCCGACATCAAGTTGGCCACACATGACTTCAGCCATGACAAAAAGATTGGGGAAGGAGGTTTTGGAAAAGTATACAAAGGAGAACTTCCGTGCCCGGGTGGACATAAACTCATTGCTGCAAAACGGTTGGGTAGAACATCAGATCAAGGAGAAATTCAACTTCTGACTGAACTTGTTATCCTTTCAGAGTATAAACATATGAATGTCATTGATCTTGTAAGCCATTGTAATGAAAATGGAGAAAAAGTCATTGTTTACGACTATGCGTCAAGAGGAAGTCTTGATAAATGGTTGAAAAGCAGGGAACTTACCTGGAGGAAACGACTTGAGATATGCAATGATATAGCAAGGGGGTTGGATTTCCTTCATGGAACTAGTGATGTAAAGCAAGAGGTGGTGATACATAGGGACATCAAAAGCGCGAACATTCTACTACATGATGATTGGAAAGCATGCATTGCTGATTTTGGGCTTTCCTTAATAAGTCCAATGAATCGGGATATAAACTATGTCATCGACCATGCCAAAGGCACACGCGGCTATTGTGACCCACAATACATTAAAGATGAGTTTTTAACCAAAGAATCTGACATTTATTCATTTGGTGTGCTTTTATTTGAGATGTTGTGCGGGAGATTTGTGATGGAACACAACAGTAGTGGAGCTCAAAATCTAGTCCATTTGGTTAAACAACATTTTGAAGAGGGAACACTTTATGAGATGGTATTTGAGGCAACAAAGAAACAAATGGCGGCCAAATCATTGACCATATTTCAAAATATTGCCTATCAATGCATACATGAAGCGAGATCAAAACGACCAACAGCCAGCGATGTGCTGATACAACTTAAGAGAGCATTGAAAATTCAAGTAAGTTTTCTCCGCAAGCTATCTGATGTTTGGTCATAATCTTTAACTTAACGTATAGATTCTTCTACTAAAGTCTAAAGTTTCAGAAATTTGGCCACTTGGATTGCGTGCGATTATTATAAATTAGATTATCTATTATATTACTAGTATAGTTAACCAAAGTCCAATTGTTAGCTTAGCGTCCATTAGAGTTCTCGACGCGTTTCTACGTAAGTTGCATTATTAACTCACTACAACAAATCCATTAGTTATACACACTTTTTCATTATTATTCAAACACTTAAACGTGTGTAAAAGTATAAGCTCCACACTTTCACCTTGTGTGGAGGATATGGGTGCTACAAAAATTTTAACATTTTCCGCACTTCTAACCATGGACAAATAACTTGAAAATTCACAATGAAAACTGTAGTTAAATCACTTGATAACCTACACTCTCAATTGTGGAAAAATCCTGTATATATCCACACAGCAAACGTTAAGACATCACCTAGGTCCACACTCAGCCACACTCAGAGGCGTGTTTGTTTGAGCCAGTTTGTTTCATTTTTACACTGAAAAGTGTGAACAAAATTTTCAAATCTCCACACTTTACAAGTGTGGATAAAACTACTCAAAAATTCTAGCCCCACGCGGGCGTGTTTCATTCTATAATTAACAAAACTATAGCAAGGAATAGGCACAATGTATTTACATTCATTCCAGAAAATTATTACTGGGAACATACAAATTACAAACCAAGAAAACTGAGTAAATAAAGTTTTAATATCATATTATTTAAAATATCGTATTATACACTATTTCATTTACACTTAAATCAAACTTTCCAAAAGAGTATTTAACGAAATCTTCCTTCGGAAATTGTCAGTGTGAATAATACATTTGCCACAACTGTTACAAAGTTGAACTATATATGCAAAAAATAAAAAAATAATAATAATAACTCCCAATACCGTCTTCCACGGGTTATGGGTCACAATACCGTCTTCCACGGTGTATGGGGGTTGAGACGTAGACAACCTTACCCCTACCTAAGGTAGAAATGCTGCTTCCGGTACCAAAGGTAGAAAAGGACCTCCGGCCTTGCAAGGAGTGACAATCGAACCCTTGACCTCTGTCTCCAGAAGCAAGGGTGTTAACACTTGATCCAACTTTGTTCTTTTTAAAGTTGAACTATGGCTATGTTTGGCAAAAATAGCTGTGAGCAGTAGCAGTAAGCTGTGAGCTGTGAGCAGTAGCCACAGCTCACTGATCACCGCTCACAACTTCATAAAGAAGCATTGGAAAAATGAGTTTTCCTAAAAAAAATAGCAAAGCTCACAGCTCTCATGTCAAACAAACATTAAAATTCAAAAAAGCTCATTGCTCACCGCTCATTGCCCCAAAAAGCTTTGCGCTAAACATAGCCTATATATGCACCACCATCTCCAAATTAACTTGCAAGCAACTAAAACTTGTTAATAACTCAATAAACAAATATGTTACTTTCAAACATATCTCTTCTTATTTACTCATTGACCCATCTTCCCATAAATTGGGATAAAATTGTCCGCTTTACTTTAAATCTTCATAACACCATTTAGTAAATGGCATGAACACAAGAGACAAACCAACGTCAAGAATGAGTGAAGATCCAAAACCATAAACGTCTACAACACCAAATTATGAATCAAACTTCCTCAACGAAGTACCTTTGTTTGCTTGACATAGACTTGAATATCATATTTCACGTAACCTTTTTTCTTAACATGTCTGTTCCATCCCCACACAACAAAAATAGTTCTATCAGGCGTAATCATATAGTAAACAATAGGGAAAAATCTTTAATAATGTACCATACTTGTAAAAAAAATGACTTTCGCGTACTGTACAAAAAAATATCTTTTTCTCTCCCTTAAACTCAACTATTTTGTCCTTTTTGATGTACTGAACTTTCACTTTGATATACTTTCGTGACATTTTTGCCCCTGGATTTATAATAATTTGAGGGGTAAAAATGTCAAAAATACATCAAAAAGGCCAAAGATTGAAAGTTAAGTACACATATAAGGAAAAAAATTTGTTCGCTACACGAAAGTCATTTTTTTAACAAGTATGATACATTTTTAAATATTTTTCCCTAAACAATATATAATCTGATGAAAAGCATCACTATGACTTGTAAAATAAGTGGAATTCATTTAACTGTAGCATAAATATAAAAATAGAGAGCATCAAGACATGTAGGTGATTCCTTAAAATACAAGAGTTTGGATGTGTCCATTAGTCCATTAAAAAAACACATCTTCTTCGAATCCCATCCGACTTCCTTGGTTGATTCAAATATTGGTTTATCTTACCTTTACTTTACTATATTCCTAGTATTGGAGATATTATTTGACAACCTGAGAAAAAACATTATCAAAATGGTAACCTTGAGTAGTTTTCAACATTTCACTTTCACATTCACACACCAAAATACCCCTTTACTAATAACTCAAGTCATTTCATCCCTCTTGGGACCCACCATACCCAATTAAAACACAAACTCAACAACAAAACTCATTTTTTTTAAAAGGACAATGGCACGACACAATTCTTAAACAATCTAGACTAAAACCCATTTTTTTTAAAAGGACAATGGCACGGCGCAACTCTTAAACAATCTAGACTAAACTTTGCTGCTGGGGGGGGGGGGGGGGGGGGGGGGGGGGTGGTGACAACACCGAAATGGCTCAAGCCATTTCCCTTCCACATAGGAATGAGGCCAGGGTGGTGTTACCACACCCCTTGCTCTTAGAAACTATCAAAACCTAGCACCAATAATTCATTCAATCTTATAAAATGAAAATCTTACAGAATCACAAAGAATTTAATTAGACTTAAAACATAGTTTGCAATTGTAGTATACACGCATTTGAATTTATTAAAAAGCCACATATATTTAGCTCGCCTCGACTATCAAAACTGACTTTGTAGTTTAAGTCAAGTAAAGAACCCAATTGTGACCGAGATAATGTATTCCTAAGTGGGCTGGAGCATCAGGTGTTCAACTAATGCCTTAAGATCATTAGGCCTTGGAATATCTACATGAGTTCCTGAGTACTTGATTAGATTTATTATTTGTAAAAAGAACCTCCAAAGGAATTCATCATGCATCACCTTGTTTTAAAGCATAGGCCTGAATATTGTAACTGTCAAAGAAGGGGAACAACACACACATAATATCACTCAACAATTTATGAAATACTAAATGCATCGGTAATATAAAAATAAATAAATAAATAAATAAATAAATAAATAAATAAATAAATAAATAAAAAATAAAAAAAAAAAGCGCTAAAACCCCATCAGGATGAAATATTATATTTAAAGCATAATTAGAACTTTCATATGCATACTAATAAGCACTTTAGGGGATGTTTGCGATTGCTTAAATAAACTGCTTGTCTACTACAATTATAAGCACGTTCCAACCTCTATAACTCTAATAATATATAGTCGGTGCTTATTTTTAATGCAAATTTGTAACATATAGTGTTTGGAAGAAATTGTGTCGCTTTATTTTCGAGTAAATAAGCATTTTAAGGATGTTTGGGATTGCTTATTAAATTGCTCGTCTACTACAATTATAAGCATGTTCCAACCTGTTTAACTCACTCTAAACTACTCATTTGATTTAGTTAAATAAGCAAACCCTAAACACCCTTTAACTTATAACCAATAGAAAGTATCATCATTTTAACTACAAAAAAATTTAATCCCTGCTTACCACACGGAAATAATTCATGCATTCTACCTTTTTGATCAGCCAATAACCTTTATCAAGAAAATGAAATTGCCGTACTGGTGAAATTGTTCAAAGTATCTTTAGAAATTAGAACTCATCTACGTAAGCTTTCCCAAAGCATGCAACAAACATTGAACCCTTTGCATTTAAAAAAATGGCTCAAATTGCCCACCTCTCAGGATGTTTAGAAGATCATAAAAAATCATAATCATTTATGTGATTATGTCAATAGCGCTTGAGTTAATATATATATATATATATATTAGAAGATCATAAAAAATCATAATCATTTATGTGATTATGTCAATAGCGCTTGAGTTAATATATATATATATATATATATATATATATATATATATATATATATATATATATATATATATATATATATAGAAGATCATAAAAAATCATAATCATTTATGTGATTATGTCAATAGCGCTTGAGTTAATAGCGCTTGAGTTAATATATATATATATATATATATATATATATATAGAAGATCATAAAAAATCATAATCATTTATGTGATTATGTCAATAGCGCTTGAGTTAATATATATATATATATATATATATATATATATATATATATATATATATATATATATATATATATATATATATATATATATATATATATATACTCATTACATTTCTTCCACTTGCTTGTCCTTCAACTTTTTCCCGAAAGCACCTATCTTTCACTGCACAATTTATTGCAACCAATACATTCACAAACTTGCTTCCTTATTCCATTTGATGGTAAAAATGCAAGATCAAGCATAATCACAAACCAATGCTCGTTCAGTATAAATTTTGAGACCAACGGGTGCAATTTCTCTTCCAAGACACTAAGTTCAGAAATTGTGTTGTTGCAAAACCACTCTAAAATTAAAACTAAGTTTGTTGATTTAGTTTCTAACAAAAAACCTTACTCTCACAGGCATTATTTGTTTACTTGAATGACTCAAACTTACATGAAAAACCAAATTCCCTCGTATGGTTCTTACCGATCTTTTAAACACCCTTTAGTCTACCATTAACCTAAGAAACCAATAAACATACACCTTTTCACAATCACATACCGTGGGTTGTCATGTATCATCTTTATAATACCATGGGTTACAACTTCTGCTGATAAATCTGCCTACACCAGGAGTTATTCGTATGAGTCTGCCAAACGGGTCATCCGAATTTTTGAGTAACCCGCACACAAACCAACCTGGAAGTATTAGAGAGATCATCCATTATTAACAACTTAAACTCAGCCTAAATATATATGAGTAGAAGGGGCAAGATGGGCAGGTTAGGTAACTCGTCACAAAAGGCTTATATTAAAACATGTCATTTTCAGGACGAGTGAAACGGATCAGGTCGGATTGACCAACAAACACCTCATTCCTTTCTTTAATTAACAGACTAATTATTTATATGGCCGTTATGACTACAATAACTTAAATTTTTGAATAAGCGATCCTCCTCGTACCCATATTTAATTGTCTAATGGAAATCACACATACTTATATTTTAGTAAAAGTAGCAAGAGACATGCACAAACTGTAGAGCATGTGGTAAAATTTGATGCAAAGAGTAAAGGCTGTATATAATTTTGGGCAATTTTCAACATGTTCGACCCACCCGTTTCCTTTCTAACTACTCCGTAACTTTTTTATTTGACCCGTTTAGAACTGCTACTCTATATTTCTAGAATAATATAAATTTTGAATATATTTATGTAGACGGCTTCGTATAACACTATAACCCAATTCGAGTCGTTTATATGTAAATATATATAAACTTCCCTACCGGTAAACTGATAACCCTCACCTCCTACAGAAATTCAAGTATTCATCTATATCTTGGGTCATGGTTAACATACTAAAACGGCTTAGCAGGGACCCTTTAGAGATAATATGCAACAACATTGTTTTCAAATGAACGTTTTAAATACTATACTAAGCTGTGGAAGATAGGGTGAGTCATGAAAGATGGGACTACCCTGATCCTCCAAATATTTATGGAACATATGAGGGTGACGGATGGTACAATCTTCATGTGATCTGTATCCTCAGGATGATGCCTTGTTGTGATAGGACTCTGAGACTATATGTCAGGAGGTAGCTACATGTAGTATTCTGGGTAATCTTGCAAGAGGAAATGTAGTCTTGGGGATATAGATATCCATAGAGGTTGTCTGCTATGGCAAAAATGGAAGAGCTTTATCTTAGGTGATGCCAGACTTAATCAGGGAATATAAAAGGCTGTTGTTCTGTTTTATATGGCTCTGGTTAATCTCTGGAAATGTAGCCTTTGGTTGGAATGAGCTAAGCACTTAATGATACTACACTTTTGATGATGCCTTCTTGTGATAGGATCTATCAATTGTTTTGTGAGGATGTAGCTGCAAAAGGGTTGCTAGATAATCTTACGAGGGAAAATGTAGTCTTAGTGTTGGTATATCCTAAGTCGCTAGGTGAAAATGGTGAGTATGGGTGAATCAGTGTTATGGCTTTGAGTTGCTGGTGTGCTCTGAGTCATGCTCTAATGCAGTCTGTATGTATAGGAATACTTGTGATTCTGTATGTGCCATGTATGCGGTTTTAAGGGTGTGTTTGGGACATGTCCATAACCCCTTAAAATGTTGCTATATTGTATATGTTTGGACTAATATATTCACCTTTTTCACCAAAAAACAAAACTACCTATACTAAGTGCAAGATAACTGTGGAATATAAAGGCTAATCGGAGTAACGCAAAAGTATGCCACCAAATTAGCCTTAAAAAATATGCTCAGTTATAGAACATCATAAAACTTACCCCTTACATTATCTTAGAAACACACAAAAAAAAAAAAAAAAGAAAAAGAAAAAAAAAAACCCACCTATGAGTTGCTAAGTATGAAAAATGAACCAACCTTTTATTATATGAGTTGTTGAGTATGAATCCATCAAATTTATGTTTAGCAATTCAGCAAAAATGGTTTCACTTGATGACAAGTACAAAAAATCAAAACACTAAAACTCACCTATACGTCTTTAATTCCTCCTAAAGATTTAATAATACAAAACTTAGCTATGGCTTCAAAGTGCAACGGATATATAAACTTGGCTAGTCAATTCATAACCCAAATATATTAAAGAAATGTATTTATTTTACTTCTTGCGAAAGCCCAAATTGAGGAACCACTCTAGATGCACCATGTAACGATTACCTCATCAAAATTATGTGTTATAAGAAGGATAAGATAAGTAGGTGACTTCTTCTGTGTCGTGCTACTCAGCATATTCTGGCTATACACCTTTCAATGTTGCAATGCTTATTTACCTATGCATATGCATGCTTGTTAAAAGTATGCAGATTTAGACACGAGACAATTTCATTTCAAAGTTTATCATTTTAATGTAGTTGATAAAGGAGGTTCCTGATTTACCCAAACACATATTACTTTTAATAATTGCAGTTTAAATTCATGAAACAGTCAAGACTCTTTGTTGCTACAATTGAGATAATTTAATAGAGACGTAGTCGGAGGCGCTTACTACTTAATATCTTCATCAACTTCTTTTGGTTGTTGTATATGGATGTTTGTTTAAGCTCGTATTTCCAGCCTATGAAGTACTAAACTTATGAAAAGCCATTAAGTTCAAATTTTAGGGCTTATGAGCTAATCATGATACTTGAGCCTATGGCTTATTTAAGCTCTTAACCTCAGATTGATAAGCTAATAAGCCCAAAAAAAGAGGTTATTAGCTTTTCAAAAGTTCAATAAGCCGTGAGATGACAAAATAAGCTTAAACAAACACCCCTAAATTGATTGTATTTACGGTTCCTACTGACTCATATGGAACTCATCATTGAGAATCCAGTTTCTAAAGGCTTGCTGCTACATGTAATACAATTTGGTCTCATGGCTATCATTATATCAGACCACCAGCAACCCCAGTAGCCTAACATTGTTCACCAATCCTCTGATTGCTCTATTTAAAAATTGATGCCAATGATAAACACGCTGACCCAATTCCGCCAAATCAAACATTTAAATATCAAAAAAACATATCCAGTTTGTACCTTGATTAATATCTAATGTCATCAAACTTAGATGAACAATTGATTACTTTAAAAATTCGCTATATACCCAAGTGTATTATATGTGTCAAGTGACTCAAGTCACAAAATCTCCTAGCCAAATACTAAAAAATGCTCATTTGCTTCTAAATTATTCTGAGATGTTAAGTTAACAATCCCAAACACCCTCCATCTCATAACCAACAATTTGTCATCAAAGATTTAACTGCAAATAAAATTAATACGTACTTATGACATTGATAAGCTCTTTAAAGGGTGGCCTGTGATCAAAGCTTCCAGCCCGTTGAACATATAGTTGAAGCTATTAATAAATCAGTGCAGCCTGTACTGCAAAAATATGCAATCATATTAATTAATATTAAAGAAAAAAGGTCATATCAATCATTCAGTCCGTATTACTTGAAATAAATATTGAATTGGACATTGTTTTATCAAATGGATTAAGGATTTTATAACGTTAAGTAAAAAAAAAAAAAAAAAAAAAAAAAAAAAAAAAAAAAAAACTGAATATAAAGCACCTTTGTTCCAACTGTGATGACCCAACTCAAAGATTGGCTTGATCTCTTGAAAAAAGGAATTATTTAATTATGGTGAATGCAAATTGCAAAGAACCGCCAAAGTGTCAAGTACGCATATATTGCTAAAGAACACATTGTTAGTTATTATGAAAACATCATAGTTAGGTCCAATATAATTTCTTCTATGCACTACTTTTTTTTTTTTTTTTTTTTTTTTTTTTTTTTTTTTTTAATCTTGCAACTATTGAAATAGCAAAAAACTTACTAATATACATTTATAAAATAGAAGAGTAGAAACTAAACCCTTGCTTTCTTAGCTCCCACCCCAACTATCCCATGTCATACTCCACTTTGTTTAGTAAATATGATCAATGTCACACACAAGAGGGTCACCATATGGGTATGGGTCTATTAGCCCAACTTAAAATCAGTAAAAAAAAAAATACTCATTGCTGATAAAAAGCTCATGTTAACATACTTTTAACAAAGGAAACTCAGAAACTAAATCAATAAATTCATACAAATTCAAACTTTTTATATCAGTGAGACATATTATCAAACACTTGATATGTGTATTTTACAAAAAATTGCGGAAATAAATATAGGTAGTATTCTATTTGTTTTAATAGTTTGATTTCTTTTCAACAAACACTTGGTGGGCAAGATCATTAGAACATTATAACAATTAATAGAACAAAACTGAAAAACTTAAAACTTACCCAATCAAATCTTTTCGCTTTCTGAATATCAATTAGGGTTGATTCTGCATAAGAAGTCGATTTGTTTGGGTAACTTTGAGGGTTAGTTTTAGCATTAGGAGATATTAGAGATTGATTATAAGCAGTTAAGCAGTTTTCTAACGCTCTGTTCCCGAGTATAAAACGGAAGGAAGAGAGATGGAGAGGGAAAAACTAGTGAAGTAAAGAGGTGAGAAATAAAAAATATTTTTTTTATCTTGTGTTCCCGAGTTGGAAAGAAAAGAGAAGGAAGTAACCAAAAAAGAGCTTTAAAATCAATTTCACTCCATTTCATCCCAATTTAGGAAGTAAATTAGGAGAGTAATTTTGATGTAATTTACTACCCTTTACTTTCCTCTCCCTCCTAAAAAATCTCTGGAACACAAACTTTTTTTATTACCATCCAAAACTTTTCCCTTTCACTCCAGAAAATAAACTCGGGAACAGAGTGTAAGTGATGGGACTTTGGGAAGGAAGCGAAACGTAGGTTTTTTGAGACGTGGGGGAGAAGTGAGAAATTCACTGACAATACGGCACCTCAGCAATTGCCTGTCTATTATTGTGACACATACTTACTTATTATCTTGATTTAGTGAGATTATAGATAGATAGATTTTAGTATAAAAGAATATTGCAGCATCTTATTAGTGTCGCAACTCTCAAGGATCATTACCCGATTCCCTCTCAGTTTCAGCCTTCAAACACCAACAATGACATCAACCATTGTGTTGTGTTGTCACTTTCTTTTCAATTACTATAAACTTAGGGGGTTGGTGTTTGGTTAAGCTTATTAATCGGGCTTATATACTTATATTATATAAGCACTTTATGGTTTATATATCATAGGCTCATAAGCTCATGGTGAGTGTTTGGATTACCTTATGTTTAATAAGCTATTAAACTCAAGTATTTGGAGATGCTGACCTTCTCGGCATTGTAGATCTTGAAAGAGTCCGGCTTCTTTCGGCAGATGGTCGGTCTTCCTCACTTGAATTGGCTGAATCCTCATCTTCCGTAGTCAATTCAACAAACCTCTGCAACGAGTTTCTAAAATAGTTGCAAAATAGTAATCTTGATGTCATGACACAAGTTAAGATACAAAGGTGAAATAAATTTCAAAATCATCACACTTTAAAAAGATGCCTTAGATTCTTAGATCCGAAATGAGGAGCAAAGGTACTCAAGTCATACACTCATACATATCCTCAGGCAAGCATTTCGAACCAATACCTCAGTTTAAGTGTTGCAGCTAGTTCCTCTTTGAATGCAGTTAATCTCAAATCAACAGCTACCAATAGTTCATTCCTATCATAAAGCACAACATATGTTGGTAAGAAAATGCATAATACAATAAATTAATAACAATAAAAGAGAAACATACTTTGACTCGGTTGACATTGTTTTATCAGCTTCAACCTAATCGGTAGTCATTAACACTTTGGCCCCATTGAAGATGAGTTACGACACAAACGGTCAAATTCAGGGAATACCTTATCAGATAATGAAAGTTGAAATTCCCTCGTTTCCTCTAAGCTATATATTTCTTTACCAATGATAATGATGTCAGGTAACCAACAATCTCAAAAATCTATCATATCAAAACATACTAATGTGAGCAGAAAGAGAACAACAGTATTATAAACCATTAAAATACAGAGACATGGAAACTGAAATTGAGACCCATATTCTATGCACCTTGTTAGTGTGATGAGAACAAAATCAGCTGTAAATCAGGGCAATTACCCAAACAGACATTTTTTTGGTGCAAATGTGAATTATATTAATATCAAACAATAGTACATCATGAATAACACAACCTGAGTATGGACACACCCATATCAGTAACACAACAAACATCAGATACTATACTACTCTATAATACCCGATATCAGACAGCATTAAGCTACTATATCTAACAACACTATACTTTGCCACTATTCCAGAACAGAGACATCAACAACTCTGATATCCTCAGTATCATCTTGTGTCCATATCCATCCATTGAATTCACATCAATATGCACCTACCATCTAGCTATATTTCCATTTTCCATTCCACTTATCCACTCATCCTGCCACCACAGTAGACTAAGTGAAAATGAAAAATGGCATCACTAGGAACCCTTACCCATCCATTGGGGGGGGGGGGGGGGGGGGGGGGGGCTCTGCCAAAGTAACCTACATTTCCCTCTCATAGAAAGGCTTCAGTTACTTGGGAACACACACCCACCATGATGCCTATGACAATGTATTGAGAGGACCAAGCAGGTTCATCTTTCACTCCTCGCTATTCCTCTCATCATACATTGTCCTCCAAAACTATATACCCTTCACAATGGGTGCCCTACATTATGGTACATTCAAGTGAATTAGACCCCTCACTTGAACAGTCAAAGTCAACCATGTTCCTCCCAAGGCCAAAATGGTTTAAACTTTGAGGTTCAAGTAAGTACAGTCATACCACATGAACTCCATGGTACTAGTAACAACCCATTGTTATGGTTTGATATAATCAATTGACTATTTGACAATAATAGTCAACTGACATTCACACTAAAGTAAACACCTCTGAACCAATATCTTCCGATAAATCTCGATTACTTGTTACTGAAAGTAAACAGATAATTAACTCATCAACCAGTGGCGGAGCTATGTGGGGTAAGGTGGGCCATGGCCCACCCACAAAGCCCTAAAAATTATACATAAGTATTATGTAAAAAGACCACTATTGTAAAGTGTAACTAATATTGTTTTTTGGCCCATCTTATATACTCATAAAGTCCATGTAAAAATACTAATAGTTGTAAAAATGATTTGTCACCCCTTATTAATTCATGTATAAATACTTTAGATTCACTTTTAGATGATTTTAATAATGCGAATGAGCGCTGTGTACAACTAAAGCGCTAAATGAATAAATTTGTTGCAACATTTTTACATAGTTATATATTATAATGTTTTGTTTTTGCACTTGCTAACGTCTATTAATTTTTTTTGGCCCCCCGAAAAACAAATTCTTGGCTATGCCCTGTCATCAACCAATGGCCTAATTAACTTAGCTTTAAAACACATAATTAACTAACTTTTCTTCGATTCACATCATCAAAAATCAACCAACCTTCACATAACTAACTAATAATTAATCAACTAACAGCACATTAATTTTGCTTGAATCGAGCTGTGATTAAATCGTATTCCGTTTAACGGTCCGACCATTTATGGCGTAACGTAACGGCGGTGTTGGAGTCGCGCGGCCGGTGGCCGTCGTAAGACGGAGGCGGGGAGTTTTGTAAAGCACCTTTTGTCTTCCGATTTTGTGTGTTAAGGATTAAGTCTGCTTTTGTGGATGTTTTTTTTGTGACTCTAGCATTCCTCTTAAAATAATGATTGATCCCCCAATAGCCCTTACATTTTTTTAATCCTCGCAAAATATGGGTTTTAATTTTTTGGTCGGTCCAATTTTAAGTTCTTCTTTTTTTTCTTTTTTTTTAACGAGAGTCTCTATGGTACAAAATTTACACTCGTAATGCATATAATACAACAACGCTATGCACAAGGTACAACACCAATATACATAAAAGAGTAGGGGTGAGCAGGAAACGCACCGCAAACCGAAAAAAAAAAAAAAAAAAAAAAAAAAAAAAAAAAAAAAAACACACGAAACCCACACCGCAAAAACCGAAACCGCAACAAAAACCGCGGTGCGGTTCTTGAAAATAAAAAAACTGCATTTTGAGATGCGGTTTCAGTTTCTACCGAAAAACCACACCACAATAACCGCACTGCACCGCAAAGTCATATTCAAATATATATATATATATATATATATATATATATACACTAGCAGGGTACCCGCGCGTTGCAGCGACGGGTACCCTGAAATTAAATTTTTCGGTGAACTATATATTTTAGTTTATTATATTTTTTTGATAATAAATTTATGGATATCAAGAATTTCGTTTAGCCCAAGCTCGTTCGGGCTCGAGCCCGTTGGGCCCGCACCCGTTCGGGCTCAAGCCCATTTGGCCCGTTACCTGTTCGGGCTTGAATAATGTGCTTTATTATTTGTATTAATGACATTTTATGCTGGAATTGTGTTTAATTTGGTTGTACAATATGCTTGATAATTTGTATTTCTTATGTAAGAGTGTTTTAATAACTGTATTAATTGTATTTATTAACCAATTAATTAATTGATTACATTAAATAGCATTAATGTTTTTTTAATGTGTGCATTAAAGTGGTGTACACTATGCTTCTTTCTTGTAAGTCTGAAAATTATGTGCATTAAAGTGGTGTACACTATGCTTCTTTTTTTCTAAGTATTAAAAAATTACAAGCATGTATACATCTTTCCTATTAAAGAAATATTTTTGGTCTTAAACATTTTAAGACTTCTAAATATAGATGTCCTAAATACATTATAAGGTAGTATATATATATATATATATATATATATATATATATATATATATATAATGCGTGAAGCACTCTCTCTCCAAGATTTTCAGAATTACAATAAAGTAAGCATATTGTACAACAAAAAATAGCATGGTGTCATTTTAAGACCAAAATTCTACCAAACAACATTAATGCTATTAAAAACACCCCTTCACCAAAAATTACAACTATTTAAGCACAATGAACAATAGTTTTTAAGTAAATACAAGTCCTAAAACACAAAGCACAAGTATGTAAAGCACAATGATTTTAAGGTCAACAATTTATTCAACACATATAATTAATACACTAATTAATTCACCCCTTCACCAAAATATACAATTATTTAACCATAATGTACAAGCTAATCAAGCTATTAAGCCACTGCAACCACAAGATCGAAGAAGGTCGGACGGCTCCAAAATTCACAAACCAGTCACCCCCTCGACCGATTAATGCATTCCACAAAAGAAGAAAAAAATTGTACCGTTACATATCAAAATAAAAACGAAGATGAAACGAAAGAAGAAAAGAACAATCATCAATCAAGCCAAAACAAACATCAAACTTATTCTATCTATTGTCCACGAACAGAAAGTATAAAGTAACAATAAAACCCAACATCTACATCTACCTCAATTCTAACCCCATCTCAAAATCACTATCACAGTCAACACGACATAAAACGTTAGAGAGAGTTTTCGTTTGATATTCAAGAAAAAGGTCTGATTTTCTTGCAAACATAGATTGTTGGTTATGTTCGGTTATCAAGATAAGAAATAAAGGAAGAGACGTGATGTTTGTGTGGCTGCAAATTATGGCTGCGTATTTTTTAGAGGGAAATTAGGGCAGGAATGAGGTCATTTAGGTTTTATAAACGTATTTATAAGTCCTAACATTTGGGTTATATAACGGTTTGGTTGTTAATTGGGCTAGCCAAATGATATCACAAATTGTTTGGTAGTTTTATCATGGGCCTTAATAGATATTGATTATTAAAGTTTGTTTAGGCTGAAAATGGTTTTAGACTAATTACTAATTGAGCCGTATATTATTTGTATGGTATAGTTGTTTTTGGGCTAATTTTAATATTTGGTTCATGTGAATAGTGTATATTAAAAATGAAAATGTAGGGGATATATATAGTGTAAAAGAGATTGGATTTTTTTTGAAATAAAATTAAAAATATAAATGACGGTCGCCTTACTATGCCTACCCTTACCTAAGGTAGAGAGACTGCTTCCAGTTCTATTTAAGATTGGAAAGGACCTCCGGCCTTTTGTATGGATGGGGTTTGAACCATTGACCTCTAGGTTAAGATGCAAGGGGTTTTCCAACTGATCCAATTCTAAAATTATTGTTATTTGTAAATTAATCGTTAAAAAAAAAATTATGGCCGCATAACATCACATTATCAGAAAATATAATCACAGGGTACCCGCCGCCGCATCGCGCGGGTACCCTGCTAGTATATGTGTGTGTGTGTGTGTGTGTGTGTGTGTGTGTGTGTGTGTGTGTGTGTATAGGTTAAATAAGATCAAACTTAAAGTTATAAAAATGAGATACAATTAAAATCTGACAAGTGATACTGTCGTTAAAATAAAATCAAAATTTTTATTAATTACAACTAAAATTGTTAAAGTTCCGATGGTTTTCTTTTTAAATTTGACGAAACCAATGTGATACACTTTGATTCGACATTTAATGTGTATCAGGTTAAGGTGATACACTTTGATTCGACATGTAAATTTATAATTGTGTATCACTAATCCAAACTCATGTATCAATTGGTTATTAGTTGCTAAAATGTTAATTCGTATTATTTTTATTTTATTTTATTTTATATTTTTTTTGTGCTATTGATAATATGGTTAGTTATAAATGTTTTTAGTGGTTGTTTATACTAGATCTTATTTTTGCAACTTTAAGTGTGATCTCACATATATATATATATATATATATATATATATATATATATATATATATATATATATATATATATATATATATATATATATATATATATATAGGTGGGATAATGAAAAAAAACCCACTTTGGTAGAAAAGTGTACAAATCAGCCCTTCCTTCGCCTCCTTTTTTTCACACCAAACTACAGGGACCTAATTGTATTTTCCTTCATTCTTTAAGGAGGTTTTGTAAATTTGCACCCCCCCCCCCCCCGAAAATAAAAAAAATTTCCCGCAAAAAAAAAATTTTTTTAGGCAAAAAAAAAATTTTTTTTTGCCAAAAATTTATAACCCTAATGCACATTTTGTTAGTGCATCTCAGTTATAAAAATTGGTGCATCATAGTTATAACTGAGATGCACCAATTTTTATTACTGAGATGCACTAAAAAAAAGTGCATCAGGGTTATAAATTTTTGGCGGGAAAATTTTTGGACAATTTTTTTTTTTTTTTTTTTTTTTTTTTACCCAAAAAAAATTTTTTTTTGGCGGAGAAAAAAAAAATTTTCGGGGTGGGGGTATGTTTCAAAACATACCCATGAAGTTTGAGATGTTTCAAATTAAACCCTATAACTTTTTTTGTCACTTTTCTAATAAATTGCACTTTTCTCTAGAACCTTACTATATATATATATATATATATATATATATATATATATATATATATATATTAACCAGCTGAATTTCATAATTTTAGTATGATAAAATATTTTTGTTTATACTTTTATAATTAGTTATTTCAAACGCATTTAATAGGTTAATTATTGTTCTGAGTTTTTAGGTCATATAATTTTATTTTCTATCAAATTATCATCGAATTTTTTTAGCTTAGTTGACTTTTACTATTGTATAGATTTATAATTTCATGCTAACACACAACATTTTGTAGATATGTTTCAACTCATCATATAACATTTTGATATATTTATTCTATAATAAATATATATGAAAAATATAATTTGAGAAAAAAAAGCTTTAAAAAATGCCAAACAGCAAACACGCAAAAGTTTAAAACCTCGCGATTGCGGATTTTCACTTTCTATCAACTGCAATTGCGGATGCGGTTCGGTTTTTACCAAAACCCGCACCATGCTCACCCCTATAAAAGGGTATGTATATAGGAGGACAGGGGTGTGTGTATAGAATTACCTTTTTTTTAATCTATCTTTTTCTTAGGTTCTGTTTGGTTTATATACGGGTTTAGGATAAGGATTTGAATTTCGATTTAAGTTTGGATTTGGTGTAGGATTAAGATAGAAAAAATATATTTATCTAATAAATTTTATTATAAAATTATTGTTAGAAGAATAATTTTAAATATTAATTATTATTTTATGATAAAAGAAGAAAGAGATTAAAAAATAGTTAGTTTTTTACTCTTTAAAAAAATTGCCCCCCCCCCCCCCCTTTACTTTTAGGACTAAGTTTGTAGATACGCAACATAATTTCTCAAAAGTACTGAAATACGTAACCTACTAAAAATAGTCCATATATCGCTAACAAACTTTCAAACTTGGCTAAAGATACGTAATGTTGACCGGATTGTTACCTGGTTGACCGGTTTGTAGGTAAACAATTTAAAAAATATACATTATTGGTCCTTGTGGTTTGCGTCTGTTTCACCAGTCATCCTTTAACATTAATTCAGTTATAAAAGTTACAATAATGGTCCTTTTCGTTTGGGTTGACTTTCACCTTTAGTCCCTTGACTTTATTTTTACTTTTTCGCCCGTGTTTACACGTTTTGGTCCGTTTTTACACGTTTTCTTTCGTTTTTTCACTTTTTTTTAAAAATTTTATTTGATTTTTTTTATAAAAGCGGAAAAAACGGAAGAAAACGTGTAAAAACGGACCAAAACGTGTAAAACGGACGAAATAGTGAAAATAAAGTCAAGGGACTAAAGGTGAAAGTCAACCCAAACGACAAGGACCATTATTGTAACTTTTATAACTGAAATAAAGTTAAAGGATGATTGGTGAAAACAGACGCAAACCACAGGGTCCAATAATGTATATTTTTTAAAATGTTTACCTACAAACCGGTCAACCATGTTAAAATCCGGTCAACATTACGTATCTTTAACCAAGTTTGAAAGTTTGTTAGCGATATATAAACTATTTTTAGTATGTTACATATTTCAGTACTTTTGAGAAAGTATGTTGCGTATCTACAAACTTATTCCTTGCTTTTATAAAACCCTCGTATTTGAAATCCAAATCCAGATAGCAAAATTCTCTATATATACTAAAACAGGACGTGCGTGCCTACATATTCGATTTTTATATTCCGAAATCTATAAAACAATTCAATTGAGCGGCGGAATATTCGCTGCTTCCCTTTGCAAAATATTAAATACTCAAACAGTAATAAAAAATTGTTTTTTTCATACGTTGGTTGCTTAGCCCGTTGAATAGCCCCAAGTACATGTATGTATTTTCCTTATATTGATCCAACAAAAAGAAAATTAAACAAAGTTAAAAAAAAAAAAAAAAAAAAAGTATCATAATAAAACAACAAATGAACCATTAAAAAGTGCCTTAAACAATTTGAGTAAAGATCATTTGAGGACCAAATTTTTTTTACATACCAAGGGACTAATCTCCACCTTCCATCTTTCCTCCATCTTTATTTGATCTAATGGATGAGATTAATCCCAACAATTTAAAAAACCCACTTTCATCATTTTTTTTTCAAATATTAATATCTTTCAAACCGTTAATCGTTAAGCGAAAAAAATATACCGTTACGACGAGCATTTAATTATCTTTCTATAGATAGGCTAATTGATATATTTTCGACAAAAATTTTTTTTCATTTTTTTCACGTTTTTTTTCGTGACCGAAAAAATCATATATGATATCATATATGATATTACATATCATATATGATATTTTTTCGGTCACGAAAAAAAAACGTGAAAAAAACGATTTTTTTTAATTTTTCGAAAGTATATCAAAGTGCCCGTCTATAGAAAGATAATTAAATGCCCGTCGCGATGGTGTAATTATTTTCGCTTAACGATTAACGGTTTAAGAGATATTTAAATTATAAAAAATGGGTGAACTAATAAAATGCTTTTAATCTCAACCATTGATTTCCTTTTTAGATGGATGGTGGGGATGAGTCCCTTGGTATGTGAGGAATGTTTGGTTTGTAGAATAACTCGACTCCAACAATTTATAAAATTTTTGAAATAAAAATAAAATCTAAATTTGCAACTTCTATTTAAATAACAAGTAAAAAAAAGTGCAAATACCAAAAAAATGCACTATACTTGTCAAAAGTAGTACTTTTATGTATCGAATTTTTTTTCCTCATTCGTGTACTAAACTTGCATTTTTTGCCTCTTTTATGCATTTTCGTACAATTTTATGACATTTTTGCCCCTGGATTTTCAAAGATTTGAAGGGCAAAATTGTCCCAAAGTGCGTAAAAGTGGCAAAAAATTTGAAGTTTAGTACACCAATGAGGAAAAAAAAAGTTCGATACATAAAAGTACTATTTTTGATAAGTATAGTGCATTTTTTTGGTATTTTCCCTAAAAAATTATGTTACATAACAAATATATATATATATATATATATATATATATATATATATATATATATATATATTAACTTTGATCAAAAGACGATAAACATTGCTTCATAAAGTATCGTAAAACAATCAAAAATATACATGTTGCAACGCAGCGGGTGCGCCCCCACTTGTTTCAACCAAACAAATGTTTTCTTTTTCTAAATCCAAAAGCCAATAAAAACCCATAAAATAAATGAACCTTTATTATTTTTTGGTGGGTCCAACAATATATTTTATTTTATTTTAATAAAAATATAAAATACTTTTTCAACATTTAATAATATATTTTTTCTCTTTTCATTTAGGGTTCGTTTGGTTTGTAGATAGGTTTAGAATTTAGATTTTGATTTAAGGTTCGTTTGGTTTATAGGTAGGTTTGGAATATGATTTGGATTTGGTTTAAGATTTGGAGAAAGAAAATATATTCATTAAATGTATTTTATAATAAAAAAATATCATTTAAAAAATTGAATAAAAATAGTATGTGAAAGTAGAAAGTGGTGGGTCTCACGGGTTTTGCCAAAACCCTCCAAGTTAATGTGAAATGAAATTTCATTCCATCTATCATTTATTTTATTAATGCACCAAACTAGGCTGTAAACGAACTAAACGTTCAGTGAACATTTCATGAACCGTTTGGTAAAAAGTTCGTTTATGTTCGTTCGTTTATTAAATGAACGAACATGAACAATATTTTACACTCGTTTAGTTAAATGAACGAACATGAACAAAAGTCTCGTTCGTTCATTTATGTTTGTGAACGTCCGATTAGGCGTTCGTTAAAGTTCGTTTATGTTTATTTATCTATTTATGTTCATATATCATATCTTTTAAATTTATAATTTTAAAAATTGGTTTGTTTAAACAAAGCAACACTTATAAAACAAAATATTGTGAAGAATTCAATAAAGTTTATGTTTGTTTGTCTATTTTTTATTTATGTTCGATCGTTTATGTTCGTTTAGTGTCTTAATGAACGAACATAAACGAACATGAACAATTCATTTTTTTAATAAACGAACATGAACAAGAAAATTCGTCCGTTTAAGCATCCGTGTCCGTTTATTTGTCCGGTTAAAATTAAATGAACGAACATGAACAGGGCTCCGTTCGTGTCCGTCCGGTTCGTTTACAGCCCTACACCAAACAACAAACTATTGTCAAATCAAACTTAAAACCCAATCCAAAGTGTCAAACCAAACGTACCCTTAGATTTGGATTTAGATTTAAATTTGATATAAGAGAGAGAAAATATTTAAAATTATTTTATATTCTAAAAAATTATTTATAAGCTATTTAAAAAAAAAATAAGAAGAGAAAGATAGACACATAATTTAGTGGGGTCCACAATTGTCTAAAACCACCCAATCTACCTTACTTTTACTACATCCTCATATTAGGAATAAAGTCTCATCCCAAATCTTATAATTTTAAACCAAACATCTTATTTTCAATTTTTAACCCAAACCCCATGCTATCCCACAAACCAAACGAGCCATTACCTTTAACAAATCCAAATCCTAATACTAAACGCATCTACAAACCAAATGAACCTTAAAAGTTATGGTGATTGAATTGACGGATGGAATTGAAGTTATGGTATTGATTTATAAACAACAAGAATAAGAGTGTGGGAGGAGGAGAGAATTATTATTAAGTTGTGAACTTATGTTACAAGAATGTAGTACTTCTTTCGTCCTAGAATAAATGTCTAGTTTGACTTTTTAAAGTTTTTCCAGTTCAATTGTAACCTTAAATATTTTTATTTGTGATATATAATACTCAATGAAAATTAGATATCAATGAAATTACATTTAAAACTCAAACTATTCATATATTTTGCATCAAGTATTATATAACACAAATAAAGTATTTAAAGTAAAAGTTGAACAAGACTTCAAAAAGTCAAACTTGGCACACATTTTAGGACGGAATTAGTATATACAGAGTAGATGATACATGTGAAACTAGAAGAAAATGTGAATACATATAATCTCATTAATATTTACAACACATCACACTTTTTCATACTGTATTATATTTTAAATTTAAATAATAATTAATCATTTTAAAATAATTGTTTATAGACAAAAAAACACACAATTTCAAAAATATATATATCGTCATTGCAACTTTCTCTGTTTTACTTTTTGCACAATGACAGTTTAACCTTTAATTAATTACATTAATTTATAACCTCAAGTAATGGAAATATGGTAAATTAGATCAATATTCTCTATCTATTTTTAGAATTGAACAAGTAATTGGGGACAAACCAAAAAAGTAAATATAGACAATAAATATGAAAAGGGGAGCAAACAAATTGGGTTTTTTTAGAACTTCACACTTTATTGTGTTGTAAATTATTTATTGTTTAAAAAAAATTCACACTTATATGTGTTATGAAATATTTATTATTGAAAAACAAAGTTCACATTTTTATGTGTGTATTTGGTTGTTGTAGTTTACAGGACTTTACACTCATACATATGTACATATTTAGGGTTATCATTTTTGTACCCACTTTAATATGTGGATATTATAGAGAATTTTAAGAAGCCATGGTGGAAAGCCTAAACAAATTTTTACATTCTAACTTTTGGGGATTAATAATAATAATAATAATAATAATAATAATAATAATAATAATAATAATAATAATAATAATAATAATAATAATAATAATACAAAGTAACCACCGCGTTTCTAACTAGCATACGGAAACACAAATTGCCTAAAGATAACGTAAAGATAATCCAATGATAGGTATCCCGAGAGATACTATGTTATGGGCATTGAACTTGGGTACTAACTAGTTTCAAGATGCCGTGTAAATATATTTTATAGTATTTCAATATGTTTCTTAATAATCATACTGATAAAGTTTCCATAATGCACAGGAAAAATGGGAGGACCTCAATATTTCACTTGACGACATCATGTTGGACACACAAGACTTTAGTCATGACAACCTGATTGGAAAAGGTGATTTTTGGTCACTATACAAAGGACGGATTACATGCGCTGATGGATGTAAGATCATTGCTGCAAAACGGTTGGATAGATGGTCTGATCAAAGAGAAACTGAACGTATGGTAGAACTTGAAATTCTTTTAGATTATACACATGAGAATATCATTAGTCTTGCAGGCTATTGTGATGAAAAGGGAGAAAAAATCATGGTCTATGAGTACGCATCGATATCCAAAGGGAGTCTTGATGGGTGGTTGAAGTATGATGGTCTTACATGGAGGAAACGGCTTGAGATATGCATTGATATCGCAAGGGGGTTGGCTTTCCTTCATGGAACTAGTCATGAAAAGCAAGAGGTGGTGATACATGGGGGCATCAAAAGCGCAAATGTCCTACTAAATGATGATTGGAAAGCGAAAATTTCTGATTTTGGGCAATCCTTAATAAGACCTATATATCAGGAAATAAAACATGTAGTCAGCAACAATGATAAAGGCACACCAGTCTATTGTGACCCGCTATACACAACCAGTGGTGTTTTAACCAAAGAATCTGACATTTACTCACTTGGTGTGCTTTTGTTTGAGATGTTGTGCGGGAGATCTATGATGGAACACAATAGTAGTAGAGCTCATAGTTTTATCCATTTCGTTAGAGACCATTTAAAAGACGGAACACTTTATGAGATTGTGTTTGAGGCAACAAAGAAACAAATGCTGCCCGCGTCATTGACTGCATTTCAAAGTATTGCCTATCAATGCATACATGAAGAGAGAGAAAAACGGCCAACGGCCAAGGATGTGCTAATACAACTAGAAAAAGCCTTGGAGTTTCAAGTAAGTTTTTTACTTATGCAAAATGGTTTCCTTTCAATTTGGGGGTTAATTTTTGAGTCAATAATTTGATTCTATCCATGATAACTATTACTGGGCTAAATGCTAATAAATACAAGTTCTTCACATTAATCTTAGTTTATGATGATTAATGTCAAAAACTTGTAAAATGATCATTCATGTTCTTGAAACGTCTGTTATTAGGTTTTCTTTTTTTCAATCTTCTTACTACAATAGGATTCAAACAAAATACGTATCTCAAATGGTATCCAGAAATAGATGAGTAAACAAAAAAGTGTGCACAATGTTGACAAGCATTAACAATCTAAAATGATGAATAATTCTTATAAAAGTAAATATGACAAATGTATGATGTCTTGGTTGAAATGGAATTTTTGATTATTTGATTAATATGCAGAATGTTTTGGAAAGAGAAATATGGAAACCCAATATGCCGGAGGTTATGAACAATACGGACCTTTACACATGGCCCAACAAAGGAATCCTACAACGAGACCACAAAGTGGTAAGTACCTTATTTGTGTTTTCTAGCGTTCTCAAAATTACCTGATTGCCGCACGAGAAAAAACTTTTTCTTGTTTCAATAGGTCACGGAATGCACATGTCCTCACCACAGTCCCACACATATCCCTTTTCTTTGATATTAGCCGACATACTTGTCCCCTTCAGCCAACCGTATCAATGTCTATACTATATAGGTTCCTTTTATTTTCCTTTTAGGACCCACCTTATCTGTGAGAATTGTGAAAACCACTTATTTACTCGTAATAATAACATATCAATGCAAAATATCATTTTTGAAAATATCTATATTTTTTTAAATATTAAACCATTTTTATTTAATTTGAAAGAGTATAAAAGTAAAAGACAATTATTATTATTATTTTTTACTAATTTTTTTCAAATAATATTTTTCAGATTTAGTGTATATATTTTTAAGCTAGCATGTTTAGTGCATATATGTTTTATTTATTTATTTTTTTTAAGATAACGTATTTTTAGATTTAGTGCTACAATATATGTTTATAGAAATAGTTAGGTGCATACGGTTTTTTTTTTTTAATATAATGAAATTTATAACAAACCAAGAACATAAATGTTATACACAAACTTTGATATCGATTGAAGTACAATTAAAATACAAATTTCTAAAAAGCATAAATGCATGAAATTAATAGATCTATACACGTGAGCACTAATAAATATTTAACAGAAAATGGACATATGTGCACACTTGTTGTTATCCTCATTTTTAGAAGTCATACATATATGCACACTCATAGCCGTGAACATTCTTGTAATTACACTTGATACAAAGAAAAGTACAAAAAATAGCAAAATAATTTTATTAAAATAAAATTGTGTTGAAATACATACTTGTTTTTAAAACATACATGTTTTAAAACAATAACAACTACACGAAGTCTTTGAAAAAAATAATTATACTTACTAAATAAAAAACATACATGTTTTTAAAACATGAATGATTTTAAGCATTTTGTTTATAAGCAATCAATTTTTAGAACATACATGTTCTCAAAAATATATGGGTTTCATTAGTTATATTCCACTAATTAAAACATTCATGTTTTGAACATGTATACATCCATTTATCCTTAAATCTATATTAACCTTAAAAGTATTTGAAAGTATTATTTGTTGACGAAACTACTGATTAGATGAAAATAAGTAAATCCTTAAAATATGAATCATACAAAAGGCTACGACCGAATATGTTTACTCCTACTAACGTATTCAAACAACAACTGCTCAAATACCATCTAATGACCACCAACATGATGACAAATTAAAGCCAACCATTTTGAAAACCAAGGGCGCGTTTAGTAAAGAAAAAACGGGAGATTTTTTAGAAAAATCTTCCAAGAAAACCTAAGAAAATAGAAAACGTGTTCAAATTGAGTTTTTTCCAAAAGTTTTCTTAGAAAAATGGAAAATCTGTTTTCGTTTATAACTAAGTTTTTGGAAAACGCCCATTATGAATTCTCCATAGGTTTTCCATTTTAGAAAAATCAATCTAAACACGTTTTCAAGTGTTCTCTAGAGAAAAAATAGCTCCCCCATTCTCCAGAAAACTGAAAAATGAAAACTAAGAAAACTTTTCCATTACTAAACGCGCTCCAAGTTTTTCATATCGAAACTGAATATGTACACCTATTAAATCTGAAAAACACTATCGAATATTATCATATTGAAAAAAATATTTTTTGTTTTACATCTATTATAGCCAAAACAGAATAAGGTATTTCTTAATAAATCAATTGGCTAATATTTAAAACTACAATAGGTGTTCATATATACAACATATAAATCCAAGTATACATATGGCCAACACCAAGCCAAATAACCGCTCAAGCTTACCATCTAGAAAACATGGACTCACGGCTCAGCCTCCTTTTCTTTTCATACCCTTATATCCATACTACATATAATAGAAAGATGACTCTTTCTCCAAATTTTAATATTTACAAGAAAAGAAGCATAATGTACAACACTTTAATACACACGATTTTCAAACATACAAGATAAGAAGCATCGTGTACACCACTTTAATGCACATATTAAAAAAACAAAACGCCACATTAATGCTATTTAAAATAGTCAATTAATTTTTTTTGAACATATAATCAATTAATTAACTAGTCAGTAAATACAGTTAATACATTTATTAAAACACCCATTATATAAGAAATACAAATTATCAAGCTTATTTTATAACTAAATTAAACACAATTCCTGAATTAAATATTTCCTTCAATTGTTTTTTTGTCCATTTTAATGTTCCAGCCTTCCATTTTGATGTTTTCAGTTTCCATTTTAATGTTTTCAGTTTTCACTTTCAAGAAAATTTAGTTTTTCCTTTATATAGATAGTATAAAAAAAAACACTAAATTTAAGACTTTTTCATACACTCTTTATATTAAAGTAAGGGCATTCATTATGGTGGGTTTATGAAAAGGTCTAAAAAAATGAAAAGGTTTATTTTTATTTCAATAATAGTGGACACTCATTTCATGTCTATGTAGCATGAAAAAGTCCTAATTTTTGAACCTCTTAATAAATTCAATACATTTAATGCATTTGCTAAATAAAACATTTTATTAACTTGCAAATGTTTTTACTATAGTGAATGTAGTTTTATAAAATTAAAAGGTCTAAAATTTATTAATGCATTAATGTATAAACCTTTGTAAAAGGTTTATAATAGTGGATGCTCTAAGATAAGAAAATAGTATAACCGAAAATTTAATGTTAATAAAAAGAGTTAATAACCGAAACTTAATCAATTATTTGTATTTATTTATAGATGGTTTTCGGTTACGAAATTAATTTCGACTGATTTAATTATATTGGTTATCTTTAAATTTGCATTTATCATTAAGATTTTGTTGAATTATGTTTGTATTAGCAGGGTATTCGCGCGTTTTGACGGCGGGTACCGTGAAATAATTTTTTTTGATTAATCAGGTATTTTAGTTTATTACGTTTTTTTTGGCAATAAATTTACGTATATCAAGAATAATGTTTAGCCCGTCCCAGTTCGGGTTCGAGCCCGTTCGGGCTCAAGCCCATTTGACCCGTGGCCCGTTCGGGCTTGAATATTTGTATAACGTGCTTTATTATTTGTATTAGTAACATTTAATGCAGGAATTGTGGTTAAGTTGGTTGTATAATATGTTTGATAATTTGTATTTCTTAGATAAGGGCTTTTTAATAATTGCATTAATTGTATTTATTAACCAGTTAATCAATTAACTACATTAAATATATATTGACCACATTAATAGTGCTTTTGTATTTTGTACATTAACCTATAAGACTTTAGACTTGTAAGTTATGTATTAAAGAAATTATGTGCAAGTTATTGTATTTCTATAATAAGCAAGCTGAATTTTTAAGTATTACTACTTAAAACGTTAAGACTTTGTCATACATTCTTTATATAAGAGTAAAAATAAAATTTTAAGACTTTTTCATACACTATCTATACTACGTATAATGCATGAAGCACTATCTTTTCAAAATTTTCAAATTTACAAAAAATATTGCATGGTTTACAACACTTTAATGCACCTAATTTTCAGAATTACAATAAAGTAAGCATATTGTACAACAAAAACAAGCGTGATGTTATTTTCAGACCAAAATTCTATCAAACAACATTAATGCTATTAAATAGTAGTCATTAAAACACCCCCTAGATAAAAAATACAAATTATCAAGCATTGTTTACAATTGTTTACAGCACAAAGATAACTAAAAAAGTATTATCCAACACATATTATTAATACACTATTTAATTTACCCTCTCACTAAAAGGGTAAGGATCCAGTGAGAAGAAAACTTAAAATGAGAAGAATGAGAAATAAGTATAACCACATATTTGAGATGCATCGACTTGAATTAGATGCATCTTTAGTCATTTAGATGCATCATAATTAGTTTCAAAAATGATTTTGAAGAGAAAACGATGCAAAATAGTACTAGCAACAAATTTGACTTGCATTGGACGAAAAATACACAGGATTCGTCTAACTTGATGAAATGCATCTAATATATGTATATGCATATAATTTTTAGCTAAAAAATATATTATGATGAATCTAAAAGATTAGGGATGCGTCTAATTTAAATTGATGCATCTCTAATGTATAGTTATGGTTATTTCTCATCCTTCTTATTTTAAGGATTCTTCTCATTTGATCCATAATCCTCACTAAAATACCTATTTTACTGCAATGTACAATTAAATTAAGCTTCCAAAATATAAATCTAAAATCCAGTAGTCAAAATGAAAAAATAATAATAATAAAATCTCGCTACAATTTTTTTTAAATTAATTTTGAGGTTGGGCTTACCTAATTTTCTTCACAATATTACCATGTATCATTTTTATATTTTTAAAAATATCGCATGTGCACCCTACAATTTTTGTATGAAATAGTTTTTTTTACTTAAAATCTTGCTATTTGTAAAGTTATTGTCACAAAACGCATATAGCTAGAAAACGTTACATGCTCGCCAAAATTTTAATTTTAGAGTACCCGTCGCCGCAACGCGCGGGTACCCTGCTAGTTTATATAAGAGTAAGATAAGATATGAATTGATCATTTAATCTTTCTTATACCCGAAAATACAATGTTAATAAGAAGAGTTTATAACTGAAACTTAATCTTGATTATTTGGATTTGTTTGTCCTTTTAGTAAAATTAATTTTGACCGATTTAATTATCTTGGCTACCTTTAAATTTGCATTTATCATTAAGATTTTGTTGAATTATGTTTACATTATGAGTACATTAACACATGTACTACTTAAAATTTTACTGTAAGACTTTGTCATACGCTCTTCATTTAAGAGTAAGACTAAAAGTTAAGACTTTTTCATACACTCATTATATAGAGTAAGATAAGATATGAATTGATCATTCATAAGTGATCTTTTTTATACGCGAAAATAGTATAATCGATCATTTGTATTTGTTTGTCTATTGATGGTTTTCAGTTAAAAAAATTAAATTTGACCGATTTAATTATAAAGGTTAGATCAATATAGAACTCATATTTGCCATAAAACCAATGAACCAATTATAACGATCCATTTTTTTATTTAAATTAATAAAAAACCATTTTTCACATTTTTTTTAAAATCACATATTTTGTAAACGGTAAATCTTTAATCTACAAAAAATACACCATCGCGACGAGAATTAAATTATCTTTCTATAGATATGCATTGTTATATACATTCGACGAACTTTTTTTTCGACGATTTTTTGTTTAAATGTCCGCCCAGAAAAATCATATGTGATTCGTAAAAATCATATATGATTTGATTTCAATGAATCCCATGTGATTTTTACAAATCATATGTGATTTTTTTTGCGTAAATTTTGAAAAAAAAAAAAAAAAAATCGTCGAAAAAAAAAGTTCGTTGAAAGTATATAACAATGCATATCTATAGAAAGAAAATTTAATTCTCGTCGTGATGATATGATTTTTTCGTTCGTTTTATAGCAAATATGAGTTTTATATTAATCTTTTGAGTAAATTACTTAAATGAACACGTATATAAACCTCACACATAAAATTATCGAAAATGAACTTTTTGATATTATCCGTTAGATCTATTACTAAGTTACTTTCTAACCGTTAGATCTAGTAGACATGTATAAGGGCGAGGTGTAGGCGAGGTGTACGTGACATTTAGAAGTTGGGCGAGGTGTAGGCGATGTTTAGGCGATGTGTAGGCGAGGTTTAGAGGCGAGGTGGAGTTGAGTCTGCTAGGTGGAGGTGAAAATCAGGCGAGGTGAACATGTCTAGGCGATGATGTGAGCGCGGTGAACATAGGCGATGTGAAGTTGACTCTAGGTGAGGTCGAGGGCGATGTGACAGGTGTGTGGATTTGAGTCTAGGTGTGGTCGAGGGCGATATGTGTTAACAAGGAGTTATTGGGCGATGTGAAATGGAGTCTAGGCGTGGCCCTAGGCGATGTGGCCTATTAAATAATTTTTGGAATTATGGATTGCAAATCCTCAGACCATCGATGGTTGTTATGTGAGTTAATAATAATTACCTACGAATTCCAGTTAGGGGGTCGTTGGTATTGCTTATTGAAATCTGTTACTCTAGCTTGTAAGGTATTTGAAATGAAATAAGAAGGTATCAAAAGGCTTACTGAAAATAATTTTGTTTATGATTTAGCAGAGAAGTTCATGTTTTGATCAAACTTGAAGTCATCTAGAAATAGTAACACATTATGCATATGTGTTTTCTTTGATGCCTAACGCTATATAATTACAGAATCCCATTAAGTATATGAAAAATTGTATTCATCTTAGTATGAGATTGTTTACAAAGATTTGTTTAAAAGAATTGTTTGGTCAATAAATATGTATGTCATTATGTTATGACTATACTTTAACTTACATTTTGGCTTATGAAAGTATGAAAACCCAAAAGAAGGTGCAATCACGTCTCACGTTTTTTACTAGTTCAACAAAGTTGGGTATAGAGGTTTTGGGTTACATGTTTCTCTCTCTCTTCTTTTATTAATTTACTTCAAAATATTCAACTTGGGCGAATCTTGTTGAATCCTTGCGATCATGTTAGGCAAATGGAAGATAAAAATGTTGATAGTGACATATATTGGTCACTTTGGTTAAACATGTAAAAAGTGTTCATTCTCGTAAAACCACTTCATATAACGTTCATTTTCGTAATTGGGTTTAATCTTTTGCCTATATTGACTACCTTTAAATTTGCATTTATTATTAAGATTTTGTCAGATTATGTTTGTATCATGTGCATTAAGACAATAAGACATGTGTTAAATAAAATTTTAAGGCTTTTTCATACACTTTATATATGAGTAAGATAAGATAATTGTTAACATTGGATTTTGCTATTTTTGTATCATCATAGATGTTTTCATTCGGGACTTATGGTATGGTTGAAACGATATCAGCAACAGAGTTTCAGTTTAAAAGCAACAATCGGCCACCTATTTCGCATTATAATATGTATGAAATATCAGAGTTTAAAAGCTACCATCGGCCAAATAAGTGGAAAACTCTTTCAAAATCAAGGTTTGTTTTTTTTCGTTCTCATTCTCTGTGTTCCCTGCCTTTGTATGGACGGGTGGGCGAGTTGGATATATTTATTGTTCTATAGTATAAAGCCTGTTAATAATTGTTATTAGTTAGTTGTAACTTAGGGAGTACATATTTACGTAAACAAGCCTAATAATTCTTGTCAGTTGGTTTTCAAATGTTATTAACGTTCATTGAAGGACTTATGCTTCACTTGAAGTTGCTAAAAGTGTCACATGCAATAAAAAAAATTCGTTGCTGATAAATGGCTTTTTACTTTATTATTATTATTATTATTATTATTATTATTATTATTATTATTATTATTATTATTATTATTATTATTATTATTATTTTCTTTTAATTTTTTTTTTTTTTTTTTTTTTATTTTATTATTATTATTACTATTGTTTTTTTTTTTTTTTTTTTTTGTAATGCTTAGATGCTTATAATAATTGCAGGTTTGGTGAAGTAGTGCATATTTCAGATAGTTCAAGTATGAGCATCCAGATCAGTGTAAAAACTCAGCTTTTATCTCCGGGTTGTAATTATGGGGTTTATCTAGTTTATAAGTTTTGCCATCCAACGCCGGTAACAACCATTGTGCTTCCCATCAAGATGGGGAGTAAATGTTTGTTTCGAGAGTTCACAACAAGGAAAGATGATGATGGGTGGATGAGGATCGAATTATATCGATTCTCGAATCTCAAAGAAGAAGCCAGTTTTGATGCATTTCTAGAGGGCTTCTCATCTTATGTATTTCTAGAGGGCTTCTCATGTGTAAATAGAGACATCTATGTTGAAGGGGTTGAGTTTCGACCCATTAGTAATGCAAGTTTGAAAATACTTTCTCTTTGTTCATCACATTTTACATGTTTTACAAAAAAAAATAAAAAATAATAAAAAAAAATAAAAAATAAAGTGTATAACATATCTTTTTATACAGATGACACATGAAGAAATCGAGGAATTAAAGAAAGTTAACATGGCTGATGTGGAACTATCACCAACAGACGAGGGTCAATTGGAAGTTAACAGTGCTGCTGAGGTGCAAGAATTACCAACTGACGAGGGTGGGGTTGTTTTGCGGATTTTACTTTGGGTATTGGAAAAATGTTGTGGTGTTATTGATAATCTGAGGTAGAAGAACATGATGAATTTTAATGATAAAAATAAGTAACTATTCAAGGTGTAAAATGAGGGAGGTTGAAGACAAGGGTATTCAGTTCTTTCAGTTTGATCAAGGATGAAATCGGACCCAAAGTTTCCTTACACGAGGCTACATGCACTGTCTGAACCATATGGACACAACATTCAATTTGGTCAAACCACAAGGACGATTTTTGCAAAAAAATTTCGTATCAAGTATTTCGAAACAAATTTTTTAACTGAGAAATATTCATCACTTCATCATAGTCTTCTTTAAGTTTTCAACCACTCCAACCTCTATTTTTTATAGTCTTCGTGATCAATAAGTGGTGGTAGCGCTTGAGAGTAACATTAGCGTTGTTGTAAGCGGTAATATTATTTATCAATTGGTTTTATTTTTCTTTGATTATTATTTAATTTGTTCCTGGTTATGGAATTTCATTGATTAAAATGGCACATGATTTGAAGCGATTGTTTATGCCACCAACAATTAACAATTGTAAAGATTAAACACAAAAAAGTTAATGTGTTATTTTCAAATCAGACCATCATGGTAGCACTACTCTTTTAGTGATATAACAAATGTGCCTATTCTAAAAAAAATTAACAATGGTAAGAACTTTTATTGTGATATAACTTGTTAAGATCTTAAATATAAAAATTTTGTTTTAGTGATATAACTTCTTTTTCTTCCTTCCCTCGCATCTTTTTTCATTTGCAGACCAAACACCTAGTGTGTTAGCTCTGGTTTGGAATTCATAAACAGTTAAATAAAAGGTTAAAGACATAAATTGTCAACGTACTTTACAAAATTCCCAAATCTAGGTAATATACTTAATAAAAGCCCGTTAACACCATCCAAACTAAGAAAATTTTCAAATGCTAGAAACTTTCTCAAATGTGACCAGTTACAACCGCATATACATTACCTCCTCCACCATTATTCCGGCCTAACTCCTTCGAATTTCCAAAATTTCTTAACTTGAACAAAAGTTTCCAAAATCAAAACTCTAGTTTTCATAAGTATATGTCTTTGCCCCCGTTTATATTTCAATCCCAGAAACCTCAACGTCATGTGGAACACATATAGATCTGATTCGAAAAATACGCAAAAATCACAAATGAAAACCACAAATTACAAAAATAAATCGAGATATAAACACGATTTTATTGAAATTAAAACAAAATTAAAAATACTACAATCTATAATATATGGGAATATATTAGCTACAATTGGATTGTAGCCAACTTCCTAAAATTTGTGCTATAATTTGTGGGTCTTCGTGGGTCTCTGAATCTTTTTAGTGGTCCCTAAGCTTTTTCTAAGTAGTTTATGTGAAAGATTGTAGCTAATTTGCTACAAAAATTATAATCAACTCCCTACAATTTATGCTACAATATATGAGTCGAGTTATTCTACAAACCAAACATTCCTTACATACCAAGGGACTCATCCTCACCATCTATACTACTATATAATGTATTTGAGACTATTCTATAATTAGAAAGGCTTAAAAATTCAGACTTTTACTTACTAATTATGGAAACAACCACCCCTAACAATCACCCCAACAATTTATAACCACTTCAACAACCACCCCCAACAATTTATAACCACCTCAACAACCACCCCAACAACCACTTTCCACCACCCCCACCTCCCTCCTCTTCACCCCAATAATCCGCCCCCGCATCGCGCGGGCACCTTTCTAGTCCATCTAAAAAGGAAATCAATGGTTGAGATTAAAAGCATTTTATTATTTCACCCATTTTTTATAATTTAAATATCTCTTAAACCGTTAATCGTTAAGCAAAAATAATTACACCATCGCGACGGGCATTTAATTATCTTTCTATAGACGGGCACTTTGATATACTTTTGAAAAAAAAAATCGTTTTTTTCACGTTTTTTTTTCGTGGCCGAAAAAAAATCATATATGATATTGCATATCATATATGATATTACATATCATATATGATATGCAATATCATATATAATATGATATGTAATATCATATATGATTTTTTCGGCCACGAAAAAAAACGCGAAAAAAACGAAAAAAAAAAATTGTCGAAAATATATCAATTAGCCTATCTATAGAAAGATAATTAAATACTCGTCGTAACGGTATATTTTTTTTCGCTTAACGATTAACGGTTTGAAAGATATTAATATTTGAAAGAAAAAAAAAGATGAAAGTGGTTTTTTAAATTGTTGGGATTAATCTCATCCATAGATCAAATAAAGATGGAGGAAAGATGAATGATGGAAATTAGTCCCTTGGTATGTAAAAAAAGTTTGATCCTCAAATGATCTTTACTCTTAATATATTTGTGGTTTGATTAATTTTATAAGACTTTTAATTCTTACCTTTAGCTATTAATAACGATCAAAAAGATACCATAAATGTTAACTTAATTCAACTTATACCTAAACAAATGCAAATAATAGCCTGTTCAAATAAGATCAAACGGGTAAAATCAGTGTTGCAAAATAAGGAATACAAGGCCGATTAATCACCGTCTAGGCGCTACAAGGCCATCAAACTTTCTGACTTTTGTAAATTGGTCAAACAAATCGGTCAACCATGGTCAACGGCAGTTAATGACGGTTAACAGTGGTCAAACTTCCAAAACCTTCAAATCTTGCAGAAAATACCCAAACTTATCGTAAAATTGTTTGATAATTTATAGTCGTTGTTTATCTATTACAAAATGTTTTTTTAATAAAAATCTTGTCGCAAATACATAAAACTTGACGGAAATACCTAAAACTTGCCGAAAATACCGAAACTTGTCGGAAATGTCAATCTGATTAATCACCGATTAATCCCGCCTAAATCAATTACAAGCTAAGAGGGGTCGACCCCCCGACTACCAATTTGCGATTTTTGCAACCTTGGGTAAAATATATGATCGACTTTGTAAGAATTTACAAAGCACTTAAGCATAAACATAATTTAAAAAGACGCCAAATGATCTACAAGTATTATTCCAAATCAAGTCATGAGTACTTATATTAATACGTTGGTTTAACACAGTAAAAACACGACTTTAGCTATTTATGTTGGCATTTCTATACAATAATACAAACATATTCACTAGAAATGCATGTTTTAAAGGTCACTACGGCTACTAAAGAATTTTAACACTCAATATTAAATATTAGATATTTATGTTGGCATGTTTTGAAAACGAATTTAGCTATTTATGTTGGCACTTGTTATGTTGATATGATGCTTCCCGAACGACAACCATGCATGATGCTAAACGCTACAGTCTACTTTCTCCGCTACATTTTAGAAGACTAAAGAGATTTGATGAAAAAAGGATGTTAGTTCAAGAGGGAGCAAACTTTTTTTTAAAAAAAAAAAAAAAAAAAAAAAAAAAGGACCTCACAAGTTAGCAGGGAGTAATAAATTAACTAGACCATTACAGCACAAGAAGTTTAGAGCTCCAAAGATCAGTGCATTTACTGCCAAAGATCGATGCCGAAGTATTCGGAAGAAGGAACTTCAAGGATGATGCATAAGGAGTTCAGAGCTGAAAAAGATCAGAGCCGTCAGTGTCAAAGATCAAATCCAAGATCGTTGGAAGAAATAACCCAAAGTCATCCTCAGTATCTTGACTACAGAGAGTTTGCGCTTCAACAACATTGTCAATACTGTTATTTAACTTTGGTTATAGTTATTTAACTTTGATTATATATTTATATGTCTCATTGTAACAATTCATGTGTGATGCCATCTTTTTAGGGAGATTGTTAGCGTCGCTATTTGTGAAGCTGGCGTCTTACACATGAAATGGACTAGATACGTAATATGTTGCACCCGTAGGGACTACTAATGTACACAGGACAAACTTGGAATGTGATAGTCTTATACTCTTATAAATACCTCTTATGACTCTCTATGAGAGGTGTGGATGTGTAAGCTATTCTTTTTAATAATAGTCTCTCTCTCTCTCTCTCTCTCTCTCTCTCTCTCTCTCTCTCTCTCTCTCTCTCTCTCCATGTATTGTTTAATCTATTTTGATCAATCTCGACCTCCTGAATCACATAAATCAACATGCTTTACGGTCCTACACTTATTCTCTTTGCCTGTGTGTTTGTATTGACAGGTAGATGTATATATTTTGCTGCATTATTTCAGCGTATTACTTACTTGTTGGAGGTCTTTCGAGTGTGAGTCCCTTTACCCTTAGGGTTAGAGTGAGACTGAGTGCATCCTACCTCCGTCATTCCCCACCCTGGCGGGATTGGTAGTGGTAGTGGTTGTTATTAGTTAGTTACTTAGTTAGTGTCAAATGTTGTAGGCGTTCAATGAGTTATCAGTATTTATAGGCGCAGGGCCGTCCCGTGGATTTCGGGGGCCATGTTCCGTTATCGCAAATAGGCCCATGTACATTAGGTCTTAACCCCTCTAGCTAGTTATTGTTACACTTATCTATATCCCTATTGTACTCATTATTCATTTTGGGAGTAATATAATTCTACATACTAACGTTTCATGACTTAAAAGTTGTTAAAAGTGTCACATGCCAAAAGAAAAGTCACTAATTCTGTCCATGAAAGGTTTATTTTTTTGCAGTGCTTACTTTCTTACTAATTGCAGGTTTAGAAACGTAGCACATGTATTAGATAGTTCGAATCTTGATATCCGACTCAGCATAAAAGCTCAGTTTTTATCTCCTGGTGTTAATTATGGGGTTTATCTGCTCTTCAAATTTTGCGGTCCACGAAAAATTCAACTCAAACATATGTGAACCTTACTTTCAAAATGGGGACTCAATATTTACATTCATATTTCGCAGCAAGGAGAGATGATGCGTGGATGATGAATGAGTTATATCAATTCCCAAATCTCCAGGAAGAAGCTGATTTTGATGTCGTTCTAGAGGGCTTCTCTGAATCCAGTTTTAAAAATCAGGCCATCTATGTTGAAGGGGTGGAGTTCCGAGCCATTAGCAATGCAAGTTTGAAAATTCCTTTTCAGTTTGCATTCTATTTACTGTGTATACTTTTGTTTATAGGTTATATTTTTATTTAATAGTACAATTTTGATGTGTTACGTTAAAGTTCATAATATATTTTCTTATAATTTTTATACAGATGACACCCGAAGAAATCATCAAGGAATCAAGGAACTTTAACATTCTTAAGGTGCAACAATCAACTACTGACGAAGGTGATTCAAAAGTTAACAGTACTGAGGTACAAGTACCAACTGAAGAGGGCAGGCTTATTTTCCGTTTTGTACTTTGGGTATTGGAAAAGCCGAAAAATGTTGTTGCTAAATGTGTCACCCTAGCTAGTAGCTAAGATTATAAGCACCCGATTTTGTGCACTAAAGTAGATCAAACAGTTTTGGAGAATTGGAGTGAATTAATCAACTATATATCAGTATTTTCACTTTGGTTGTTGGAAAATGTTGTGTTTAAATGTGCCTCACGGGAAGTTAATGAACATATTATGCCGAGGCAGAACTGGAGTTGGTGAGCGGCGTGGATTCATGAAAAACACTTAATATACGCTGACATATTATGCAATTTATTAGTACTATCAATGACTAGTATTTGGAAACGAAATAAAATTAAATCTTAAGTGGTAAATATGCAAATAACTTAATGCAATGATTTCTTACTTTATTTTCTCACCATCATAGAACATGCGACGAGGTATGCGATATTCAGACTACAAACAGTGCACATAGGCAATGCAATTCATATTCTTTAAGCCGAATACACTAATGTTAGAATCAAAAAGTTATTATATTTTGAAAGAATGATTTTAGTCATTTGCTCTAATGCCACATGTTGATATTGATATGAGTAGAATACAATTAACCAAGAATTATAACAGAATTAATGGCTAAATGGTAATTCTAGTAACAGAATGGAGGTTAGAGATGTAACAGAATTTGGTAACAGAAATGGGAGGTTAAAGAATAGAAGAAGATAGGTGAGATTGGAGATGATAGAAAGAGAGATTAAAAGAGAAAGTGATTATTATTCATTGATTGTGAAATGGAAATTACAACAACATTTAAAGGGAATTCTTGGCGGGAAAAGCTGTTAGTCCACAGAAGTGGAAATGTACACGTGTACCTCACATGACCAGCTATGCTAGGCATGTGCACCTCACGTGTCACTAACTGTTTTAACTAACAACTATTCCTGCAACATCTAGCTTACATTAATCCATTCCCCTTAAACAAATGCTTGTCCTCAAGCATCAGGATCAAAACTTGGATATTTGGCTTGAACTTCAGTTGCCACTTCCCAAGTTGCATCATCAACTGACCCATTTGACCATTGAATCAACCAATAAACCACAACTCTGTTTCCCACCTTAGCAATCTTCCTTTCCAACACCTTGACTGGTAATGCAGCAATTAACCCATCATTCGAACAATGTGGTAATGGAACTGTAGCTGTGACTTGTCCTCTGAAAGCTTATAGCTGTGAGACATGAAATACATTGTGAATGGCTGCATTGCTAGGCAATGACAGCTCATAAGCAACTGCTCCACACTTCTTAATCACTTCAAAGGGCCCATAATATTTTGAAGATAACTTGTTTTGCATATGTAGCCTCAAAGTAACTTGCCTGTGGGGTTGTAGTTTAAGCAAAACCCAATCTCCAACAACAAACTCTCTTTCAGATCTTCCTTTATCAGCATATGTTTTCATCCTCTGTTGAGCTCTTTCCAAATGAAACTGGAGCAAAGAGATAGCAGATTCCCTTGCTTTAAGTGATTTGTCCACAGTTTCAACCTTAGAATCACCATCCATATAAGACACATGAGTAGGAGGACTTTGTCCATAAACTACCTCAAATGGAGTTGTGTTGATGGCTGTGTGATAGTTGGTATTATACCAGAACTCAGCTAATTCCAACCAATTAACCCAATCCTTAGGTTGTTCACTAGTCATACACCTCAAATAACAACCCAAAACATCTGTTAACCACTTCTGTCTGTCCATCTGTCTGTGGATGATAGGCTGTAGAAAGTTGTAATGTGACTCCCAACCTCTTGAATAACTCCTTCCAAAAGTTGCTGATAAAGATTTTGTCTCTGTCACTTGTGATGGACTTTGGCAGTCCATGCAACTTATAAATTGTATCCATGAACACTTGGGCAATTTGAGCAGCTTTGAAAGGGTGTGATAAAGGAATAAAATGCCCATACTTACTTAGTCTGTCAACAATCACCAAGATGACTGTTTTGCCATGGGAGGAAGGAAGACCTTCAATGAAGTCCATGGATATATCAGTCCAAATTTTTGTGGGAATTGGAAGAGGTTGTAGCAGGCCAGGATATGGAGCTAGGTCAGGCTTGTGGCATTGACAAATTGAGCAAATCCTGACATGTTCTTTGACTGACTTTTTCATCCCTTTCCAATAGAACATAGATTTGAGTCTTTTATGGGTAGCTTCTACTCCTTAATGACCACCCATAGGCTCATCATGGTAGTATTTAAGCAACTCTTGCCTCAAAACTTTATCACAACCAATCACCAATTTACCATTCCTTCTTAACTGATCATCCTTCCAAATAAACTTGGAGTTGACAGTAGTACCATTTTTAATCTTGTTAATAATCTGTTGAACACTTGGGTCAGACAACCAACTAGCTTGAATCCTTTGCAGTAAATCATTTGAGATATCAGAGATCAACATTGTGTTTAATGATGGAGTAGGTGTCCTGGACAAAGCATCAGCTACCACATTCTCACTCCCCTTTTTGTATAGTATCTCATAATCATACCCCAATAACTTTGGTAGCCATTTGATTTGAAAGGGAGTAGTCAATCTCTGCTCCATCAAATACTTTAGACTGAAGTGGTCAGTCTTGATTTTAAAGTGTCTATCAAGCAAATACCCCCTCCATTTTTCCAATGCAAATCCTACTGCCCACAATTCTTTTTCATATGTAGACAGACCTTTATGTCTAGGAGCTAGAGTCCTACTTAAGAAAGCAATTGGATGTCCATTTTGTTGCAAAACTGCCCCAATACCTTCATCTGATGCATCAGTCTCTACTATGAATTCTTCATTGAAGTTTGGAAGAGCTAGACAGGTGCACTAATCATGGCCATTTTCAGCTTTTCAAATGCTTCTTGGGCTGCTTCATTCCACTCAAATGAATTTTTCTTAAGTAATTCAGTCAAAGGCTTACTTATTTGATGCGTGGGGATTGCATCAGGCTTTACCTCTCAAGGGATCTCGAGAAGCTTACAACCCCCACCAGGCAGTGTACCTGATCGTTGTAGTATAGTATAGTGACAAGTACCGGGGGATTGATCGTTCAGCTAGGAATAGTGTCGCTAGGATTAGAAAACCTAAATACTAGTTCTAGAGATGAAGGATGATTATTTTTTGTATTTTTATATTTTTTTTAGAAAGCAAGAAAAAATCTCGGGTTTTGAAAGATATGGGCGGAATTATTTGCTAGTCAACTAACCCAATACTAAAGATGCAATCAAAATAAAATACTAAAAATGAAATTAAACTAGTTTAAACTAAGGTTGAGAGCAATAAGTGGAGAAATGTGTTTACTTAGATTTCACTACTCCCTAGATATCTTTTACACGTTAATTACTTGTTATAGTTGCGTGGATGACGGATTGTATTCCTTAATACCATTCATGGGGTGGCGTACTTAACTCCCCAATCCTATGAGTGCCTACTTCACTCCTATGTCGAGCCGGCTAAGAAGCTCCTAACATGGGATCATTAGAATTTACTCATGCATTAAATACAACCAATGAAACCTAGTACACATCGGTTCATGTTTCCTAAGACGTTCAAGCATGTTACCATTTGGAGATCTGCCAGTTTTCTTAAGCCTAACATTGAAATCATTCATCCAATACAACCATAAACAAGTAATCAAGACATAATCAACATCTAGGTTTCATTAGATCTAAGCAAACACAAGATAAATCTAGCCTAGCATGGTGGAATCAAGACAAGCACAAGATATAGACAACCAACACATAGACATATTGATTGAATTAAAAGAACACTTATCTCAATTACACATGTAAGGGTTCAAAGGCTGAAAACCCTTGAAAAACCTGTAAAATTCGTATATGGTTCGGCCTTAGGGTTTCTCCAAACTTGTTCCTCTTTAATGAATGAAAATTAGAAAATTATATATAGAAAATAGAGGCTGACGGCGTCAAGAACAATCTTGTGACGCCGACATCTCGCCGCCAAAAGAATCCTCGGACTGCCTTGATCTACATCTGACGCCGTCATGTATTAAGTTTTTCCAGGCCGTCACGTATTTAACTCTTGACGCTCTTCCTTGTGACGCCTTCATTTATGTACTGGGCCGTCATGATTTTTACTCTTGACGTCGTCAGGAAAATGCTCTTGACGCCTTCACACACTGTTCCCAGCTTGGAAAATTAAGTCTTTGGCGTTTTCAACACTTTTATGCTCCAAAAACGTCCGAATTGCTTCCTTTTCCAGATTTCACTCCCAAAGTACCTAAAATCACAAAAGAAACGATTTAGGGTAATATTTGATCAAATAAATTCAATTCCGGGCTTAAATGACCCCCTAAAAGTGGTTCATTTTTCGCCTCATCATATACCCTTACACTTGAGATTTGCTTGTCCTCAAGCAAATGCGCTTTTATTCTACTCAAAATACAAGTTAGGGGTCATTTAACACTAATATAAAAGTAATTACAACAAATAATCGTTCCACTAAAGACCAAAGACAAGCACGGAGGTCATATACTAGCACCTCACAAATAGTGTTTAGATACTCACATCTCTCGGGTGTAATAAAGTATAAATTACAATATGGAAACGGAAGATATCTCTCACTAACTGTCATAGCAAAATAGATTACCATAGGCTTGGGAAAGGATCAAACCTCCACCACATGGCGTAAGCACCTAGGATAAACTATCAAAGAGGTCTTTTAAAGGGTTGTAACGCTAGGTGTAGGGATATGAGATACACGGTTTTGTTGGATATAGGCAGTCTTTACTGGTGGCGAGTTAACAATCTTAGTTAATTACATGTACAATATGGCGTTGCTAAGCCAAGACTAAACTCGACTTAAGCTAATAAATGAAAAATAACAAAAACGTAAAATAAACATAGAATGAAACGGGATGGTAGTCCGTATGTTTTTTCTCTTTTCTTTTTCTATTTTTTTTTCTTTTTCTTGATTTTTTCATTTTTTTTTTTGTGCATACACTTTTACCCTACCATCCAAAATAATACATCATAGGGAATGTAAATTCCCCATACACTTGAATTTTTACATACTTTACAATAAACTAATCTAATGACTCGAATTAAGAAAATCAAAACACTTGGAGTACTTTTAAGATTAACGTACATATGGGGGTAATAAATGATGTTCTTCCGCATTACTCCATAAAATAAGTACTTTACCCATGAGTCCCAATCGTCCCAAAACAATATGTACAAAGATATGACTCGACTTAGCAACCATGTAATCAATTAGATAATTAACTTAGGGTTTAACAAATAACAATAATGCACTAAAGATGAGGCATACACGGAAGGCTAAGGCGATTTGGGTGTACATTTAAGTGGGGTGTAACAAATTCTTCCTTTAAGTAAAATGCTTAAAGTTAGAAACAAAAAGATAGGCTCGAAGGGGTGTATTAGGGGTTTCGTGTACTAAAAATGAGTACAACGCTAAGGGTGTAGGAAAAATTAATTGACTTAACTAGCCAAGTAATATGACTTAAATGGTCAAGTAATTATGATACGGGTTTAACACAAGGGTGATCCTAATGCCTCTTATCATGTAGTAAATCCTACCACACGAATGTAGTCTTACTAGCGGTCTCGGGATGCATCACTAATGCAAGTTCTAGAATCTAAATGCTACCGGTACACTCATAAGCACTAATAGTAAATGCTTTTCCTATCAAATCTAAAGGCGTACCTCACATATTTGGGTGGAAAATTTTTCTGAAAGTACGGTTATGTGCTAGTCATACAATCTCCTATCCATGAGACGCTTGCTATGGATAAAGTTTCACTCCTAAATGTTGTAAAAAAATTTAAATTTGGCGCTAAAATTGCACTAACAAGTATTTCTCATAGTTTTATTACACATCTACCATCAAACAAAACAAACTCAAGCGAAAGTGTATCTGTAAGGTATCATCATTTTACCCTCCCCTTACACTTAGGATGAACATTGTCCCCAATGTTCAAGTAAAGAATGTAAAAATGAAATAAGTAAAACAAATGAAATCAAATACTCCCCTGATTCGTTTGGTATGGATAATAAGGTGGCCAGATTAAATCTTCCTCCAAGAAAATGAACAATCAAAGCTTCCCTTCCAGAATAATAAATCATCTTCTTGTCAAACATAACCTGTAAATACTGAGAAAACAAACAAAGCAACCTCGCATAAAATCGGCGGCAATCTACATAAGTTACTAAATCCTAGAAAACAAAGTAAGATATAATGCTTGTGGAATGAAGTTTGCAGATTTCCTGGAGATTATAAAACTTAATAATTCAACAAAAACTTTAAAACTCCGTTAGAAAAACAAAACCGGTAAAATTTCCAAAAACTTTAAAACTCCGTTAGAAAAACTCAATACAAGCATTTGACTCTAACAAATACGAATATACATGTTCATTTAATATTGTGGAAAATCATGATCGTTCTGTTTCTTAAAAACATATTTGGGGTTTCCCCTTACACTTATCTTTTGCAAAAATACCTTTGGGTGGAGTTAAGACTAGGCCAAAACAACAAAGTAAAGTATTTCCACTTTTTAGTTTAGAAACATGATCTACCAACAATAAAAATAAAGCATGCATACGAAAGCAAATAACAAACAAAAAAAATAAAATCACACAAAGCATGGGTTGCCTCCCAAGAAGCGCTTTTCTTTATTTATGAGTCTTGTAGCTAGACTCAATGTCATGGGTTACTACGTGACCTCATCATTAAACATCACATCCTCCTCACTAATCATTTCATTGTTATTTTATTGATAATGTTTTACACGTTGTATGTTAACAGTAAATTCCCTACCTTCATCGTCTAATAACACAACGGCTCCAGTTTTAGAGGAATTTTTCACCGTAAACGGTCCATACCATCTAGACTTGAGTTTTCCCGAAAATAATCTCAACCGAGAATTGTACAATAGGACTTTGTCTCCTTCTGAAAATTCTTTGGGTTTCTTAATTCTCTGGTCATGCCATCTTTTTGCTCTCTCTTTATATGTGATGGAAGATTCATAGGCTTCTAACCTAAGCTCATCAAGCTCGTGTAATTGCAAGAACCTATTAGTTCCGGCAATTGAATAATCTAAGTTACATGTCTTAAGCGCCCAATAAGCCTTATGTTCTAATTCTACTGGCAAGTGACACGCCTTACCATACACCATGCGAAACGGGGTCGTTCCAATAGGTGTCTTGTAGGCGGTTCGGAATGCCCACAAGGCTTCGTAGAGTTTAAATGACCAGTCTTTTCTATTTTGACTAACCGTCTTTTCAAGTATTCTTTTAATAGCCCTATTTGTGTTTTCGACCTGGCCATTGGTTTGTGGATGATAGGCGGTGGAAAACCGATGGGATACCCCATACCTCTTCATGACCTTTTCCATTTGTGCATTGCAAAAGTGGGTCCCCCTATCACTGATGAGAGCTTTAGGAATCCCGAATCTAGCGAAAAGATTTTTCAGGAAATGAATAACTACCCTGGCATCATTGGTCCTAAGGGCTTGTGCCTCAACCCATTTTGAAACATAATGTGGAAAACTAGAAGGGGGGTTGAATAGTTTTGCGTCCTTTTAAATTTATAAACACAAGTTTGTTTTAAAAACTTTGATTCTAGTTTATGTGAATTCAATACTTGCACTATATGAACAATTGTATGGTAACTAACTAACAAAACTAATATAGTAAAGGTAAATAAATAAGTAATGAGAAGAGTTAGAAAGATCAAACCACAACACAAGGATTTATAGTGGTTCGGCTACAAGGACACCTTCCTTGTTCCTACTCCACTCCCCGAGTCACCTACTCGAGAGTTTTCTTCACTATGTCAACAAACTCCCTTTTGGCGGAGAAAACCTTACACACCAATTTACACACCACACAACTTCACAACTTGATCACGCCTTCTACACAACTTCTTCACACCAATAAACTACACACCAATCTTCTTCACAACTATTTTCTACACACCAATCTTCTACTTCACACCTATCTTCACAACTATCCTATTTCACTACTTATCAACTTCTATTATCTACACAACTAATCACAAGCACAACACAATATTCACAAATGAATATATATATATATATATATATATATATATATATATATATATATATATATATATATATATATATATATATATATATATATATATACACTATGCACAACTATTCTTCAACACCTCTTTAGCTTGGTTGTAGAGAGAGTGTTCTTCTTTTGCACTTTGAATGAGAATGGATGATTAGGGATTGAATCACTTGAAACAAGGATTAATATACTAATGATCAAAGGGTTTTATAGGATGTTTAGAGAGTTATAGATCTGAAAATTTCGTGCAAAAGCTAGGGAAAAATTCCAGAATTAAGGTGGTATTTATAGGAGAAGAATTTTGACAGTTTCTGACAGGGGAGCCTGGCCGGTCCCCTTAAATCATGGCCGGCCCCCTTAAAATTAAGGGGACCGCCCCTTATAATTAAGGGGGCCGCCCAACTGTAACGGCCAGAAAACTTGTCTTTTAGTGGGGAAAGTTTATTTGGTGAAAAACTAACTGATTTTGGTTAAATATTTGAAATCATATATTTAGTATGATTAAAACATTTTTCTTTATTACCAAAAGTGTTTTTCAAAAATATATAATATGTTTATATGATTAAATAAACTTTGTGTTAATTAATTAACTACCCCTTTGATCATGAGATGTATTAAGCACTTGTTTATCCATACCTTAAGTGATTAAGTTGGATATAGTGATATAAACTAGATTAATACTTGTTTACGTAGTAATTATACGATTGACGATTTTACATTTTGTGATCGTCAAAATATAGAGATATCGAAAGATATGAATAACGTTTTCACACATTATTTATGCCAACAATCTCCCCCTTTTTGATGATTACAAAATTTAAACTCATTAATCGAAAATTAGTATATATTCAAGTATTATTTTGAGTTTATATCACTTCCCCCCCCCCCCCCTTTTTGTTAGCATCAAAATGGTTATCCCATGTTGATGGAAACTCCCCCTTGAAGTATACTCCCCCTCGTTTTGAGGCCAAAAGGAATCGAGATATGGATATCTTGCAAAAATATTTAGTGGCAAGCAACATATATATGTATATAGCATGCAAGAGTAAAAACTAAACATAACCATAATATTAATTAATATAAAAGAAAGATACATCAAGCATAACAAAAGCCTTAAAGGCTTAGAATCAACATTAAAATTAAAGACCAAGTCTCAAACATGAGAGTCCTCTCTAGAGCTTGCCATCCAAAAGGGTTTAACACAATTTTATTTGTGAAACACCAAACATGTTTAATTAGGAGGAATGGATGGTGAACATGGAGATGGTGGAGGTGTGTTTGTTGATGGTGGTGGGGTTGTTGTGTTTGTTGTTGGTGGTTGATGCAACATGTTTTCAATATGAGAAAACATGTATTGGATCTCATCTCTTAAGCCGAACACAATTGTTCGGTTGTGAATGCAACAAAGGCAAGTGTCTCCATGAGCTTCAAGTAAGCTCCATGGGACGGGGTTATAGGTTGGTGGGTTGATAGGAGATGATGAGAAATGTGCATCAAGAGGTGTTAATGGTGATAATGAGAGAGTAAGTGCAAGAGATGTGTTCTCATTGGTAGGTTGTGATGGTTGATCAATTGTTGGAGGAGATAAGTGGGTGTTGATGTAATCATTTATGGATGAAGTGGATGGTATGGAGGAAGTGGAGTTTCCATTTGTTGAAGGTGTTTTTGAGGGTGCATTTGGTGCACTAGGAGATGAACAATGAGGTGGTGGAGATGGAGTGGTGTTGTTTTCATTTGTAAGATCAATGAAGAGTTGTTTGGGTGGAATGATGACAAGTTTTTGTTTCTTGGCATTGTTTGAATAGGTGGTTCTTAGTGATGACATGATTATGTTTGATGAATGTTTGAGGATGATGGAATGTGAATTAAACATGCATGGAGATTATATAGTGGTAAAATATGTTTAGAAGTGGAATTAATTTGAAATTGCAATGTTATATTCCAAAATCAGTTTAGTTTTTAAGGGAAATGGTAGCTGGGACTAGCAAAAGGGATCACAAGATGCAAAAGAAAACAGTGTAAAAACTGTTCCAGATGGCCGGTCCCCTTAAATGGAGGCCGGTCCCCTTAATTTTAAGGGGGCCGCCCTTTATGATTTAAGGGGGTCGTCCATCTGACGACCCAGAAACCAAAATTTTCAAAAATTTTCTGGAAAAATGTTATGTTCTGTTTTGTATTTGCAGCAAGCTCTATTTGGACATTTCACATTTGTTTTGGTCTATTAGAAAGCATACATGTCATATAGTTATTTAAACATTAACTAATCATGCAAACATATATATAGTTTAATAGAAGCATGCATTAAAAAGTATAAAAACCATCAAGTTAGCATCCTAAACAAATATTCAAATAACAAGTACTTCCGAATAAACTTCGGACAAATAGCACACAAGACATAAAAATTAAATATTGTTTAACAAACATAATCCAAGCACATTATTTCTTTTTCTTCTCGAAGATGCCCTTCAAAGTTTTTCCGATAGACTTGAAGCCACCTCTAACTTCTTCATGCAAGCTCTTTTGTCTTCTAAGCATTTCGGTAGTTCGTTCATGAAGCACTTCTTCGTTTTGATCACTAGGAGATGGGGTAGAATACTCGGGATAGTCAAGATCCTCTAAATTGTCAACGAACTCAGAAAACGAAGTGGTACTAGCATCATGGATGTTTTCCTCCTCATCGTCATCGTCTTGCCTTCAGGATGATCCATGAAAGCTATGACGACGAGGTTTACCCTTGTCACTTCGAGTTCGTCGAGCTTGTTTTAGAGCGAGAGTACGTAGAGTGGGGTAGATGGACTCATAGATACTATTGTCAAGATCGGGGTAGTACTCGATAACATGACGATAGATACGAGTAAGGAACATTCCATATGGAAGGTTGGCTTTGGGAGTTTTTCTATCACACTCAATCCGTTTGATAAAGAAGTAGGCCAAATTGTACGGCTTTTCGACAGCTATACAATACAACATGTGAGCAAGGCTAGCCGGGAGATGGTCCCGGTGACCTCCAGTACCAAACGCATTCTCACGAATGAGTTCTTCCCAACGCTTCATGTGAGGGCTTAATTCTTTGAGGAGAAGTTGGTATGGAGAGATTTGAACGTTTTTGGATTTTATTTTTAGACTTGTGGTGGCACGATCTATACCAAGGACTTGACGAATTTCGTCAGGATGAGGAATTTCGTCGAGATAGGGACCGAAGGTTGGTCGATAGCGATTAAGAGATTCGAGGTCCCACTCGTTTGAGAAAACGGCTTGACCTCTAAATGGAATTTGGAGGATATGACCAAATTGTTCGAGAGTTAGGGTGATAAATTCATTTTGAATCATGAAAGAGATGGTGATGAAACCAAGATCATTGGTTTGGACGGTGACTTGGCTATAGAAATCCATTATGAAGCGAGGAATGATAGGTTCATTTATTTCATAAAGACAATTGAAGTTGATGCTTGAAAACAAGCGATTTATGTACTCGGATTGAGCAAAAGCAAGATCTACTACACGTCCCTCATGAATATTTCTATCTTCAATTTGACGATAGATAAGTCCAATGGAAGGAGATGTGGTAGGGAGTTGGGAAACTTTAGGAATGTAGTTTTTAGTGTGAGAAAGATCTCCGGTAGTTACTTTGGGCATTTTCACCTAAACACATCAACAATACAAAAAGACCAAAATAAATATAAAGAATGATAAAAGTATATGTTAATTGTTAAGGCTTATGTTGGAACGCAAACATACTTCGTTACTAATCCTAAGAAGTAGATTGCCATGTTCCTTAATACTGTTTTTAACTCGTTCTAAATATACTTTACGATGTTTAATGAGTAGTTATGGACAAATCCAAACGCCCCTTTAAACATCTTAATATATCATGAAATTTACTAGATTTACATTAGATTGTAAAACTAGCTATTTCTTGCGAGTTTCTCATGCATGTGATTTACTTTTGAAAAAGATGGTTTGTATTTTTACTTAAAAATGTCATTTTTAGTAATAAACCAAACGCTTCCTTAACTAGTGACTTATACCTCTAGTATGTCAATATATATATGAATTATATATCTTGACGAGTTCGATTAACAATTTTAAGGTTTATAATTATAACAAAGTTTTATAAAAATTATAATGACTATGTTTCGATATTATTTGGACATAATCCAAACACCCCTATATTGTGAACCAATATAATTTTTCTTAGTCGCGAAAATGTAATTTCAAGTTTTACAAGTTACTCAAGTATAATGTGATTAGTTTTAACACGTTTTCAAATCATTATTCAACAATAAGTTTACTAAAAATTTTGAAAAGGAGTGTATGAAATTTTTCAAAATTTTTTGACATGATAGTTTATAATAACTAGTTTCTAGTGTTGATCAATCATCCTAATCCTAGGGGAAGCATTTGGTTATGAAGTTTTAAGGCTTAATTCGAAAGAAATTATGAAATTTGACGAATTTTATAAAACATGCATAATCATGAGTATGATCAAATAAGATGAAATTAGATGAAATGTGTTATGAAAAACTTACAATATGTAAAGGTGATTGTGTTAGATGAATTTGCCCTTTGCAAATTAACCCGAATTATGTGAGTTGGAAGTGATTTGAGAGGTTTTTGGGTTTATGTTTTCGTCACAGCAAAAGCAGTGGAAGGGGGGTTAAAAATGTGGAGTGTTTGGCAAAAAGAAAAAGGAGAAAAAAGAATTTGAACAATCAGATGGCCGGCTCCCTTAAACATTAAGGGGGCCGCCCTTCATTTGGCTGCCGGTCCCCTTAAACATTAAGGGGGCCGCCCTCCAAAATTCGATTTTTGTGATTTTGGGTTCTGGAAAGAGCAGAAAATTATTCATATGTATGTATTAGATTTATATTTAATCAAAAATACGTTGGAGGGTATTCGCACGAAAGGAATTACTTGACACTTTTAATCGACAATTTGCCAATTAAATTTTCTTGATCGTTTCGGATGAAATTTATCAAGTTGTCAAGTACACGAGAACGTTGTGGAAGGTTAATAAGTATATGTATATATATAAATATATATGTATGTAGTATGGGCTTATAAGACGAGAATAAAGGAAGGAGACGAATGCAACGGAAGCCGGGAGTTTGTTTCATCCATAGATTTTTCGACTCATCTCTCTTCATCAGCATGAGTGTTGTTGAACAATAAAGTTCAATAAGGCATGTGGGGAAAAGAAAAGGTTCGTAAACGAACAATTTCTAGTTCTAGAAAATCAACAAATGAGTTTTCTAGGTTATAAGATCCTAGATATAACTACGTATATATATATATATATATATATATATATATATATATATATATATATATATATATATATATATATAGTATAAGTAAATAAGTATATATATGTATAGAAGCAAAGACTAGAGAGAATAATGAACCAATCAAAATCACATAAAAGCTAGATACTAAACTAAGCATGTATTTGTTTACAAGGAAATAAAAGGAAATGTGTACCTTTCGTCTTCAATGCGTTAAACTTCAAAATCTTCAAAGGAAAGTCCGAACACGAGGTGACATCAAAGATTTCCATGTATGAATGGCGAAAGTTTTCACGTTGGTCCCCATGGTCTTATTTGACCAAAGTTGTTTGTCCCGAACATGTTATGTATTTGACTTGGGTGCATATATGGTGGAAACATTCCCCATGGATTGAAGTTCCACATTTGTTGATTATTGTTAAAGTTTTGTCTACTTTGGTTTACTCTTGATTGAGGTGTTTTAGGTCGAGGGTAAGAATTATTTGGTTTCCTAGGTGGTGGTGTTTTAGATCTTGTTTTAGTTTTGGACGATCCTACTTCGGTTTTTAAAGATGGTTTATAAAATGGTTTTATTTCTTCATTACTAGCTAGATGTATTTTCTTATCATTTATGAGTATATACTCAGGATTAGGTTTTGAAGGTTTTAGTTCCTTAAGTTCGCTTTCAAATTTAACATTTTTAACTTCACTTGTTGAGGCTTCGGTTGAGTTGAAACCTAGACCGGTTTTTTCTCCGGATATTCTTTGTAAACTTATAATTTTACTAAGTGAGTTACTACTATTTTCAAATTTATCAAGTTTACAAATTTCTTCCTTAAGTTTGTTGTTTTCACTTCTAAGTACTTGACATGATTTACATTCTTCAAAAGTTTCTTTACCTTTCTCAAGTTGATGTATTTTAATTTTTAGTTCAAGTACTTCATTTTCTAATTGGTTATTTATGTATTTTAGTGATTTGTTTTTAGCCATAACTTGTTGTCCTAGTTTGCATAATCTATTGTATTCACTATCTAAGTCTTTTTCATTTAATGATAAATTTTCATCACTAAAATATTCAGTTTCGGAACGTACCTCACTTGATGTTTTAGCCATGAGACACTTTTCTTCCTTTGTTGTTTCTTTCTTATCTTCATCGCTATCACTCCAGGCACCTCCAACAAATGCTCTTTGATTTTGATCTCTTGTCATCATTGGACATTTTCCAATAAGGTGATTCGGATCACCACACTTGAAACATTTTCTTTCATTCTTGCTATACTTGTCATCATTATTCTTTTGAGATGTTCTTCTTTCATCGTGTGGTTGTCTAACGAATCTTCCTCACCTTTTGAAGAATTTCTTGAAATCTCTTACGGCCATGGCATATTCTTCGTCTTCGCTTTCGGAAGATGAGCTATCTTCATTGTTGGATTCCTTTCTAGCTTTCAAGGCGATTGACTTGCTTTGCTCTCGTTTCCCTTTAACCATTTCGGAGTCCTTCTTTATTATAGCTTCGTAGACTTTTAAATTACCAATTAATTCATCAAGTTGCAGCGTTGACAAATTCTTCGATTCTTCAATAGCCGTGACTTTAGCTCGCCATTTTGGGTGAAGAGCTCTAAGAAACTTCCTAACAAAATTCTTACTAGAGAAATTCTCATCAAGTGCTTTTAAACTTGTGATTATGGTGTTAAATCTAGCAAAAGCATTATCAATTGATTCCTCTTCCAGAATCGTGAATTGCTCATATTGTTGAACAAGTAGATCTATTTTGTTATCTTTGACTTGATTATTACCTTGGTGGGTTATTAATAAAGAGTTCCAAATTTCTTTTGCGGTTTCACACATAAAGATCCTTTCGTACTCTTTACGTGATAGCGCATTGTAAATAACCATTTTTGCTTCATTATTTTTAGCAAGTTTTCTTTTTAAATCATCATTTTGTTTTTCAAAAGGTACGATTTCATCTTTCTTAGTTTCGGGGTTATTTTGAATAGGTAAAAAATCACCATTGGTAATAATATGCCAAAGATCTAGATCTTTTGATTTCACATAAGTTTCGAATTGATTTTTCCAATATAAAAATCCATCACTTTCAAATAGTGGTGGTCTTTGCATAGATTGCCCTTCTAAATATTTTTCAGATTCCATAGATCGTTACAAGTTTTAAAATACAATATATTTTAAAGATCTTGCTAGACGTGGCTCCTGATATCAATTGTGGAAAACTAGAAGGGGGGTTGAATAGTTTTACGTCCTTTTAAATTTATAAACACAAGTTTGTTTTAAAAACTTCGATTCTAGTTTATGTGAATTCAATACTTGCACTATATGAACAATTGTATGGTAACTAACTAACAAAACTAATATAGTAAAGGTAAATAAATAAGTAATGAGAAGAGTTAGAAAGATCAAACCACAACACAAGGATTTATAGTGGTTCGGCTACAAGGACACCTTCCTTGTTCCTACTCCACTCCCCGAGTCACCTACTCGAGAGTTTTCTTCACTATGTCAACAAACTCCCTTTTGGCGGAGAAAACCTTACACACCAATTTACACACCACACAACTTCACAACTTGATCATGCCTTCTACACAACTTCTTCACACCAATAAACTACACGCCAATCTTCTTCACAACTATTTTCTACACACCAATCTTCTACTTCACACCTATCTTCACAACTATCCTATTTCACTACTTATCAACTTCTATTATCTACACAACTAATCACAAGCACAACACAATATTCACAAATGAATATATATATATATATATATATATATATATATATATATATATATATATATATATATATATATATACACACACTATGCACAACTATTCTTCAACGCCTCTTGAGCTTGGTTGTAGAGAGAGTGTTCTTCTTTTGCACTTTGAATGAGAATGGATGATTAGGGATTGAATCACTTGAAACAAGGATTAATATACTAGTGATCAAAGGGTTTTAGAGGATGTTTAGAGAGTTATAGATCTGAAAATTTCGTGCAAAAGCTAGGGAAAAATTCCAGAATTAAGGTGGTATTTATAGGAGAAGAATTCTGACAGTTTCTGACAGGGGAGCCTGGCTAATCATGGCCGGCCCCCTTAAAATTAAGGGGACCGCCCCTTATAATTAAGGGGGCCGCCCAACTGTAACGGCCAGAAAACTTGTCTTTTAGTGGGGAAAGTTTATTTGGTGAAAAACTAACTGATTTTGGTTAAATATTTGAAATCATATATTTAGTATGATTAAAACATTTTTCTTTATTACCAAAAGTGTTTTTCAAAAATATATAATATGTTTATATGATTAAATAAACTTTGTGTTAATTAATTAACTACCCCTTTGATCATGAGATGTATTAAGCACTTGTTTATCCATACCTTAAGTGATTAAGTTAGATATAGTGATATAAACTAGCTTAATACTTGTTTACGTAGTAATTATACCATTGACGATTTTACATTTTGTGATCGTCAAAATATAGAGATATCGAAAGATATGAATAACGTTTTCACACATTATTTATGTCAACACATAATCGATGGCAACTAAAATGTATTCGTTATCCCCTGAAGATGGAAAGGGTCCCATGAAGTCAATTCCCCAAACATCGAAGACTCACATACTTGTATAAAATTCTGAGGCGCTTCATCCCTATGTGATATGTTCCCGGCCCGTTGATATGCATCGCATGCCTGTACCATTTCTTTGACATCACGAAAAATTGTGGCCAATAGAATCCCGCGTCGAAAATCTTTCGGGCGGTGGTGCTTATCCCATGATGCCCTCCAGAGGGACCAGAGTGACATTCCCTCATAATCTTTACTGCCTCACTTTCCGAAACACAACGTCTTCTAATTTGGTCAGGACACCTTCGGAATAAAAATGGTTCATCCCAAAAGTAGTATTTTAACTGAGAAAAGAACCTTTTTCTTTCGTATCTAGTCAGGTGTTCAGGAACGATTCTGCTTGCGAGATAATTGGCAAAATCGGCGTACCAAGGCTCCAAATCAATCATTAACATGAGTTGTTCATCAGGAAATGAATCCCTAATCTAACTTCTATCGTGTTTATCCAAGGGGTTTTCAAGACGAGATAAATGATCTGCGGCCAGATTTTCTGCCCCCCTCTTATCACGAATCTCAACATCAAATTCTTGTAGCAATAAGATCCACCGAATTAGTCGTGGCTTAGCATCCTGCTTAGCAAAAAGATATCGAAGAGCCGAGTGATCAGTGAAAACGACTGTCTTTGAAAGGACAAGATATTGCCGGAATTTGTCGAATGCGAACACTACGGCTAATAATTCCTTTTCGGTGGTGGAGTAATTCTCTTGAGCGGGATTCATGGTTTTGCTAGCATAGTAAATAGGTTGGAAAAGCTTGTCACGACGTTGGCCCAATACAGCCCCGACAGCGAAATCGCTAACGTCACACATGATTTCAAACGGTAACTCCCAGTTGGGTGTAATCATGATTGGAGCTTGTGTGAGCTCCTTTTTTAAGAGATCGAATGCATCCTTGCATTCTTGGGAAAAATTGAACGGAGCATCCTTCATAAGCAATTGAGTCATTGGCCGAGCTATTTTGGAGAAGTCTTTGATGAATCTCCGATAAAACCCGGCGTGCCCCAAGAAGCTGCGTATTGCTTTAACAGTCGTGGGGTATGATAACTTAGATATAGCTTCAACTTTAGCTTGGTCCACCTCTATCCCGTTCCCTGAGATCTTATGCCCTAACACAATCCCTTCTTTCACCATGAAATGACACTTTTCCCAGTTTAACACCAAGTTAGTTTCCTCACAACGTATAAGCATCTTTTCTAGATTAGCAAGACAGCGGTCGAAGGAGTCCCCGAAGACCGAAAAGTCGTCCATGAACACTTCCATGCTGTCTTCCATAAGTTCGTGAAAGATTGAGGTCATGCATCGTTGGAAAGTGGCGGGGGCATTACATAGCCCAAAAGGCAACCTTTTGTAGGCAAATGTTCCATAAGGGCAAGTAAACGTGGTCTTTTCTTGGTCCTCAGGTGCTATGGGAATTTGAAAATACCCTGAGAATCCATCCAAGAAGCAATAGTACTCGTGTCCAGAAAATCTCTCTAACATTTGGTCAATGAATGGCAAGGGAAAGTGATCTTTCCTCGTGGCATCATTGAGCTTTCGATAGTCAATGCATACCCGCCATCCAGTGACCGTTCTCTGGGGCACCATCTCACCCTTGTCATTCTTAACTACAGTCATTCCACCCTTCTTAGGTACAACCTGTACAGGACTGACCCATGGGCTATCCGAGATTGGGTAGATCAATCCTGCATCCAGAAGTTTGATGACTTCTTTCTTTACTACTTCCTTAATGTTGGGATTCACCCGCCTCTGGGGTTGCACGGTAGGTTTATAATCTTCTTCCATGAGAATCTTATGTGTGCAAAAAGTTGAGTCAATCCCCTTAATGTCGGCTACACTCCATGCGAGCACTCCCTTATATTTCTTTAGGACCTCTAAGAGTTTACCTTTTTGTTCATGTTCCAGGGAAGAGTTTATGATTACCGGCAGTTGGTCCTCTCCCTGAAGGAAGGCATACTCTAAATGGTTAGGAAGCTCCTTAAGATCTAACTCAGGAGGTTCGATAATAGAAGGCTTAAGCTTGTTTTCGGGCTTTCGGAGCTCGAGATGCTCCGTTGCCTCTTGTCTAAGGTAGAAGGAGACTGCACCAACATCCTCCATCTTTTCCACCTCTAGCAAAGGCAAAAAACTCTCGTCCCGTAGCCAGCCTTCCTCGATTTGTTCATCAACACAGCTATCAATTACATCGGTGAGTTCATCGACCTCCCCAATGAAATAGAGCAGGTTAGCTGCTTCGAGAGAGAGATCCATAGAGTCCTTAATGTCGAAGGTTGTGCTATCGGTTCCCACTCGCAAGGTTAACTTGCCGTCATAAACATCAATGACTGCATGAGCGGTAGCAAGAAATGGTCTCCCTAAGATGATGGGTACCAAGTCATCCTCCTCCATATCTAGGATTACGAAGTCGACCGGGAATTTGAATTTCCCAACTTTGACTAGCACATTCTCGCATATCCCTACGGGGTACTTGACTGATCTATCGGCTAGTTGGATGTTCATACGGGTAGGCTTTAATCCAGAGTATCCTAATTTAAGGAACATAGAGTGAGGCATGAGGTTGATACTCGCCCCCAAATCGGCAAAAGCATTCTTTATTGATAGAGATCCTATGGAGCAAGGCAAGGTGAAGCTGCCTGGATCGTCTACCTTTTTTGGTAGCCCTCGATGGGTCACCACTGAGCATTCTTCCCCCAGGGTCACAAGACCCTCAAGTTTCTTTCGGTTAGCGAGTAATTTTTTAAAGTATGCGCTATACTTTGGCATGTGATAGCAAGCATCAAGGAGGGGTATGGTGACTACTGAGTCTTTTAGGTATGACAAGAATCTTTTATTATCATTCTCAATTTTCTGGTTCTTTAATCGAGATGGGAATGGGATTCTCACAGGTTGGTTAGGTAGGGTTGATGGGGAAGAGGTCGTCACGGGAGGTTGGTTGGGAGTCTCGCTGCCTACATCCTCCTCCTCCTCGCGAGGCTTGTTTGGATCGGGAGTGATGGGGGATGAGCTTGGGTAAGGGGGTCCTTGGTTGTTGTTCCAGCTCGAGTGGTTATCGTGAGCATGGGGTATTTTTTGCTTACTGATGGCATTTCAAGGTTATCGAGGGCTGAGTTAAGCTTGTTGAAAAATTCTCCAATGTCATTCTGCTGCTCGTCAACAAGTTCATTAAGACCTTTCAATTGCAAGCATTTTTCTTGAGTGAAGTGACCAAGGTCATCTTCAAAAGTGCTCCTGATTTCGAATTCAGGACCTTCCTCTCTTTCTTTTCTTTTTACCAGATTTCCCCAGAGGGTGTAATCGTCATTTTGGTAAAAAGGCAAAAGGGAGGGATCAACATAGATGTCACCTCCTGACAAGCATGCATGTTCAGTCGTGGCTGCTCCTCCACATTCTTCTACCTCATGCGGGCCCCCACAGTAGTCGCATATTAAGTAAGGATTCGAAAGTTGTTTAGGTAACTGCGACCCAGCTAGGTACTTCATTCTTTTGTGAATTTTTCTCAACCGATCTGAAGTGATTTCAGAAATGCTGACAGTCGACTCAGGTTCATCCCAAGTGTCATCCTGGTCTTGAGCATATTCTTCAATCCTATCCCATCCTTCTTCGGCACTAAGATTGGCTAATCTCCCTTTTCTAGATTGGTTGATTCCGTTCCGATCATTAGAGGAGACATTGTCGTAGAAGATTTGGACCAAAAGCCAAAGTTCGATGCCATGATGGGGAACTTGTCTTATTAAATCCTTAAATCTAATCCAAGATTTATGGAAGGGTTCGTCCTTCCCTTTTCGGAAACGGAGGATCCTATCTCTAAACACTGAGGTTTTTCCAGGTGGAAAGAACTTCTCATAGAACTTGGATATAAGTTGCTCCCATGTGAAAATAGATTCAGAAGGGAGTTTATCATACCACTCTTGGGCTTTTTCATATAGGGTGAAAGGAAAGAATCGTAATCGGGACGTGTCTCTAGTAGCCCCATCCGTATGGAAGGTGTCTACTATTTTCAAGAAGTCTTTAATGTGTTGAATTGGATCTTCCTTATCTAATCCACAAAACTTACACACACTTTGGACAAGCCAAACATCGTTCGCACGCAAGACCTCGTTGGTGTGTTCGTTTGGGTAGACTATGGCATTTGAGAAGCCACGAGGGGTTGGGGAGGACTAGTCCTTAAGGCGCTTAGGAGTAGGAGTTGCGGGGGTACTCATCTCGTTGTTGGGTTTGGAGCTAGGGGTTGTAACGTGATTTTCTGAATTTTCTTCAGAAAGGGGTGCATCAAAATCGATGGCAACGCTAGATGGTTCAGGAGTTGAGTGAGATTGTCTTAATCTACGCATTTCTCTTTCGGGTTCTGCATAAGGCAAGACAAGGTTTCTAAAGGAACTACGACTTCTAGTGATCCTAAGGTTAGAGGATTCGTCGGTTGCCATGATGGCAGGTGGTGAAGAGTTACAAACAAAAACACAAAGAAGTAAGATAGACTAAAGAAAACCTAAAAATAAAAATAAAATCTTACTAGAACGGAATCTAGTAAGTAGACCTAATAAAAAGAGATTCTAACCTAGACAATAACTATTCCCCGGGCTGCGGCGCCAAAAACTTGATGCGTGGGGATTGCACCAGGCTTTACCTCTCAAGGGATCTCGAGAAGCTTACAACCCCCACCAGGCAGTGTACCTGATCGTTGTAGTATAGTATAGTGACAAATACCGGGGGATTGATCGTTCAGCTAGGAATAGTGTCGCTAGGATTAGAAAACCTAAATACTAGTTCTAGAGATGAAGGATGATTATTTTTTGTATTTTTATATTTTTTTAGAAAGCAAGTAATAATCTCGGGTTTTGAAGGATATGGGCGGAATTAGTTGCTAGTCAACTAACCCAATACTAAAGATGCAATCAAAATAAAATACTAAAAATGAAATTAAACTAATTTAAACTAAGGTTGTGAGCAATAAGTGGAGAAATGTGTTTACTTAGATTTCACTACTCCCTAGATATCTTTTACACGTTAATTACTTGTTATAGTTGCGTGGATGACGGATTGTATTCCTTAATACCATTCATGGGGTGGCGTACTTAACTCCCCAATCCTATGAGTGCCTACTTCACTCCTATGTCGAGCCGACTAAGAAGCTCCTAACATGGGATCATTAGAATTTACTCATGCATTAAATACAACCAATAAAACCTAGTACACATCGGTTCATGTTTCATAAGACGTTCAAGCATGTTACCATTTGGAGATCTACCAGTTTTCTTAAGCCTAACATTGAAATCATTCATCAAATACAACCATAAACAAGTAATCAAGACATAATCAACATCTAGGTGTCATTAGATCTAAGCAAACACAAGATAAATCTAGCCTAGCATGGTAGAATCAAGACAAGCACAAGATATAGACAACCAACACATAGACATATTGATTGAGTTAAAAGAACACTTATCTCAATTACACATGTAAGGGTTCAAGGGCTGAAAACCCTTGAAAAACCTGTAAAATTCGTATATGGTTCGGCCTTAGGGTTTCTCCAAACTTGTTCCTCTTTAATGAATGAAAATTAGAAAATTATATATAGAAAATAGAGGCTGACGGTGTCACGAACAATCTTGTGACGCCGTCATCTCACCGCCAAAAGAATCCTCGGACTTCCTTGATCTACATCTGACGCCGTCATGTATTAAGTTTTTCCAGGCCGTCACGTATTTAACTCTTGACGCTCTTCCTTGTGACGCCTTCATTTCTGTACTGGGCCGTCATGATTTTTACTCTTGACGCCGTCAGGAAAATGCTCTTGACGCCGTCACACACTGTTCCCAGCTTGGAAAATTAGGTCTTTGGCATTTTCTTCACTTTTATGCTCCAAAAACGTCCGAATTGCTTCCTTTTCCAGATTTCACTCCCAAAGTACCTAAAATCACAAAAGGAACGATTTAGGGCAATATTTGATCAAATAAATTCAATTCCGGGCTTAAATGACCCCCTAAAAGTGGTTCATTTTTCGCCTCATCATTATTGCAGCATAATTCTTCACAAATCTTCTATAATAACCTGTGAGACCAAGGAACCCTCTTAACTTCTTAAGGTTCACAGGTATAGGCCACTCTTGTAATGCTTTGATCTTAGAAGGCTCAGTAGAAACACCCATTCCAGATATAACATGACCTAAGTACTCCACTTGATCTGTTCCAAACACACACTTACTTGCTTTAGCAAACAACTCATGTGATTTCATAGTACTTAAGACCAATTCCAAATGCTGCGCATGTTCTTCCATTGTCTTACTGAACACCAAAATGTCATCAAAGAATACCAATACAAACTTCCTAAGGTAAGCTGCAAATACCTCATTCATAAGAGCTTGAAAGGATGAAGGAGCATTAGTCAAACCAAAGGGCATCACAAGAAATTCATAATGACCTTGATGTGTTCTAAAAGCTGTTTTGTGTATATCTTCTTCACACATTCTGATTTGATGATAACCTGATCTCAAGTCCAGTTTAGTAAAAACTTTTGCCCCATACAACTCATCAATAAGCTCTTCAATAATTGGAATAGGAAACTTATCCTTCACAGTTTGCTTATTCAATTCTCTGTAATCCACACACATTCTCCATGATCCATCTTTTTTCTTAACCATCACAATGGGTGAAGAAAATGGACTGTGACTACTTCTAATGACTCCACTGTCAAGCAATTCTTTTACCATCTCTTCAATAGCATCCTTCTGAGTAGGAGGATGTCTATATGGCCTGATGTTGATAGGAGAGGTGTTATCCTTCAAGGGTATTCTATGATCATGTGTTCTGTTTGGAGGTAGACCTTTTGGAACAGCAAACACACTCTCATATTTTTCCAACAACAACTTCACTTTAGTTTCCACATTTTCAACATTGGAACTCTTACATTCAGCTTGTAATCCACTGTTTGGGTACACACACAGCCATAGAGTACAAACCAGCATGTCCCACATTTACTTCTTTGCTCAATTTCTTACCATCCATCCACTTAATCATTGGTTGTGAAGTACCAGTAATGACTATTTTTTTACCCTTGTGCACAAACTGCATTCTTAGCTTTAAAAAATTACACAAAACATCTCCCAATGTTGACAACCATTGCATTCCTAAAACCATCTCACACCCACCTAAAGGTAGTAACATCACATCAGTTTGAAACATTTCACCCTGCATTTGCCACACAAAACCTTTGCACTCTTGTCTGCTAATAAGGCTGTTACTTCCAGGTATTGAAACTTGTAAAGGATAGGTTTGCTTCAATTGACAACCCATTTGTTTTGCAGTGTTAGTATCCAGAAAATTATGTGTGCTACCAGTATCAACCAAAATATTGAGAGGTTGGCCATTGAATTGTCCAGTAATCCTCATGGTGTGATAAGTGTTGATTCCAGATAAAGCATTCAGTGAGATTTGGGGTTGTATAGGCATAACAAACTCATTATTACACTCCTGATGTTCCTCTTGCACAACTACATCCTCATTATCCACATGTCCAAACACCCCTTCAGAACATTGTAATTCTACCTCATCTTCCAATTGCATCATATCATCTTTTTCTACCACAATTTCTAGTGAAAACAACTGTCCACTACACTTATGACCAAGCACATATTTGCTATCACAGTAAAAACATTGATTCTTTGCCCTTTTTTCTGCCATTTCTTTCTGAGTCAATCTATAAGGTCTATTACCCACATTTTTTTACTAATGGTGCATTATGACCAACCACATTAACAGGCTTTTATGGATCATACACATTCTTATTAGGCACATATTTTGTAACAATTTGTGAAGGTTGTGAATACCTTGGTTTGAGAGCAGCATTCGTGGCTTCTTGCAACTTAGCCATAGCAAATACATCTGGCAAAGTTCTCAAGTTGAACATTCTCAATGGCAAACTGATTTCTTTCTTCAATCCACCCATGAATAAACTCACAGCATATGATTCAGACAAATCAACCCTATTCAAGATCACTTCAAACAAATCTTGATACTGTTGCACTGAACCATCTTGTCTCAAATTCTTTAAGTCCACCATTGGGTCCTCATAAACTGATCCAAACCTTTGCAATACCTCTGATTCATACAACTCCCAAGAAGTACCATCACCATTTCTCCTGATGTACTGTTCATGCCAATTCAAAGCCTTCTCATAAAGTTGCATTGAAGCAATTTCTATTTTCATCTCATCCAAGATCCCCTCAATCTTGAAAAACTGTTTACATCTAAACAACCACCCTTTCACATCCTCTCCACTAAATCTTGGAAACTCAATCTTACCCATTCTTCCATATTGTGTTCCTCTGTTATGGCTTGTTCCCTCACCAGCCATCAAATTTTGCAAGGCAGTGTTTAAAGCCTGATTTTGTGCCAACAAATCACTCACATTTGTATGTAAAGCCTCCACAGCTGCCGGTAATGATTCAACAGTCACTGGTGGTGGTTGCAACACACCAGCTCTTGTATTAACTACCATTTTATGTTTTCTTGATTTATGAAAGAAAACAGAGTATCCACCAATTTCTAGTAATATTACCACTCAACAACAATGATTTCTCACTGACCAAATGTGATAATGAATACTAGAACTGTTCTGGGTCACTCAATCCAACTGCTGCTTGCCAGCTTGTTCAAGATAAGAAAATTTAACGAGAATTTCGGCTTATCTTGTGGTCGTACAGTTGATTGACACTAACCAAATGAAAACAGAACAGTGAAATCAGTGGTGGCTGATTTCTAAACCGGAATCTTGGTTTCTTACCGGAATTACGCTGGAGAAGATAACCGGAATCAAGAAATGTCAGGGTAACACATCTTGAAGAACAATGGTGCCAAGAAAGGGCTCTAGATACCACTTGATATGAGTAGAATACAATTAACCAAGAATTATAACAGAATTAATGGCTAAATGGTAATTCTAGTAATAGAATGGAGGTTAGAGATGTAACAGAATTTGGTAACAGAAATGGGAGGTTAAAGAATAGAAGAAGATAGGTGAGATTGAAGAGGATAGAAAGAGAGATTAAAATAGGAAGTGATTATTATTCATTGATTGTGAAATGGAAATTACAACAACATTTAAAGGGAATTCTTGGTGGGAAAAGCTGTTAGTCCACAGAAGTGGAAATGTACACGTGTACCTCACATGACCAGCTATGCTAGGCATGTGCACCTCACGTGTCACTAACTGTTTTAACTAACAACTATTTCTGCAACATCTAGCTTACATCAGATGTAAATCCCATTAATCATGTTAATCATAAGATAAACACTTGAGCATAAACATAATATAAAGAAAATCTGTTGGAACTTTAATCTTCTACTCTTTCAGTTTGTTTGATGTGGGAAATACCTATTTGCTAATTTGTATGTTTAGGCATTTTAGGCTTCGGACCATTAGCCAGCGCATATATATGTACCGGTGTTCATATTTTATATTTGTTTACTCACTTCTTACTTTTGATATTGGAAAAAACTTGGTTGAATGTGGCACCTATAAGAGTAAAAAGTGTCCAATTGTGTAGTACGTAAAGCAATTCAAACCAATTAATCAAGCCAACGAAGAATTAAAGGTCATGGGTAGCTTGGACTGAGGAAATCCATTCAATCGAAAGATAACTTCACAACTTTCTACAAGGGTGTGTGACAAATACGAGTGCGCAAGGTTTACAAATGTTTAGGGCTTTAAACTTTAGCTCGTATACTAGTCGACTAGATCATCTAAGAACATCTCTAATGTTGGTACTAAAAGTGTCTTTTGCATTAATTTTTTGGTAAAATGTACAAAGAAACCTTCTTTAATGTTGTCACATCCCTTATCACTATCTTAGTGTAATGAATACTAAATCACCAATTATAGTGCTACAAGCCTACACTATATTGTGTTTGAATAGAAAATGTAGGTTATTGTTTTAACATGAAAAAACTAATCCCACATAGGACTCGCAATGAAACTTAGGGTGCGTTTGGTATGCTGGGAGGAATGACAATGGGTATGAGTTTGATAGTACTCAACTATGAAAGTTCCATTCCCCACTCTCTAGCCATATATGGAGTATGGAAAATAATGGACTTTCATAGTCATAGTTGTGGGCCCAGGAACCCTAAACAAACACCAACTATCACTTTCATAGTGATAGTTGATTTCCAAGAATGGGTACCAAACGCACCCTTACATCCCTTTATAATGATTTCCACAATTGGCTAACGAGTAATTGAAGTCCACGATAATGGACTTAGTGGTTGATTTTAGGTTTAATTATGTTTAATTGGGTTTAATAATAAAGATTATTAAATGGTCAAAAGATGGATTCTTGGCTTAAATTGAAAATTTTGGATTTAATTTTGACCGTTAGTCCCTATACTTTGCTCAGATTTCATACGACATTCAAAAACGTGAATATTTTCGTTTTGAATCCAAAATCAAGAATATATTACGCCGCTAGTTTAAAATCTTGACGGTCGTTAGATTTCTCAGTTATCTCAGTCCTCACGTACATTCCACACGAGAGCAATTTCGTCCGATCACTTTTTTGTACTTTCCCCACACACCACCTTACATCAGTCATGACTTTTCAGTTTCTTCCTATCCACACACGTGTACATGCTTTTACCAATCTCGATACATCTATAGTAAATCTCGATTGCATGCAAATCGTATTCCACAATATTTTCTTGTTTCAGTCAAATAGTTCCATCACTCCTTCTCTGTACTCAACTTTTCTTTTATCAATCCTTTCTTTTTCACTCTTATTTATTTATTTCTTCTTCCCAAACGCTCCGAAAAAAAATGGTCCAGTGTTGGTGTGGATAAACCGCAGTAATTCGCACATCATGGAACAATCGAAATCCAGGACGTAGGTTCTATGGTTGTTGTGATTTATCGACTGGTACGAATCCCTCCATGTGTGCAAGATCAGTTAATCATCCCCGGTCTATTGAGGTCAAGGATGTTATCCAAGCTACATTAGATGATACAAGATGTGAAACTGCTAAAATGAGGAAATACTTGATCATAAGCTTTTTCTATTTTTATTTTTTATTTATTTATTTATTTATTTTTTTGCATGTGAAGTTGCAGTTGGGAAGAGAGTAGGTGATGGGTTATGATTTTATTTTGTTAATCAGATGTATTTCATCATCGGTGTAATTTTTTGCTGCTTATGAAATATTAGTTCAATGGTATCAAGCATTGATTCAGTTGTGAAATTTTCATTGTTATTGTTTTATGTCTTGGTTACATTATAAAGTTTACTTGTTAACTTTTAAATGGGTAAACATAAGTACTTGACCATTATCTCATTGGGTCAAGTTTGTGTATTATAATCTAACATAATGGTATTAAGCATGTTCAGTTTGCTTTGGTTAAAAATTGGAAGTTGAGTTTTGCACTAAACTGAAAAACAATGGTTTTTGCATATTGCAACCCAAGTGAATGGAACTTTTCAACCATGTTGACTTTATTTTTGTCAAAATAGTCATAAGAATTTGCATCTTTTCACTAGCATTATGCAGATGCAAACAATGGTTTTTGGATACTACAATCCAAATGAATGGAACTTTTAAACCATGTTGACTTTGTTTTTGTCAAAATAGTCATAAGAATTTGCATATTTTCAATTGCATTATGCAAGTCATTTGCACCAACAGAAAATTACCTAAACATGTAGAATATTAGTCATAAAAGCCTTTAATTGCATATTGTCAATGCAACAAGTTGCAATGACTTGAAAATTGCAATGGCCTAGTACCAAGTCTTAAACATAAATCCACATACACAAAAACAAATAAAAATAAGTCTTAAACATGTTCAAAAAGCTGACATAAGTTGCGAACTCCAATGTAATACTGCTCAAATGTTGTTTGGTGTATCAGGTCCAACTCTCTTACTAACTCCACCACCTCTATATGTGTCATTCCTTATTGCATGTCTGTTCCAACTTGGTGATCCAGGACTTCTGCTTCTTCTAGAAATTCCACTTTAACAGTTTGGAGTTGCATTAGGATGCCTTTGGCTTTCTATTGTAGCAGTCGATGCACCTGACCTTTGACCACTTTGATTTGTAGAAGGAGGAGTGTCATTTCCAGCAGTGTTGCTTCCACCTGCATTATCAACATTATCATTTACATTTGTAACAAATGATAAATAATTAAAACATAAAAAATAAAAACAACTTAATAAGACTAAGCATTCATTACCTTCTCTTGCAACAAAGGATGGTGAACCTTTTATGTAATCATCCAAACAAAACCTGACTTTCTTGCGAGGTCTAGGCTTACCAGATGAACCACCACCTTGACTTGTATTTTTTGAGCCAGAAGTTGTTGCACCACCTTGACCCTTACATGACTGTTTATTGTGACCCGGGTTTCCACAAGAAGAACATCTAATAGTTCTCCCTCTCCTACTCAACTTACCATTGCTAACACATGGTTTGTCCTCCAATTGTCCTTTGACTCTCTTCTTCTTAGGCCTACCAACTTGAGGGTGATAATGTGGATGAGTTAGTGTTGTAAGACATGGAGATTTCTTCCAGTCTGACCTCCCACTACATGGTTGTATCTTGAAACTGTAAACTTCTTTCCAAGTTTCTAACCAATAATACTTATCAACCCATCCCTCTGGTAGTGGTACAGGTTGGCCATTGACAGCCATATTCCAGTTTGTAGCAGCTGCATGCCTACAAGGAAAGCCTTAAATCTCCCATCTCCTACATGTACATCTTTTTGTTTCAACATCAACTACACATTGTTCCCCAAAAGATCTAGTAACCTGATACTTTTGATCCCCATTCCACATAACCTTATAATTACTAGCTACATTTTTTATTTTTGACATTATATTTGTGGCTTTAGGGGTTAGAGGACCAGGACATTTGTCAATGGCTTTCTGAACATTCACAATTCTTTTCATGCAGTATTCCCGGATGAACTCTAACAGAGTGATAATAGGTTTATCCCTACCAAGGATAAGCTTACCATTCAACACTTCACACATGTTATTCAGCAACACATTTGAATGAGCTCTTCCTACATACAGAAATAATATAATCTTGTAAGGAATTAATTGATTACATCATGATAATTAATTCATAAAAGTTAATCGAATTTACCTGAAAAGTGTGATCTGGACCAATGTTCTGGTGGAATCTTTGCTAACCAGTCATGTGCAGCCTCACTTAAGTCCTTAAGTTCTTTCATTGCAACCTCAAACTTAGTTACTATTGTCGTTGTAGCACACTTCCATAGCAGTTGCTTGTATGCAAGTCCATTCCATTGCTTTTTCATGTTTTCGGGGATATGCCTTAAGCAGAATCTATGTTCTGCACTTGGAAAAACTTCATTCATTGCTTGAACAACACCCTGTAATAAAATTTGAACTATTATAATATAGATAAAATAGTATAAAAGAAACCAATTCAATTTATACAACTGTATTGTACCTTTTGTCTATCTGATATGAAGGTAAAATGGGAGTTCTGGTGTAGATCTAGGTCATCCCCCAACATGTTTAAAAACCACACCCATGAATCTTTGCATTCAGCTTCAACAAGGGCATAAGCAACCGGATATATGCCATTGTTAGTATCAAGTCCAACAGTTGTTAACAATTGGCCAGGGAATGGGCCACTTATAAAAGCTCCATCCAACCCCAACAGTTCTCTTCTACTAGCTTTGAATCCTTTCTTTAATGTACCAAGACACACATATATTCTCCTGAATACTCTAGTAGGACAGTTATGATCTTCAGGCATTTCTACTTGACATTTCACTGTGGTTCCTGAATTTTGAGTCATCAACTCTTGAGCATAATCTCTTAGCAAAGCATATTGACACTTTTGATCACCCATTATCAATTTTTCAGCTGTAGCCTTGGCTCTGAATGCCTTCATTCTAGAAACATTTACTTCCCTTTCTTCTGAAGGGTATCTTGAACTGCTTTATTTGGGATGGCTAGATCCACAGAAACTTCATCCAAAAATTCGAAATGAAAAGAATTTGTAGTTGCAAGCTTTAATGTCCCATGTCTGATGTACACTTCAATAACCTTATGCTCAGCTATAAACGTTGATCGATGCTAAATAGTCAACTTAAATTAACCAAGTAAATGGTCAACAAAGTCAAACTCTCTAGACCAATACTCCGGTGATAGTATAGTGTGTCCCCGGGTCGTTATGTCCCAGCGAGATTGAAATGGTGCTTTGGGAATCATTTATGAGTGAGTGGCACTGAGGACAGTAGCCCAGATGATGTGGAATTGATATTGCTATTGTTATTATGGTATTTGTACACAGATATAATATTCACAAAAATCAGATACTCAGATATATGCACATATTCACAATCAGGATTCACGTAACAGGAAAAGTGGGGTTTTGGTATTTAACAAACTACAGGGGGTGCTTTTGACACTTTTTGAAACTTAAAAGTTTAAAAAGAAATTGAAAATAAAATTGGAATTATGAAAATGATTAAAATATTATTTAATTAATAAAACTATTTAAAATCTAAATTAAAACCTAATTTAAATTAACTAATAATTATAACTACTACAAATTAAACTTAAAATTTGCATAAACAATTTCTAAACTTAACTTAGAACTTGAAGAAAGTATAAAAAATAAAAAAAAAATATTTTTGTCTTTTTATGGGTTTTTTATAAATTAAAAACTATTTAACTTAATTAAACTAATTAAACTACTTTAAATTAATATTAATACTAAATTAACTTAGAAAATTATAAGAAAATTTATAAATTACTTAACCATCACTGGAATCCTACAAAATTATAAAAACTCTAAAAATTATGTTTTAAGATTGATCCACTAATTATTTACCTTTTAATTACTTTAATTCTAATTTAAACAATGAAAATAAGAAAAATGGAAAATGAACAGTAGAAATTCAAAATATATTTTCTAAAAATCTAATATACTATATTAAGGCTAGGAAAAATTTAAAAACTAAGTTTTACTTTATAAAAACTAAATATGATATTTAATACTTAATATTAATTAATAATTAAGAAAACTAGTATTAAATCTAATAAATACTAAAAGCAGAATAAAAATCTGAAAATTTTACTAAAAATACTTTACTATATAAGGTAATTAATAAAAATATAAAAATACTAAATACTTAATAAAAATCAAAAAATTAAAATTAAAATTAAATTGAATTAAATAGAAACTATCACTTAATTTAAACTTGGATTTTCTTGGATTTTCTTTTACAAACTAATTTTACTACTGAAAATGAAAAACTTTTATGAAAACACTTTGAAAAATAGCTTATTTATAAGCTATAAGCACCCCCTTTTGCTAGACAGTTCACTTATGTTGACTGTGTGGGCAAATAAGCTCAAATGGGTGTAGGTGGGGTCCACAATGATGGAAATGGGTACAAACTAGCTCAACAAACTTGAATAAGCTAAAAACAACAAGACTTGATCACAAATAAGCTGTTAAGGTCCAAATAAGCACTTTTGAAAACTAAAACTCAACTCAGAATGGGACAGACTTGAGAACTTATTCCAGGTAGGGTCCACTTATCTCTAGGTCAAACCAAGGGTCAAAGGAGGAAGCTTGGTAGGAGGGGGTTCAATGGTGCCAAGTATGGCAAGTGGGGCCCACTGAGGTGGTCACAAATCACCACCAAAGGTGGTGGTATGGTGGACTGTCTGCTGATGCAGGGCAAGTTTATTCCCTGCAGCCCTCTTTGGAGGGTTGTGGGGTCCACTAAGAAAATCAAAAAAATAAGACCAATGTGGGACTCAATAGGTGAGGTGGTAGACTTCAAATCCTAAAAAACTCAAACCCTAATTCCAACTACAAAATTCTAATAAATTCTTGCCATTTTGGGTAAAATCTGAGAAGTATGAATTTTGACTTTTGTAAAAACTTGGAACTTTGACTTTGGTTGATTTCTATTGGATCTAAATGACTGAATGTGATGTAATGGACTGTAATGAGACTAAATCTAACAATCTAAACTACTTATGAAGAGGTTTGATGAGAAATCACACTCAAAATCTTAACAGTGAACAAAAGTAAGGCATTCAAATTGGATTTTGACTTTTTAACTAATAGCTACTGATTTTTATTACACAACTAAGCTATTATAACCTAATGTACTATGTTTATGCAAGAAACAACAACAACAGTCAACCAGAACATATGGGAACATGCAGAACCAAACACCCCTTTACTTAACTGATTTTGAAATAAGCTTAACAAACTAAGATAAAAGCTATACCTATTAATTAAGAACTACTAATTATGCTAAAAGAAAGTAAAATGAACAGCTTTTAACTACTATTAAGTACTACGATTGAAATTTAAAAATGAAAAGTGAAATGCTTACAACTTTTGCACTCCTGCCAAATTCATGAACCAAGGACCACAACTCAAATCCTAACATCCCCCATGGGATTCTAACCCAGGGCCATCCAAGATACACCTTGCTCCAGCTGTGATATCCATGATCATGAATCTTTGACTTTTATTGACTTTTTGGTATTTTTGAATTTTTGATTACTAAGCTGCTTTTAATGATGACTAATAGCTTCAATAAGCTATATGGGAGCTTATATGAGCCTATAAGTCCATAACATTACACAGCAACAACTAATGAGCCTAATCAAAATCTTGAAATTGAAACAGAATTGCATAAGTTGAAAGAGTAATGGAAACTTGAAATTGATTGATTAAAATGAGTTACAATACACTTAGAAAGGTAAATGAACTGCTTAAAAGCTTAACATTACACTATGAATTCAAATTGCATAAAAACGACATAAATTAACTAAAAATTAACTAACTACTCTTCCTTGCTCCTCCTCTTTCTATTTATACTTGAAGATTAGGGTTCCATGATGTATCCTCATCATTTCCCACCTCTCTCTGGCTTCTTTGGTCCACTCTAAGGGTGCCACGTGTTTTTGGCGGGAATCTTTGCAATTTGATTTTGGTACTCAGACAAGGGGGTGGTGGCATTTAATGCTTGATGTGAGGTAGGTGTAGGGATGTGAGATGGTGATGTTGACAATGCAAGTGGTGGGTGGTGGTGGTGCTGGGCAATACCAGGCGAGAAGGAAGGGGTGGTTTGGCGGTTTTGGGGTGGTTTGACCGGTATTTGACCAGGGTCAATGTTTGACCCTGGATTATATAAAACGGGGTTGTGGGTGGGCTTAGTTTTGGGCTCAAAATAGGAAGGGTGGGCTTTTAGGATGGACTTGGACTATTGGTTTATTGAGTAGTATTATTAGTTAGTCCGGTTTGGTTTATGGTTTACACAAGGACCATTTTTGTAATTTTATGAAAGTTAGGGGGTAGGATTTGGCATGTTTTCAAATTGTTTCCAAGGGTATAATTTGCCAATCCATGAATAGTATAAGGTCCTTTTGATGATTTTTCAAATTTATTTCCACCAGGGACTGAAACCGTCAAACTTTCAAACTTCAGGGACCATTTGTGTAATTTTCACCAAACTTTCCACCAAGGACCAATCCTGTCATAAAAGGTTAGTGCAAGGATAAAATTTGTTTTTCTCAAAGTTTTTCATATCCCAGGGACCATTTTTGACAATTTTCAAAGTTCAGGGACTAAACTTGACATTTTGTGAAACTTTTGCACCAAAGGACTATTTGTGTAACTTTTTGATTTATAAGGAGCTTTGGTGACTTTTTCCAGTTTTTAGAATGACTAGGGACTAGATTTGACAACTTTTGAAAGATGAGGGACTGAAACTGCCAATTTTGCAAACTTTGTGCGTTTTTCATTTGTTTTTGATATTTTTGCATTTGAAACATGTAAAACACTTTCCTGGGATATTTTCACTATTTTGGTTCAATATTGAGTGTTTTTAGATGTTTTGGCAGCTCAGAAATGGTAAAAATGATGAGTATTTACACACTTATCAATCCCCCACACTAAAATATTGCTAGTCCCTAGCAATCTTTTGAGAAAAACCTGATGGATTTGAAATTCTCTTTACCAAAAGCCATCACTTCTGGAGTAGCCAGGTGTAAGAACTGTGGCACACCTGATAACCGTGTGATTTTGAGCAAACCACCAGCTGTCAACGGATTTGATTAGTCTTTACCAAAAGTCGTTTGCGTCTGGACTAGCCAGCATCTTTATGGACTAAGTCAACATCTTGGTGAGCTGATTACCAATTATGGATTTTCCACGGCCTTTACCACAAGCCATAATCTTGCGGGCTAGCCAACTCATTTGTTTTTTGGGAGTTGAGGAACCATACAATTTTTGGCAAATTGCAAGCCATCAACGGGTTTGAGATGTCTTTACCAAGAGCCGTTTGCTCTTGGACTAGCCAATCCCTTTGTCATTTAGACTTTAGCGGACTGATTACCACAAAAAAATTTGAAATAAAGTGAAAAAATTTTTGAAAAATTTAGGCCTAAAAATGGGGGTACTTAGAAAGTTTTGTGATAAAATTCGTAAGAATTCCCCCCCCCCCCCCCACACTAGAATTGAATATTGTCCTCAATATTCAAAGTCCCGGGTATTATGCCGAATCTTTGAACGGAAAAAGCTAATATTCGAATCTAACTGCGGAAATATCGATTTTATTTTTCACTTTATTTATCTGTACATATAAACATTTCTCATTTTTTTTTTTACATAGGACTTATATACATATTTACTTTTCAAACGGTGGGGGACGGCCACTCCCCCACACTAGGGTGGTAGAAAGTAGAAAGAAGTCAGAAATACGGGTGAAAACCCATATATGTTGCTAATTTTTGTTCACCAAGTCACTAGCTTGACTCGATCCCCGAATTCATTGGTCCATGGGGAAAGTTTGGAGATCCGGGACAACCATGGGTGGTATGTCTTCTCCAAAATAATGTTTCAATCGATGACCATTCACTTTGAAGTTGGGACCTTCGGGTTGAGATAACTCAACAGTCCCGTATGGATATACTTTAGCAATAGTGAATGGTCCAGTCCATCGGGTTTTTAATTTCCCCGAGAAGATCTTTAATCTTGAGTTGAAAAGAAGGACTCTGTCACTGACGTTGAAAACGCGGTTCTTAATTTTAGAGTCGTGAATCTTCTTTGTCTTTTCTTTGTAGATCAAAGAGTTCTCGTAGGCTTGATCACGAAGTTCGTTTAATTCATTGAGTTGAACCTTACGGTGATCACCCGCTTTATGAAGGTCGTAGTTAGCATGTTTCAAGGCCCAGTAGGTTTTGTGCTCGAGCTCGATCGGTAAATGACACGCCTCCCCGTATACAAGCTTGTATGGAGTACACCCAATGGGTGTTTTGTAAGCTGTACGGAAGGCCCAGAGTGCATCATCTAGTTTATCCGACCAGGAAGCACGGTTTTCACCTACTGTCCTCTCAAGAATCCTTTTTATACCACGGTTGGAAACCTCCACCTGCCCACTTGTTTGGGCATGATATGCGGTAGAAAGACGATGAGTAACACCGTACTTAAGCATGACTTTTGCAATTTGATCATTGCAAAAGTGAGTACCGCGATCACTAATGATGGCACGTGGAGTTCCAAAGCGAGCAAAGAGGGATTTCAAGAATTTCACAACAACTCGGGCATCGTTAGTGGGTAAGGCCTTAGCCTCAACCCATTTTGACAAATAGTCAACAGCCACGAGAATATACTTGTTTCCACGAGAGGATGGGAATGGCCCCATAAAATCAATGCCCCAGACGTCAAAGATTTCACAAACTTGAATAGCATTTTGTGGCATTTCGTTCTTTTGTGAAATATTCCCGTGACGCTGACAAGCATCACAGGCTTTTACTAACTCGTGGGCATCCTTATAGATCGTGGGCCAATAGAAACCGGAATCAAACACCTTTTTGGCGGTGTAGTTAGGACTATGGTGGCCCCCGGTGGGTCCAGCATGGCAAGCCTTGAGAATATCAGCGGCTTCCTGTCCGTATACACATCGCCTGATGACTTGATCGGCACAGATTTTGAAGAGGAAGGGGTCGTCCCAGAAGTAATGTTTGACGTCTTTGAAAAATTTGTTTTTCTGTTGGGACGTCATCCCCTTCACGATGAAGTTACCCGCATGATAATTTGCAAAGTCGGCAAACCATGGGGTAGTAGAGTCACCACGAAAAGCAACCGCACTGAGTGTCTCGAGAGGGAATGATTCATTTATTTCTTGTTTCTCGGACACATCTTGATGTGGGTTTTCTAATCGTGAGAGATGATCAGCTGCAAGGTTCTCGGCTCCCTTTTTATCACGGATAATGATATCAAATTCTTGGAGGAGGAGAACCCAACGGAGAAGTCTCGGCTTTGCATCTTGCTTTGCAAATAGGTACTTCAAAGCCGAGTGATCCGTATACACTATGCATTTGGTCAAGATTAAGTATGGCCGGAATTTCTCAAAGGCATACACCACAGCTAGGAGTTCCTTTTCAGTGGTGGTGTAATGACTTTGAGCCTCGGTCATAGTTTTACTTGCGTAGTGTATAGGCTGAAAGTATTTTGCTTTACGTTGCCCCAAGACCGCACCTATGGCAAAATCACTAGCATCGCACATAAGCTCAAAAGGGAGGTCCCAATCGGGGGCAACAAGAATCGGTGCCTCGGTAAGCTTTTTCTTTAATGTTTCAAAAGTTTCGATGCACTCAGGAGAGAAGATGAAAGGAGCATCCTTTTCGAGGAGATGGGTCATAGGCCGGGCAATCTTAGAGAAATCTTGGATAAACCTACGGTAGAAGCCGGCATGATCCAAAAAGCTCCTAACACCTTTTACGGTGGTGGGATGAGGTAATTTAGCAATGACATCGATTTTGGCTTTGTCAACCCCAATCCCGTTCTTTGAGATTTTATGGCCGAGGACTATGCCCTCTTTAACCATAAAGTGACTTTTCTCACAGTTGAGACTTAAATTCGTTTCTTTGCAACGTTTAAGCATCTGTTCCAAGTGGGAGAGACAGGTCTGGAATGAATCCCCGATGACTGAGAAGTCATCCATGAATACCTCCATGGTTTTCCCGATCATGTCGGAAAAAATAGACATCAGGCACCTCTGGAACGTGCCTGGAGCATTACATAAGCCGAAAGGCATACGTCTGTAAGCAAAAGTTCCGTAGGGGCATGTGAAGGTAGTCTTCTCTTGATCCTGGGGATCAATGGGGATTTGGAAGTAACCCAAAAAACCATCGAGGAAGCAGTAGTATTCATTCCCCGCAAGTCTTTCAAGCATCTGGTCCATATAAGGGAGAGGGAAATGGTCCTTACGGGTGGCTTCATTTAACTTTCGATAGTCAATACATACTCGCCAACCCGTGACCAAACGAGTTGGAATCAACTCGTTATCCTCGTTGGTGACAACGATAATGCCACCCTTTTTACGAACGCAATGAATTGGGCTAACCCAAGGACTGTCAGATATAGGGTAAATCAATCCCGCATCAAGAAGTTTTAGAACTTCTTGTTTGATAACTTTGTGGATTTTTGGATTTACCCTCCTCTGTTGTTGCACTGCTGGCTTAAAGTCATCCTCCATTAAGATTTTATGAGTACAAAAGTTCGGGCTTATGCCCTTAATGTCGGAGAGTTTCCAAGCGATTGCTTGTTTATGTGACTTAAGAACCTTTAGGAGTGCTGCCTTTTCCTCATCTTTTAAGTCCTTAGCAATAATGACGGGCAATTTATCATCACCCTCCAGAAATGCATATTCCAAATGAGGAGGCAAGTCCTTGAGCTCAACCTCGGGAAAGTCTTCAGTTATTTCAACATTTTTGACTTCCGCTTTATGAAGTAATTTTGGAATCAGAGAGGGTGAAGGATCGTCATTTAACAATCTTTCAAGGAGAAGAATGTCCCCCTCCGGGTCAAGATAGTTTTCATCAATCCCATCGGGGGTTGAGCTATCTTGAGCAAGAAAAGCCTCGAGCTCTTCCAGAAGGAAGTCACTTCCCTCAAACGGAGTGAGGGAAGGGGAAGAGTTGGAAATGATAGGATTATTCGTAGGAGTGGTACTGCCACTTGCTGAGAAACCAAGGACTTCTTGAGAAGACTCCTCAGACGCAACATCGATGATGTCAATTCGGTTAACCGTTTTAGCGTCATAATTGGAGGAGTATCTTGAAGTCTGATCAAGATTGAATGTGATAGCTTCACCATCAACACGTAGAGTGATTTCTTCTTCGAATACATCGATTAAAGCACGACCCGTTCTTAAGAATCCCCTCCCGAGAATGAGAGGGACTCGTGGGTCAGCATCGAAATCAACAATCACGAAATCTGCCGAAAAATGGAACTTTCCTACTTTCACGAAGATATCTTCGGCAATGCCGAGAGGACGAGATATGGTACGGTCTGCAAGCTCGAGAGTCATGCAGGTTGGAGTGAGAGCAGGAAGTGAGAGTCTTTTCCAGACTGTGTAAGGCATCAGGTTAATGCTTGTGCCAAGATCGGCCAAGGCAAAACATTCAACCATCCCCGGGAAAACACAAGGAATGAGAAATTTCCCGGGATCTCCAAGCTTTTCGGGAAGCTTTTTCAAAAGCACTGCTGAGCAATGCTCTTTAAGAGGAGTTTTTGCCATCTCACAAAGTTTTTCTTTGTTGCTTATCAGATTTTTGATTGTCGAAGCAAACTTAGGCATGAGAAGAAGAGCATCCGCGAAGCTAATATCAAAGTGTAATTCTTGGAAAATTTGATAAAATTTTTCCATCTGATGGTTAGCTTTCTCGCGGTTCTTTTGTTCATTCAAACGTGAAGGATATGGAATTGACGGCTTAGGATCATTCTTTGGGATTTCATCAGAACTCACAGGGGGATCAAATACAACTTTCGACTTATGAGTCGGGACCGGGACAACTTGTGGGTGGACGTTGTTGATACCTCCATTATTAGTAGGAAGTACCTTGTCCGTAGTAACCTCAGGTTCATGTTCCGCTACCTTAGTAGGAGGAGAAGAAGAGGTAGAAGGAATCGAGGGTCCATTGTATGATACCCCACTTCGGGTGGTGATCGCTTTGACATCGCCCCTCGGGTTAGCGATCGTGTTGCTTGGTAGTGTACCCGAGCCCGAGGGTCGATCATTTAAAGACTTCTGAAGCTCAGAGATCTTGCTGATCAATAACTGATTCGTTTCCTCTTGTGCTTTCATGAATTGTTTTAGCACTTCTTCGGAGGAAGACGAGGGTGGAACAACGTTTTGATTTTGAACAGGAGGATTTTGAACACGGTTGTTTTGAAAATTCCCTTGATTTTGATTGTTGTTACCCTGAAAATTGTTTCTCTGATTGAAATTACCCTGATTATAATTTCCTTGATTTTGGTTTCTTTGAAAATTTCCTTGAAAACCTTGATTTTGATTGCCATTTTGAAAATTGTTTTGATTAAACTGGCCTTGATTTTGACTCGGGTTTTGGAAATTTGAGTTTTGACCTTGGTTAAAATTCCGATTTGCGTTACGGTTTTGATTTTGGTTAAAACCTGGAGGTCCGAGAAAATTGTTGGAACGATAGCTTAAGAGATTACGGTCCCCTTGCGGTTGGTAAGAATTACCCCCCGTGTTGTAGGAACCGTGAGCAGCATAAACGTTCTCTTGAGGAAAGCCAGCAGTAGCTGGACACTCGGAATACAGATGAGGGCCCCCACAAGTTTCACAACTTCGGGCCACGGCTTTCACTTGCTGATTTTGAACCTGATTTTGCATCGTTTGGTTCATTCTCAACACAGCCGTAGAAATATCATCCATCTTTTTTGTAAGAGCGATTATTTCAGGAGATGATGATGAGGGAGTAACTGAATGACATGACGCATCCCTCTCCGCAGAGGAATCCCAAAAGTTATGGTGGGCAGTCATGTTCTCGATTAAGTCATAGCACTCCTCGGGATGCCTTTTCATAAAGGTCCCACCAGCAGCAGCATTGAGAATGTCTCGGTGCCTCAATGTCAGACCATTATAGAAGGTATCTATAATGGTAACTTGCAACATATTGTGGTTAGGGCACCGATCAATAGCTAGCTTATAACGCTCCCAAGCCTCAAAAAGAGACTCATCGGGACGTTGCCGGAAGTTGCTGATATCATTTCGTAACTTGGTAACCATGGATGGTGGAAAATATTTTGCTAAAAACTTGGTTACCATTTCATCAAAGGTACGAATAGAATTCTTTGAAAGTCGGTCAAACCATGCAGTGGCATGATGAGTGAGAGAATAGGGGAAGAGGTACAGCCGGAGGGCATCATCGGTGACACCATGTTGTTTCATGCTTTGGGTGACCGTGAGATATTTGTCAAGATGCTTATTGGCATCGTCACCCGGTAATCCGTGAAATTGACACGAATTCTGGACTTGTTGGATCATGTGGTGCTTGAGGCCAAAGTCCGTAGCCTCAATAGTGAGTGGTGCAATAGGCCCACCCCGCCCTTGCATGGTAGGCTGGCACAGCTCCTCCATCGTTCGGAGATCTGGAGCTGGCTCATCCCTGGGAGGGTCAGGGGGTGGTAATGGTGGTGGCAATTCAGCCATCTCGGTTTTTGGTTTTTGTGTATCAGTACGTAGCTCGGGTACATCTTTCTGATGTTTACGTTTTGTTTGTGACCGAGTGCGCATGCACTAAAAACAATTTTTCAAAACAAGATCGAGGCAAAACCACAGTGAACTTAAACCAATAATCACAAGTGAATGGCTTCTTTGAAAAAGGTACACCACTCACAGGGATACAAAGACAAGTTTTTATCTTAAGTTTGGGAACTTATTATGTCCACACCCCCAGTTGGTAGGTGTTCAGCCTTGGTTTGCGGTGGTAAGATTTTATGTATTTATTAATTTGAAAACTGCTTTAGGCTTATGGCTGTGTGTGCAGAAAACTTGGGAAATATTTTTGGAACTGATTCGTTAACCGAAATCGTTCTTTTAAGATTACTCGCAGGCTGGCGGGAGGAAGTAAATAGGTTTCCTCTTCAGTTCGCAATTTAATGTCAGAACTTACCTTAAACCAACTGTTTCAGGTTGTAATCTTAATGAAAACGAAGTAATTTAACTTCACAGTTTGTTTTGTTGTTTTTGATTTTTTTGGTGTTTTTAACACTTTAGGAAAAGTGTTAATGAACTTTTTGATATGATTGATATTTTTACAAAAACTTTTTACAAATTTGTGTGAAATTTGTACAGAAATGATGAGTATTTTGGTTCAATATTGTGGTTAGGGCACCGATCAATAGGTAGCTTATAAAAATGATGAGTACTTAAATAACATACATCATCATCACTACATAATGAATGCAAGCCAACATCAAGATTCTTACCAGGTTCAAGAAAGTTATAAAACATTATTTTTATATCTGTCCAACCCATGTCCTGAACCATTTCATCTAAGTCGTGAATCGAGAACGTTTCAGTATCCACCATATCAACAATATTTTTCCTACCATTACGGTATACCCTTATAGGAAACAAGTCAAACTCACTTCCATGATGTATCCTCATACAAAAGCAAGTAGGATGACCTTCTGCAAAAAGTCAAACAATAATTAGGAACTCATCAATATAGTATATGAACCATTTTATACCTAAACGGACAAAATAAAAAAAATAAAAAAAAAAATAAAAAAAAAAAAAACTGTTAACCAACGTAGGACACTTACTGTAATCATCCTTTACATTCTGATACAACTCTTCATTAGTAAAATATTCTTAATCGTCGCCCATTATCTTCCATTTAATAGTACCAATTTTGTTAAACAACCATAAGAAATTTATGAACAAAAATTTTAGGGAAAAGATTGGGGTTTAACTGTGTGCAATTGAGAGAAGTTGTGAGATAAATTTTGTGACAGAAATGATGTGAAAAAGTGTTGGAAAATGGTGATAATAAGGGCGGGAACACTGACATGACAAGTCGTCAGATGGTAGCTGGTGAAAGTAGGAAAAAGTGATCGGATGAAATTGCCCTCATGTGGGATGCACATGAGGACTGAGATAACTATGAAATCTAACGACTGTCGGGATTTTGTACTAGCGGTGTAATATATTCTTGATTTTGGATCAAAAATGAAAATATTCACGTTTTTTGTTGTCGTATGAAATCTGAGCAAAGTATAGTGACTAACGGTGTAATTTACTCTTTAATTTTTATTAACCCAAATTAGGCTAACGTATTGTTGAAGAGTTGCTCTATTGTATGGCATCAAAATCCATCATGAGGCACAATTCAGATTCGTCAAATTCAATATTTATTCTTGAATTGATTGTTGTATCCTCAAACAGCCGCACCAATTTGGGCGAAATTCTGTTTTATGACACTACTAATTGGGGAGGCCTCAATCACTTTGTTGTAATATGAGATATTTGTATTATACAGTTGTATTACCATTAATAAATTCCTAACACACTGTACATGTATGAACAAATTCCTCTACAAGAAATTTCACTCAATGTTTTAAAATTCGGGTTTTCAATTGACCCGGTCGAGTCGCCGGTTCATCAGGTCATCGGTTCAACCGTCGGGCCGAACCAGTTGTATATATATGTATATTTTTCATAATATCTTTGATACGGAGTAGGTATTTTTTCAATTTTAATCTTACATTCAACTAAACCGATTAAAATGAGATGACTGTATTTGGTCGTAGTCTTTAATTTCTACATATGATACTAAAATGAAGGCAAAAACATTCATGTTCAAGTAGAAGGAAGGTGTACCCAAAGGGCTCTATATGTGAACTTTTTATATTTGGATTTCATTTATAGTTCTAGTTTATTATAGATTCATAGTTCTAGTCCATAAAAATGAGATAACTTTACAGTGTTTTTAGAATCTTATCTTTATAACTTTATTAACGTACGTTATAAATCAAGCAACTATAGTAACAATGTTAGTTTATAACTCAAATTTGTTGTTTCATCAAAACTTAACCACATACCTCACCACCACTTTATCTTTTCAATTTAACCATAAAATTTCCAAATTATAATATGTTTGTCCATGTAAACATAGAACTTAACCTAATACAAATTTTGAGTTTTTCGAAAATGAAATGACAAAAGGATTTTGTTAGTTTTAGAGGAAACAAAAGGTTTTTGTTGTTAAAATTGAAAACTTAAAAATACAAAAGAACAAAAGTCATGACCCATATGGGTTTATCAAACTGGGTCGACCCGGGTCAATGATAAATAGCCGGCTCAATCCGGTTTTCAAATATGCAAAAACCCGACCACATCCAGCCCGATTTCCTAACCGTTACTCAATTCAACCAGTAGAACCGTCCGGATCGACTCGGATTTTAAAACATCGATGCCGCTATTCGAAATGCAGTCAATAAATCTATTTGGGTCTTCTCCCATTGGAAGTATAAGAGTTATTAACAAAAGAATTGCTAAAGTCTATTTAACCAAACATCCGGTCTATTTTATTTGATAGTTACACCACTTTGTACAAACTGTGCAGCACACTGTACAATACTGTAATACACGGATTGTGATGAAAGTATAAAAGGTTGTGGTGTGAGTATTAACACTCTTTACTCAACCCTTCCATCATAATAGTTTAACAAAAAAAAAAAAGTTTTACTGAAACCTTCAGTCGTAATACTGGACATGCAAAATATTTTTTTAAGATAACAATTATCTAAAATGTAATGTCTGATATCAGGGACGGAGCCAGTGGGGGGCTGGAGGGTGCTCGGCCACCCCCAACCAACCCAACTAGCCCACCTTGTAGCCATAAGAATAAGAAGGTAGAAAAACGATAAAATAAATCCGGCCAGAGATTAGCGATATTTGCAGGAGCTAGGTGAAGAAGATAAAGAAGATGAATCAACTTTCTTGGATATAACAATAAAATACTCTTTAAAAAATGTAAAAGTAAGTTGCTTTGTTTGGTAAATGGTAAGTACTACGTAGTAAACTAGCATGTGTTCAAAAAAAAATGTAGTAAGAGTAGTAATGTTACCTGGAAAAAGCAATTTTAGCTTTAGTTAAAGTAAGTTGCTTTTGGCATCAACTAAATGATACTAGTATGTTTTTATTTGTTTTCATTTCAGTTAATACATACCTATTGCAATTATCTTTTCTATTTTTCATTCTTCTAGCTTTTAAAGTGTGTTTATAGAGTCATCGATCAAACTTTTGTCAATGGCTAATGTCTAATGAAGAACGATATTCTTATCTTCTTCAATTCTCCATCTTTACTGCAACTTAAGCTAATGTTTGTCTATTTTGTTCATTTCTTAACTAATCAAGAAATTGTATGTTACTGCCGGGAAAAAAAAATTTTGAGCCCCCCCTAAGACAAATTTCTGGCTCCGTCTCTGTCTGATATACGTTTTTTATTACTAGACTAGCCAAACAATAGAGAAACAAAGCTGCATTCAAATGCTTATTATAAGTAGATAAGTAATAGTATTAAGTAACATGTGAAAAATACCAACCAGGTTTTTTTTTTTTTTTTTTTTTTTTTTAACACAAAATACCAACCAGTTAAGAAGTCCCAAAACTAAACACACTGCAGTACTACACACCTTGACAAAGTACAACACTTTTGAAATTGCTGACTTGTATTCACTAGATCAGTTCATTTAAAGTTGTAACTTTACAGTATAAAGAAAAAATACAAAAGAAAAACACAAATTTACAATATTCACCATATTATTTAATAATTTTGCTATTCAATAAAAAATATGTGAACCAATATATTCTAAACCCACCCCCACACTTCTGTGTATATTCAAAATTTCCCTTTAAATCTTTAAAGATGTATGTTCTAATCAATGCAGTTTTGCACCGATTTCAGATCACAATTCCGCCCTTATCCACCACTTCCAGCCGCCACCGGTCATATAGGAGACGGGGCGGTTGCGGTGACAGTAGTTGAATTCCCAGCACGGGAATATTCCCTTTTGAGAAAAACAGAATACAAAAGCTCATTCCATGTATCGGGAACACCCGGTAAGCACCAGTGGCTGCAGTCTTGCCTCCGTAAAGGGGCTGGCCCGCCATTTTTTGGACCCGAATAATATATAGAAGCGTGACCATCTTTTCGTTTTGATGTCATATATGTCACGTCTAATAAGTCTAGTTTTGGTGATTGTGTGGATGAATTGTTACCGTGTTTAGATAACACCGAGCTGAATATGTTTGGGTAAAACATCGTGCCAGATGAAACTGGTGATGAACTCAACTCCGGTAGTGTCTCGAGATGGCAGCTACCACCAGATTTCCAATCACCATTCCTAAAACACCCATATTATGGCATTTGTCAAAAATAGTATAAAAATCAGTTACCGTCCGTTATCATATTTTACGAAATTTTATTGTTGAAAAATAATTATCTTTGCGACTAAAGGTGTTTCAACTTTCAGGTCAACTCAATACGACCCATTTGAACCAAAACCACCCGTTTTGACTTGCACCAAGAAAAAACAAACACGAACCTGAAATGCACAGGAGAATAGCCTCTAAACATCACTTGTGTCTTGTTTGTATCTATTTCTTTATTTATCCAATTCAGAACTGTTTCAACAGATTTTTCGAATGCACTTTCAATGCTCATATTCATTTTCACATCTCCACCTTCTTCAAAGTAGCAGCCCCTAAAATGCAACATGAACACTATACATCAGATGCATCAATCAAAAGCAACAATCTTGAACATGTTTGGACATTGAACTTAAGAGGTTGAAAGGAGGTGGGTTGGGTAATATGTCAAACGGTTTACTTCTTAATACAGTACAATTGTGTCAAGTTGGGTTGACCCTTCAACATTTTTGGGTCCATAAATTTACGAAGTTAAATAGCTAAAGTAAGAAAGGATTATAAGAATTTAAATATTGTTAATTTATAAACTTAAATACTTAAAAGTGTACCAAATATGATTATAAATGTTTTACGTTTTTTAAATTAAAAATCCACTTTATAAACAATTTTCATTACAAGGTTGCAAGTAATTGCATATACTTCAAGTGGCTTTAAACAATTTTGACCCACACGACCGAATTTCTTTTATAGCTGTTTGTTTCTATCTTATGCGTTGCTAAATTTTAGATAAATGGGTCTGAAATTTTGAAATTGCTACCTTCATTTAAAGTACAAAAAATTAACTTTTTTCATAAGAAGTCGATCAAGAGTTAAAACAACTTACGCGCGTGTCGTTTTTTCAGCATTCCACCAATGTCCACTATTCAACACGAGCACGTCCGCTCCTTTCCATTTCCCAGAACTCCAATCCATTTTATCGATTTTCAAAGTGGTTCTCACCTGTTTTGGTGAACCAGCAGGGGGATGCCCCTGCGGTACCAGGTATGGGGCCCGGTAGTATTCGATCGTGCAATTGAAATCAATGAATTTGAACACCAAGAATCCCATATGTTTTGTGATGGGTCTCCCGTTAACTTCATATATTGAAGATTGGTTTGCAACAGCGGTTGATAGCATACACAAAAGGGATTCCCATTGGTTTCTCCCAATGGAGTCGCCGGCAAATACTAACCTACGGTTTCTTAGTCTTTCTAACATGGTTTTTGCATTGAATCTGCAATCAAATACCAAAAATTAATAAGCTTTCATCTATGAATCATCAAAAGAACATGATTTATGAATTATGAACAAGATTCAGAGTGGCAACATGGGTGGTTCATAGCAGGTCGAGTGGGTTGACCCGAGACACACTTTGTCCAAAAAAGATTTTTCCTAATAGATAAATCATCTGATATTTTGAATAAAAACATAAGTGTACCATTTCGGAAAAACTGATACCACTAACAAAAACCCATAAAAAAACCTTAAATAATACAAATCTCCATGAACAAATGTCACAAATTCATGGTCTTTAGAAACCCTATGAGCTTCGAATGAAGAAGTGTTTGGATGCTCGTTTCAAGGGGGAGTTAGGAAGTGTGTATTAAAAATAACTATATGATGTTGAATAATCAAAATCAAACATGTGATTATACTTGAGATTATAATAATCACTTTTGATGGTGTGGATTGTTTGGCAAATTTCTATTTATTCAACAATAGAATAAGTAACAATAACATAAGAATGCATCAATTTTTCTTCATAAGTTTTGTTGCGACTAGTATTAGAATGATTATTTCAAATCACATATTTGACCCTATATTTCTCAGATTAAATCATTAAAATGATCACTCCTAAACTGATGTTTGATTTTTGGCAATTTAAAGTCCTAATAGTCAGTTGGTGAGTCTAATTTTCTAAGAGTGTCAAGATACACAAAATACTGCAAAACACTCAAAATTCATATTTAGGCGCAATCACCTTATACAATTGATTATCTAACACTCAATCTTCAATCTGTAATAACCATTAGAAAACACTTATACAAACGCCGATAAGCTTATTTCTGTGAAATGCAGTGGCAACTTAAACTAGGGCCCTTTAAACGGATACAAATGAGTTTCCAAATTGCACTTAAACATGTCCTAACATTAATGACTAATCATAACTATTCAAGCTAACAAAAACCAATATCATTTTCAATTTCACACAGAACGCCATAAAAACCAATTAGGCTAAAAAAACAGATTTGGTACATGGACAAGTTACCATCTTTAAGCATACTAATGAATTTCCAAATTGCACCTAAACATGTCCAATATTAATGACTAACCAAAACCAATCAAACCGAATAAAACCAATATCAAATTTTCACATAGAACACCATAAAAGCAAACTAGGCTTAGAAAAAAGATTCTAGCAACAAATTAGTACCTGGGCAAGTTACAATCTTTAGGCTGCCATCTCCATTTAGTATAAAACCTATCAAGTCTTCCATTTTCGGAACACCGAAAACCACCATCTAACAACAAACAATCTTTAGACTCATAAAGTGGATACTTTTCATCCCACACCCAACTTCCATCAAATATGTTACATTTTCCATCATCAAGAAACCCAACTAATTCATGACCCGAATCACTTGACTCACTTAACCCGAACCAAGCACCCAACCCACGGTGCCCACTAGCTCTTAATCCTTCACACATGGAACTATAGTCCAAGAAAAACAAACACAAAATGAATAGAAAACTGATGCAAAAACATCCTACTTCAGATGGCTTCAGCTTCTTGAATTTCTTCAAGAAGTCTAGTTGGGTCATCTTTTTTTGACCCTTTTCAGAATCTTTGTCAAAATTTGATTCTGGAAAAGGGTTTTTTTAGAATCTTGAAAAAGTGAAATATACACCAGAAACACAAAAAACACACACAAACACACTTTACTGTGTGTTTTTATCAGAACTTTGTCATGGAGCAACAAAATCAAATTCTGAAAAATGGGTTTTTGTCTATTTTGGGATTAGGCAAAAGGGTTTTCTTGAAATATCATAAAAGTGAAAGATAGACCAGAAACAGAAAACACACACAAACACACTTTACTGTGTGTTTTCAAAAGAACTTTGTCATGGAGCAACAAAACCAAATTCTGAAAAATGGGTATTTGTCTATTTGTGGATTAGGCAAAAGGGTTTTTCACTTTTTATAAAATCTTGAAAAAAAAATGAAATTTAGACCACCAAGACACACACAAGTGTGTGTTTTTTTTCCAAAGAGAATAGAGAAGAGGGTTGAGGATAGGACAGAATTAGATGAATGGGGCCAAAAAAGAGAGACAAACATTCATGGTTTTACACTGTGTTTTTATATTTTTTTTAGTGGTTTAAAATATGGGAAAATATTAGCTACATTACAAATGTAGCCAATTAGCTACATTTCCTTTGAAAAAAGTTTTAATAATGTACAGTTCAGTCCCTGCGGTATGTCCCTGACACACATTTTCCCCCTGTCCCCACCCTTTTTTAATGAAGGATTGTAGCTAGTTGGCTACAATAATTGTAGCCAACATATCCCCTTAAAATATATAGTCTTTGATGATTAGTAAAGAGCCTGTAACATGTGAATTGTTTGTTGGATATAAATAACAGTAGTAGAGAATAAAATGAAAGATTTTAAATAAAGAAAGAAATCATTTTTTGACTTTGGTTAGAGGGAAAGGGGTCGTGGGGTTTAGTGGGGAATAGTGGGAATATAAATTATTTCATGAATCCGAAATATTGGGTTCCAATTTGTCCCACCACAAAATCAAATTAAATCTTTGATAAAAAGCATTTTTGTCAAAAGATAATCCAAAATTGAAAGGCCACACACATCTTTGTACAGATTTATGTGTGAATTGAATTTCATGTTATGGGGTGAGTGTGAAGATAGTGATAGGACAGAAGAAACAAAGATAGGATATAGTTAAGGAAAAGGTAAGTTTACATAATTGTGTATAGAAATTTTGGATAGCAATAGATTGCAACTAGGCAAGCCAATCTTTATTCTACCAACAAATAAATATCTGATTTGAGAAGCACATAAATATCGAAAATGAAGCGGAGATGTGTGCTTAAGGTTCCGCTAATCATAACTCTTAAATCACTTTCAACGAAGCAAATGATCACGCTTCCTCACCTTGTTTCACACATCATCGCCCTTTAAACATTTCCTACCTTCAGGTGTGATCAACGAGCTTTGGAGATGTTTTGGTCACAAACTTGACCTTCTTTCTTCTTTTTTTCAATGTATGTGTTATTATATTCTATGGTGTAGTTAAGTTTGAGCGGTATATGTTTATGTGGCTTTTTTCATGGTTACCATTAAGTTGTCTTCTACTAAGCTGGCAGCAGCCGTCACGGTACCAATTTTTAGCAAATACAACAACCATCAACACCCACCGCAAACACCACGTTAGCAACAACAACGACCATTGCTCCAATAAATCCGGCCGAAATCACTTGCTAGCTTACCATAACCTTAATCTCATATTGTTGATTTGGATTTCGAAATAAAAGTATGGGTAAGGATCCAGTGAGAAGAAAACTTATAATGAGAAGAATGAGAAATAACTATAACCGCATATTTGAGATGCATCGACTTGAATTAGATGCATCTCTATTCATTTAGATGCATCACAATTATTTTCGAAAGTGATTTTCAAGTGAAAACGATGTAAAGTAGTACTAGCAACAAATTTGACCCGCAGAGGACGAAAAATACATAGGATTCTTCTAACTTGACGAAATGCATCAAATATATGTACGTGCATCTAATTTTTAGTTAGAAAATATATTATGATGCATCTAAAAGATTAAGGATGCATCTAATTCAAATTGATGTATCTATAATGTGTAGTTATAATTATTTTGCATCCTTCTTATTTTAAAAATTCTTCTCATTTGATCCTTAGTCATAAAAGCATATCCTTCAAGTTAACGGTCAAATTTAATCAAATTCACGAACTTAGGCAAAATGGACTGAATTTATAACAGGTAAAAACCACATGATTGGATCCGAGATGAGAAAAAACTGCATTAAATTTGTAACACGCCTCAAACTAAATAGACCATCAATTAGTTTACTATAAGTAGAAGGAAATTGATATGTACACATAAAATTATTATGTTTAGACAATTATACCCATTACAAAATTTATGATTTTGGTTTGATTTACTCAACTCAATGTTCTTTACTCTTTCACTTCCATCACATACCCATCGTCACCACTGGTAAAAATATGGTTTTTTATTTTGATAACTGTTAATACAAATATCGGCTAAAAACGTTATTTATATTTTACGATCTTTGCTAAGTTTTGTTAATGACAAAATATGAACTTTAGTTTATAGTAATAATATCACTTTAGTTTTAAGTCTTGTATAACTAGGTTTACATTTCTTTTTAAGCAAAACATTGTTTTTATTTCTTTATTTAGAAAGTGTCATGTCACATCATGCAATTATGGTAAGCTTGTGTGTTTGACTTACCATAAGGTCTTACACATTTTTGAAAGCATCCCACTTTTGATTCAATGTGTTTGACTAGAATTTAGTTGATGTGATCTTGGTTGATTTGGAAAGATTTATTGCAAAACCTACTGCAAGCCTGGCGGAACCCTAGGGGTACACGGGTGGAACCCATCTGAGGGTTCCGCCGTATCCGCCAGACCTGCTGTTTGTTTTGCTATAAATACCAAACCACTTGCTAATTTTCATCCATCACTTTAGGACATATATTTCACATATTCTTTCAACTAACTCAGTAACATTTGACTTGTGTGATCCTCTTATGTAGCAAGGGAGTTCACAAGTTCATCCAAGAAGTTACAAGTTTCAACTCTAAAGTTGCAAGACTTGTTAGCTTTGTTATGTATAAGCTTTGGTAGTTAATACTTCATTTGTATTGTGTGTAGAAGTGATCGGTTAGTATTTTAGGCCTCAAAATACAAAGTGTGACGAGAGTTGTTGTACCCTTGTAAAAGAACTAACGGGAGTGGTTGTACCCTTGTAAAAGAACTCGACATCTAGCTTAGTGTCGGTAAAAGTGTAAGCGACGACGGGAGTGGTTGTACCCTTGTAAAAGAACTCGACATCTAACTTAGTGTCGGTAAAAGTGTAAGCGACGTTGTAAAGGTTTCTCCACCGAGAAAGGAGCTTGTTGATTAATGCTTATAACTCTCGAGTTGGAAACACGGGGCGTGGATGTAGGGCAAGGAAAAAGAGTCCTTATAGCCGAACCACGATAAACAATCGTGTTGTGGTTTGATCGTTTCTTTCTTTGTCTTTGCTTATTACATATTGTCTTTAGTTAGAATCGTTAACTACACGTAAAGCTTTTCAAAGAACCAAACAAGTAATTTGAGCTTATATCTTTAAACAAACGTAAAGTTTTAAAATATAATCAAGTAAAAAAAAGCGGTAAACTATTCAAACCCCCCCCCCCCTTTTAGTTTTCCACAATAACCTTTAGCAATCAAATACAGATTTTAATTTATCACCGGAGGTATCTTGTCGTGAAAATTTCTTCATTAGTGGATATAATAATAGTTCCATTTTAATCTGCTTAAATAGCAGGGCCGTCTCATTCATTTGGGTAGCCCAGTGCGAAACTATGAATGGGACCCTTAAATCATGAAAATCTTAACTATTAGTATGAACAATTCAAAACATAATATACTTGGACATGTATAAAAACTAATAGACATATGCTAAATCGGATGACCTCTCACATAATATTTAAAAAGGGTTGTAAAAATTTAAGTTAGACATGTATAAATATACTTAGACATGTATAATTACCAATGCACATATACTAAATCGGAGGCCCCCTCACAAATGGTGGCCCTGTGCGGTTGCTCCACTTGCACATGTAATCGTCGTCACTGTTAAATACTAACGTAACAATGTTTGAGCAAGGTTTAAGTGAAGCAAAACATCGGTTTATAAGAGCATAAGGTGTAATAACTTAAGTTATGAGTTAACATTGCGCCACGTCAGCGCCACATCAGATTTAACATTTCAACATTAACACAAAAAAAACACCCTTATCATAACACCACATTTTGAAAACCATTTTTTCTTCTTTTCCATTTATAAAATACAAAATAACATTTTCTTTAAAGTTACAAAACTAAATTTGACAATAATTATTTTTTACTTTCGAAAAAAAAAACCAAAGACTGAAAATGTAAATTTACAAACTTGGACGTCTTCCTCCCTTGAAAAGCTGCAACACACACTACAAATCAAAACACATACGTTATACAAACACACACTATCAATCACAGAGGAAAACAACATTTAAATCAGAAGAAAAAGAAAAGAAACGGAAAAAATGTGTTGCAACGTGCGTTGCCATGGCAACGCCTTCCCCAACGCAGCTCTATAACGCCATCATGTGTTAATAACGCGAGGTCAACATTGTCTAGGTCAGCATAACACCGAGCATGGCGTTATTGTACCTGAAACCTGATGCTCTAAGCCCAAAACTTAACCCATGAAATTCCAGGTTGTTTCACGTTGCAAAATCGTGATATATAAAGATGGAATCTCAAAAGACAAAGATACACCAGTGGTGATGCTGGGTGTGAGAAATGTTGGCTCGTTGAGTAAATAACGTCAAAATTTTGTAAAAGTTATAATTGTCTAAATACAATAATTTTATGGAAAATCTCAAAACTATTCCAAAAATTGAATTTGTGTCCACAATCAAGTCCGGAATTTTGCAAATTCCAATTTTGGTCATGTGCGACCGTGCTAATATGCGACTCCATTCATAATTGGACATTTGGCATGACAAAATGTACCATTCTAATCATTTTGTGACACACTTTTCATATTTTGAATGGAGTCGCACATTTGTCTTGCTCGACCGGTGGCTGTGCGACTGTGCAACCCATTCAAAATTTGACAAGCGTGTCACCAAATAATTAGAATTGTACTTTTTATCATGTCACGTGTTAACTTTTTAATGGGGTCGCGGCGTAACACGGTCGCACATGATCAAAATTGAAATTTGCAATATTCTTGAATACATTGTGGACACGAATTCAATTTTTGGTGTATTTTTGAAATTCTCCCTAATTTTATGTGTACTCATCAAAAGTTAGGGTATGTTTGGCGAAAGTAACTGTTGCTGGAAGTGGAGATGGTGCTGGTGCTGGAGATTATAAAAAGAGATTATTTTTATAAGCTACATGAAGTAACCTTTAGTTTTAAAAGATTGTGGAAGATTATTTTTTTTAGAATCTCTTATAAGTTATGTCTGCCAAACAAATATTATTTTTTAAGTAACTTATTTTTTGAAAAAATAAGCATAATCACTCAACAATTTTGTGTGTCAAACATAGCCTAAATAGAATATGTTAAGAGCCTCGTATTCAATGCAAATGACTCGATAACTAGCTTATGGATCACTATTATCTGCTAGTGCCCTTGATATGCAACATTGCTAAAAAAAGAATTTGAGCAAAGCAACATTGCTAATTAATAGTTGCATTTATTCTCCACATAAATATAGGTTGCAACCGATACTAATAGCAAGAGGTAAACAATATGCATCAAGATATTATTGCGAATTATAACTTCTAACATACGAGTATCATAAATCCAAAAGTTTGGCGTTCTCCCTTTTTAGTTGAATGTTATATTGCCGTATTGGTACTTGATTGCAGGTTAAATATAGATATCAAAAAGTCTACCTTGATTAATGTTATGCATTAATTGCAAATAATCATGATTTTTATCAAATAAACTACTCTCTGCTATTCCCACATTTTAAAATTATTGTTCATCGAAAAAAAACACGTAAACTTCACAAATATCATTTATTACTTCTTTGAATTTTACGAAAGCAACAAACAATTTACCATTTGACAATTAATTAATGTTTTCATTTAATTTTATAAATAATTATTTTAATTATGGGTAATATGGTAATAAACTTAAACAAATTTTATTTTTTTTAGCAGTAAATAGTCTTTTTAGGATAATCACTAAAAATAAATAATTAAATAAAAAAGAAAAAGGTGATGAACAATAATATTATGACTGATGTAGTATAAATTAACACTTGTGTATTTGAGTGTTTTGTGCTTCATTTCTATAATTTTTGTTTAAAAAACAAATCATAAATCAGTAGAAAATTTATATAGGAAGAAGATAAAGGTAATCTATAGCCGTTTTACTTTGACAAAAATTTCTATATACACAAAAGGTAACCAATAAATTGGGATGAAACAGAAAACATGTAGTTTAGCGGTACCCATGTCTCATGCATTTGAGATGTGTATAATGTTAAATAGTTAGTTTGACTTGGGAAAAAAATGTTCATGATTTTGGGTATATCAAATGAACAATTAATGTATTTTAGTTTGAGGAAAATAACTAATCGATCCATGTTTTATTTTTCTGAACAAATAGATCTATGTTAGCTTGGTAGAAAGTGGACCTTGACGGAGTATATATACCTAAAACGATATCTCATCTGAGCATCAACAATGCAAGGTTTGAAGAAAGACTTTTTGCATTTAATGCCTTAAATGCATTTCATATTTAATGAACAAGGTTTGAGAAAAGACTTTGTGTTTCACAAGTCTTTCTAAAAACCTTATAAAAAAGCTTTCAACACTATGGATAAAAACCCTTTACAAAGGCTTTTTAAAATAGTAAAAAGCTTTTAAAGCTTTTTGCATAAGAGATGCTCTTATATGATGATTCGGTTTCAACTTTTTGGTAGACAAGTGCAAAACGTAAACCATATATCTTAACTACTTATAATGTAGATTTAGTCAAAAGGAAAAAATAGAAAACTGAATTTTCAGTCAATCCTCATTTTGCCCGTCTATACTACAAGGGTGAGAGAAAATGAATTGTGTAATTAATCATCTTATTAAAACACCCCATAATTTAAAATTACAATAATTTATTCATATGGTACAACCAATTAAAAGCATCTATATCAAATTAAAAACAATCAATTAAAACACCTCTTACTAAAAAAAAGTACAATAAAATTTTCACAATATACAATTTAAACAAGTTACAACATAATATAAAATATAAAATAATTAAACACACTAATTAATGTTATTTTTAAAACACCTTAAAATGAAAAGTATATGTTATTATACACATTATACAAATTAATAAAACACACAAAACTTTATACAAGCTAACAAGTTGATGTTGCATATAGTTTTGAAAATTGGACCGGACCAACGGGTTCAACTGGGAAAAACATATAGTTTTGAAAACTGGACACGACGGGTTCAGTTATTAAAAGCATGACTCGGTTTAAATCGACCCATTTTTCGACCAGAACGGTTCAACCGGGTTTCAAAACATTATGTTGACATGAGCTTAAGTATCAAAGTCAATAAGTCAACAAAGTCAATAAGTCAACACATTTAATCCTTAAATCTTCAAACTTTTATTTGAGGTGGCAAAACGGGCGGGCACGGACACGGGTTAAAACGGGCACGGGCTAAACGGACAAATTATAAATCGGGCAAAACGGGCACGGGCTAAAACGAGCAAATTATAATTCAACTATTAAAAACATTCGGAACAGTCCTAAAAACCCCTTTAATTCATTTTGTAAAAAAAGATCAAGCATCTAAGTATTAACTATATTTAATTATTTTTTCTTAAAAAATAAATAAATAAACAAACAAATAAATAAATAGAGTATTAAATGAATAAAAATGCAACTAATTAAATATATCTATCAATTAATTAAAGTATTAAATAATTATGCATAAAATAGTTAATAAATGAGATAAATTAAAATTAAAATAGTTGGAATGTTTTATAATTACCAGTGACAAGTGAATTGGTCGGGAAAAAAATGAGAGTAATTGCTTGAAAGTTGGATTGTGTGATTCGAAAGCCCATCTAATAATATCTGTTTTTATCTTTTGCCTGTAAGAGCCCATCAAATAAATGCAAGGGGGCAAAAAACGCCCTAAACTTTTAAAAAAGTGTCAAAAATCGCCCAAAAATTACAAATTGGGCAAGATTTGTGTAAAACCCTAAAATCCGGTTTCACATTTTCACACCTAATTTGAAATTTTTCCTAAGTTAAATAATTCCGTCTACTTTGAATTATTAATTTTTGAACGTTTACGTTCACATGTGATTATTTAACGAGTAGTTGTTTCACATTCAACGAAAAACCGCACATGACGCGTACCGACACCGCAAATATAATGGTTTAAATTTTATAAGTATAATTACGAGACAGTAATTTCGTTTTTTTATAATACGAAAACGCTCAAAAATATATTTTTCACATTTACCAAACCTTGGTACCGCGTTTACACTTTAGCTCAACGGGACACGAAATACACGGGGTACATACCTTAATTCACTTAAACCGCCTATACTACTTTTATATAAGGAATGAAATCTTATCTTAGATCTATCTCTCCCTCTCTTTAACAGATAATACTTTCCATTTCCCTCTTGTTGGGATCATAGTTTTACTATTTTATGAAGTCTCGGTCATTTATAATAATAGGTTGCTCAAGTTATTATTTGTTTACATTTATGATATTATTTCAAGTTTACTAGGCTTAAGTCATATGGTCCATGGGCCCTAAAAGCCCACGAAAATGATGAAAGGAATGAGAGGGAGTGTTGCCCTAGCTCCTTCCCTATATATAGTATGCTTAGGTCTATGTAATACTTGGTTGGTTATTTGAAACATTAAGGAAACTCTTGCAATTCATATTCTCTAATTTCTCATAATCATCCCATTCTCATTCTCATCTCTTTTCTATCATTATTGTGCTTGTGTTTACTAAATGGTGACCTAACAAGTGGTATCATTCGCCATATGAAGGTGTAGCTTTTGTTTTTTCATTAAGTTTGTTCTTAAACTTGTTTTTTCATTCGAATTTTTGAGAAATTATTGTACTTTCTTGCTTGTTTCTTGGCTTTTATCACATATTTGCTTACAAACTTGTGCTACAAATCAACACAAACAAAAAAGTTACCATTTTTTCTTATAAAAAATTCGACTAGGTTTTTGTACTTTTTTCGCAATCTTTTATAAATTTTGAAAAGTTCTTAAAGTTTTCAACTTTCTTAAAGATCTCTTCATTTTACACCTAAAAGTACAAGAATCTTGAAATAAAAACGAGTTTTAGGATTGCTTTCTTTGAAAAACAAAAACTAACAAGTTATCGAGATCTTACTTGTCCCCATTTCGAGATCTTCTCTACGTGCACTACCTCGACTTCGTTTGTGTGGACTCGGTATTTTCTTTCTTGTATAAGAAAGTTAAGTACTTCGACTTTTGGGAAAGTTTTCGAAATTGTATAATTTCGAAAACTGCTTTTTCGCAATTTTGTGTTTTTTCGCAAAACATACAATTTTCGAAATCACAAAGTTATCGCAAACTTCTTAAGTTTCGAAATCCTATTATTTCGCAAACCTAAAAGTCTCGCAAAACCTTGTTTATTTCGAAACTTCAAAGTTTTTCGAAAAACCTACAAAGTTTCGCAAACATTGATTTTCGAAAACCTGACTAATTTCGCAATCATAATTTCGCAATCATTGCTGAACCAGTTTTCGAAATCATTGGAATTCCTTAAATTTCGCAATCCCTGTTTCGCAATCAGAAGTTGTGCTTAGTTTTTTCGATACTTGGTTAATTCTACACTTTCTACAAGATCCATTTCTACACAAGTGTTCTAAGATGTCTCAACCACCTAATCATTACTTCCCTCATACTCAGCAACCTCTACATCAGCAGTATCAGCAACCCCAACATCAGCAGTATCAGCAACAACAATACCTCCCGCACCATATGAATCAACAACCTTCTCAAAAACAAACATACAATCCACTACATCATTACCTAATGATGCAACAACATCAGATCATTCCTCAACAACAACCATATCAAGTGCCACAACAAACCACTCAGTTTTCCTCCAAACAACCTCACTGGTTTGACAGAATGTGTGAAGTTATTACAACTCAACAATCCCGACATGAGGCAGGATCACTTGAAACACCTCCAATGCTAACACATGGGAACTATGTTCAATGGTCAAGTCGATTCTTACGTTTTGTTGAGCTAAAGAAACCTCATGGGAAATACTTGAAGCAAGTGATACTTGAAGGACCATTTGAGTGGCCAACTAGATTTGAAGCTGGTGATCCACATGCTGATCCTCCACGTCCTCCTGGTGATAGACCCCTTCCAGAATCTGCACTCACTGAAGAACAGAAACTACATCGTGAAGCTGATCAGTATGCAATGGCTTATATACTTCAAGGTATACCTAATCCGATCTATCGAAGTGTCGATGCTCAGAAAACAGCCAAAGCTATGTGGGAACACGTTCATCTCCTTATGGAAGGCACTCAATTGAACAAAGATGACATGGAATCCAAGCTATACATGGAATACACTGACATCACAATTGAACCTGGAGAGTCACTTGAATCCTACTATCATCGTTTCACTAATGTGGTCAATGATCTGGAACGTCATAAAATCACAGTACCAAGGATCGCTGTGAACTCCAAATTTGTTGGTAGTCTTGGCCCTAATTGGCATAAATATGTGACATTTGTTCGTCAAACGAAGAATCTTCATGATGCTCCATATGGCTTGTTGTATGATTTTCTGAAACACCATGAACCTGAAGTGGAAAAAGATAGAGCTCTACGAGGAGGATACACACCAACATCAACACCAAATTCTTTGGCTCTCGTAGCTCAATCTCCCTATGCTCCACCACCAATGTCAAAACATGCATATGTTCAAGAGCAGAACTACTTCAGTTATCCACAATCTTCCACCTCGAACCAAATGGTCCCTTATGATTCAGCTCTACAGAATGATTCTACTCAACTTGTTCCGTTAAACAACAATGATGTTGTGTACTACTCCAACTCCAATGATGATGACGATGATGACTTTAATACGTTGAATCAGGGACTTGCTCTTATTGCTCGTGCTTTCAGCAAATTCTCCAACAAAACAAACAACCGTCAACGTTCATCTTCTAACACAAGGAATCAAGCTGTTGTCAATGATGGAAGAGTGGAAATTCAGAATCGTAATTATGGTCGATCTGGTTCAGGAAGTTCTTCAGGAAATTATGGGAATGGTCAGAGGTTTAGTAACAATGGTGGGTTCAGGAACAACTCAGGATCTTCTCAGCAAAGGTCTGAATCAGTTGCAACTAGGAACTCCAACTCAGGGAATGCAGTGTGGTGCTACAATTGTAATGAACAAGGTCATATAGCGACAGCATGTCCCAAACCGAGAACTCGGGGTAGTAAGTTTCACAAGCAGGCATTACTCATGGCTCTTCAAGATGAAAAAGATGGACATTTCCCTGAACAGGATAACAACTTCATGGCAAATGTGAACAACAATGATGACATGGAAGATCTGGAAGCCAATGCTGCTGTGATGCTTATGGCCAACATGCAGGAACTTAAGCTCAATGATTCAGGTCCAGTGTATGACACTGACGGCTTGTCTCAGGTACATGACCTCAATGAATGCTTTATTAATGAAATAGTCTCACCTTCTGCTTCTGAATCAGATATGGCGCAATTTGTTCCATCTAAATCATCTTCATCAACTCAAAAAGATGAACAAATAAGCACCGTTGTCATATTCGATGATGACACAGTTGTTTCATTTGATGATCCTATTGAGAATGATAAATATGACAACTTAGAACAACATGAACCATCATTTGATCCAGACCCTGACCTCATAATGTTATCTAAACAACTGAATGATCAGCAATTGCTAATTGCAAAGTGCAACGAGAAAAACAAAATTTTAAAAGAAACTAATGCTGCACTTGCAAGAGATATTGAGTGTTATAAAATCCAGCTTTCTAATCAGGAAGAAAAGATTAAACATGCTAAAAGTTTTGAAAAAGCTTTTCAAGATTCTTACAACAAAGAACAAGATCTTCAACGCAAAATGCAAGATTTAATTGAGTCAAATGGAAAGTTGATTTCGAAACTTGAAAGTGATAAGTGTGAATTAAAAACACAAGTTGAACGTCTTCAAAGAGACCTTTCAAAAACTGAAACAGAATTGTCAAGTTGTAAAAAGGATTTTTGTGAACATAAAATACGAAAAAGGAAGTATATCGACGATTTACTCGGCGATATTGTTGATCTTGAAAAACAACTCAAAGAATTTCGTAACATTGTTTACAAACACGGGAACTCAGTCACAACAATTCAGAAATTTACTTTAAAACCGAGACCCGATAAAGGTTTTGCACTTGGTGATTACAAATCAATGTTTCTTCACACAGCTTTCAAAGAAATTCCGAAAATTTACAGTATGGATCATTTGCTTGATAATACGATTGTGCGTGCTGTTGTTTTTGATACTGAGGAAGAAGAAGAACTTGAAGATGAGAGTCGATCAAAAATGAGTTATATTCAAAACTGGACAACATATGATTACTCAAAAGCTCCACCAATTTCCAAATCTTTTGTTACTCAAAAAGAATTACCTGAGAAATCATGGTATATCACTGAGTCATATGTTTCATCCTCCAATGCGGCCCTGTCCAAACTGTAGCACAAGTAAATGGTCCTTTACCATCTTCCGGTGAACTTACACCTTTACCGAAAAAATGTCGTATCTTAAATTATTTCAAAACTTTTATGGAAGACATAGAAATTTTGGAGGAAACAATTGAACGCAATTCAGAAATTAAAATTGAAACTTTTCAATCCGCTTACGAGCGAGAAAAAAGAGATATTTTTCAAAAACAAATGCTGCCAATTGTCCAACATCTCCGTCTTTGTGCTACACGTTGGGATCAGGAACTTCAAAACGAGGTGAAAAATATGATTCACGTTTTCAACTCTACTGAAAATGAGATTTTGGCTCAAAAGCAAAGAAATAAAGTTTTAAAAAGTGATGCTGATCGACTCTTGGAACAAGTTCTCAATGCTGATATTTTGTCTGTTATCATGAATGATCTTTATAATTCTGGTACTTCTATGCTTAAGAATGATCATTGTGTTGATAATAATCTGTTGAATGAGGAAATTGAGACACTCAAAATGGAAAACGATAAGCTGAGAATAAAAAATGATGATGTGACAAAACAATTTTCAAAACAAATCAGTCTACTCAATCAAAGGCTTGAATGGTGTCAAGCTAAAAGTCTTGAAAGGGAATTGAAGTTTCAAAGTCAAAATGTTTCAAACTCTTGTCAAAATTGCAAAAACAACTAGTCTTTAAAAGGTCTCTGTTTTCGATACGAGAAAGAAATTGCGGATTTAAAAATTGAAAACGCCGAATGGTAACAAAACCGCGATGACATCAAATATTGCAATGGTTTACTTGAGTCTGAAATACAGGACAAAAATCACATCATCATTGATTTAAAAGAGAAAATCAAGCTAATTCAAAAAGGAAAGATGGTTGACACCACGGTGATAGCACCAGGATTGTATCAATTAGACAAAACAACTAAAGAAAATGTTGTTCAAACCACTAATGTTGATAACTCCACTTCTACAGGACTAGTATCCACTAATAGCGTTAGCAGACCCAAGCGAAAAAGTAAAAAGAAGAATAGGATCTTGCAACGTAAGAGAGGACAACTAAACGCTCAAGAAGTAGAAGATCAACTTAGGAATTTGAATAAAACTCATGTTGCATCAGATTTAGATTCTAATCTGGCAAATTGTAATCAAAATCTAAATGTAACAAATGATGAACCTTTGAATGTTTTGAATATTAATGCATCTTGTGTGTTTTGTCGTAAAAGCGTAACATCTGGTGATCATACAAAATGTTTAGCTAATTTTCTTCTCAATCGTCATAAGAAACGTAGAACACGCATTCCTTCTAGGCCCACTATTGCCTCTAAGTCTAACTTAGGAAAGCCGTCTACTACGGTTTCTAATGAAATTGAAGTTACCCCCATAGGTGCCGAGAACGAATCTAGGAATGAGCCAACTACTAGTGCATTTAACATTAAGAAAGCAAAAACTAGTTGGAATTGGCAACGTTGGTTACAACACAAACCAGACTTTAAATGGATTCCTAAATTGTTGAATAAATGTGTTTCTAACCAACAGGAACCCGCACTGTCTTTGGGTTCCCCCCTTACTTCTATTCCATCTGTGTCTTCTTCTTGTGATGCAGGTGGTACAGATCGTTCTCTGGATTGTTGATAGCGGATGCACCCGACATATGACAGGCAATCTCAAACTGTTGAAAAACTTTGTCTCAAAGTTCATTGGTACTGTCAGATTCGGGAATGACCATTACGCTCTAATCATGGGTTATGGTGACTTTGTAAGTGGGAACATCGAAATAAGCCGTGTTTATTATGTGGAAGGCCTTGGACACAACCTTTTCTCTGTTGGTCAATTCTGTGATGGGGATCTTGAAGTTGCATTTCGTGAGAAAACTTGCTTTGTTCGTGACTTACAAGGAAACGATCTAATGTCTGGCTCACGTGGCTCCAATCTTTATACAATATCAATGTCAGATATGATTGCAACATCTCCAATATGTCTTCTCTCCAAAGCAGAATCGACTAAATCTTGGTTATGGCACAAACGTCTTTCACACTTGAATTTCAAAACCATGACTGACCTTGCTCGTTATAAACTTGTCGATGGATTTCCAAGATTCCGTTTCACCAAAGATCACTTATGTCCAGCCTGTGAACAAGGAAAAAGTACTCGTGCTCACTTTCCGTCTAAACCTGAGCAAAGTACAAATCATGTTTTACAACTGCTTCATATGGATTTATGTGGACCGATGCGCGTTCAAAGTATCAACGGTAAATGATACATACTTGTAATTGTAGATGAATTCTCCAGATGGACTTGGGTTTATTTCTTACGAAGTAAAGATCAGGCTCCTTCAATGATCATCACCTTTCTCACTAAAATTCAAGTTCAGTTACGCAACACGGTACGAATAGTCAGAACTGACAATGGAACTGAATTCAAGAATCAGACACTTCGGTCATATTATGAGAAAGTGGGAATTGAACATCAAACATCTATTCCTAGAAGCCCAGAACAGAATGGTGTGGTTGAAAGACGCAACAGGACGTTAGTGGAAGCTGCTAGAACTATGTTGATTAATGCCCAATTACCAGATTACTTGTGGGCAGAAGCTGTTTCAACCGCATGTCATACACAAAACCGTTGCATGATCACAAAACGCCATCGCAAAACACCATATCAAATTGTTCATAAAAGGAAACCGAACATCGATTACTTTCATGTATTTGGAGCACTTTGTTATCCGAAAAATGATCGTGATGATTTAGGTAAACTTAAAGCGAAGGCTGACATTGGAGTGTTCGTTGGTTATTGTGAAAATTCCAAAGGTTTTCGGATATGGAATCGTCGTACAAGAGAAATTCAAGAAACCATTCACGCTAACTTTGATGAACTCACACAAATGGCTTCTGAGCAACACAGCTTAGGACCCGAATTTAACCGTCTTAACTCTCCAGCATCTTCAGCTGAACCATTGCCACTTAACCGCAAAGAATTAGAAACCTTGTTTGCTCCACTATTTGATGACACAATTGAATACCGTCCTACTGAGGTCTCACCAAATTCCGCTGCTCAACCTGATAACATTCAAGTACCAGACTCACCTCAACAAACTACAACAAGTGTTGAGAGAGACGGTGCTCCAATTGTATCACCATCTACAGCAGAACAAACTGGTTCTAACTCCCGCCATCCAGCTGAAGATCCAACACCACTATCAGTTCCACAACCCGCAGAGCATGATCCTGATGCGTTCTTTAATCCGTTTGCACCAGCTACTACTGTTCCTGATATAGCTGAGTCGTCAACACGCAATTTGGATCCTGCTAACATGCGAGATACCTATCAACTACACCCTTCAACACACAAATGGACCCGAGACCATCCACTAGTTCATATTATTGGCCATCCAGATGCACCTGTTATGACAAGACAACGACTTCACACAGATGGAGAAACTTGCATCTACGCACTCACAGTTTGTCATGAAGAACCCAAGAACATTAAAGATGCAATGACTTATGACAACTGGATTGAATCTATGCAAGAGGAATTTCAGCAATTCATAAGATTAGAAGTCTGGGAATTAGTTGAAAGACCTGACGGAGTCTTTGTCATTGGGTTAAAATGGATCTGGAAGAATAAGCTTGATGCTGAAGGAACTGTCATATGCAACAAATCACGTCTGGTAGCGAAAGGATATTCTCAACTGGAAGGACTTGATTTTGCTGAATCCTTTGCTCCAGTGGCTCGACATGAAGCTGTTCGGATCTTTTTGGCTTATGCTGCACACAGGAATATGGTGGTTTACCAAATGGATGTGAAGACATCATTTCTTAATGGAGAACTCCGTGAAGAGGTTTATGTTAGCCAACCTGAAGGCTTCGTTGATCCTGAGCGTCCTAATCACGTTTACCGACTCAAAAAGGCACTCTACGGACTTAAGCAAGCCCCACGGGCGTGGTATGACAAACTGTCCACTTTCTTATTGGCCAATAAATTTTCTAAAGGATCGGTGGATCCAACACTGTTTACAAAAACCTACGGGGAGGACTTACTTGTTGTTCAAATATATGTCGATGACATCATTTTTGCCTCAACGAAACGAAATTACTCTAATGATTTTGCAAAATTAATGAAAGATAATTTTGAAATGTCCATGATGGGTGAACTTTCGTTCTTTCTAGGACTACAAGTTCACCAATCATCCCGTGGAATTTTTGTAAATCAATCCAAATATGCTCTTGAAATTTTAAAGAAACATGGAATGATGTCTTGTGATACTTATAATACACCAATGGGCTATACCACAAAACTAGATGCTGATTTACATGGGACTCCAGTTGACCCTACCAAATACCGAAGTATGATTGGGTCCCTCATGTATCTCATAGCTAGTAGACCTGATATAGTATTTGCTGTCTACATGTGCTCTCGCTATCAGTCCAGACCAACTGAAAAACACCTAAGTGAGGTCAATAGAATCCTTCGATACATAAAGGGAACCATTAACTTGGGGATCTGGTATCCGAAGGATTCTGGCTTTGAACTAATTGCGTTTTCAGATGCTGACCATGCAGGATGTTTAGACACATGCAAAAGTACATCTGGTGGATTACAATTTCTTGGAGACAAACTTGTGTCATGGCAATCTAAGAAGCAGGACTGCACTTCACTGTCGTCTACAGAATCTGAATACGTAGCCATGTCTGCTTGTTGTGCTCAAGTCATCTGGATGAGATCACAACTTAAGGATTATGGATACCTATTCAACAAGATTCCTATCTACTGTGATTCAAAGAGTGCAATTGCTATCTCCTGCAACACTGTACATCATTGCAAATCCAAACACATCGATCTCCGATATCACTTCATCAAAGAGCATGTGGAAAAGGGTACCGTTGAACTTTATTTTGTTGGGACTGAGTACCAATTGGCGGACTTACTTACCAAATCTTTAGCACCATCAAGGTTTGCTAGTCTAGTTCACCAAATTGGTATAAGATGTTTGACGCCAGAGGATCTGGAAAAGTTTTTAAAATACAACTGATCGTCAAACATCATAACTATCTTTGTATAATATTTTTTTTCTTAACTATAAACCAATCAAAACACAAAAAGATTTGTCATGGCAATCTAAGAAGCAGGACTGCACTTCACTGTCGTCTACAGAATCTGAATACGTAGCCATGTCTGCTTGTTGTGCTCAAGTCATCTGGATGAGATCACAACTTAAGGATTATGGATACCTATTCAACAAGATTCCTATCTACTGTGATTCAAAGAGTGCAATTGCTATCTCCTGCAACACTGTACATCATTGCAAATCCAAACACATCGATCTCCGATATCACTTCATCAAAGAGCATGTGGAAAAGGGTACCGTTGAACTTTATTTTGTTGGGACTGAGTACCAATTGGCGGACTTACTTACCAAATCTTTAGCACCATCAAGGTTTGCTAGTCTAGTTCACCAAATTGGTATAAGATGTTTGACGCCAGAGGATCTGGAAAAGTTTTTAAAATACAACTGATCGTCAAACATCATAACTATCTTTGTATAATATTTTTTTTCTTAACTATAAACCAATCAAAACACAAAAAGATTTTTCATATTTCTTTTACTTAAAAAAAAATGCAAGTATATCGCTTCACTTCAACACTTTGTTCTTATTTTACAAGTGTTGAGGGGGAGTCACGCTTAAATCTTTTACCAATTTTTTTTGGTATACTTGCATGTTTCTCGTATTTTACGGTTCTTCGGAGTGTGTGGATATTCTTTTAACATTCCTTTGTCTCATCCCTTAGTAAGGTCTTCATAAGTTATATTAACGGAAGTATATCGTGATGTTACGCATGTTTGCCTATTAACTTTAGGACTCAAGTTAGTATGTCTAAAAGTCTAGGGACCATAAGTGACAAATTGTTCAAATGTTTCACATATATACAAACAAACACACCTTTCTTTCAAATTTTCGAAACAAACAGGCTAACCAAAACCCTTCTTAAGTAAAATCGACGGCTACAATTGATTTGAGTAATCCGTGCTTGTGATCTTCATTCTGTAAGTTCATTAGTAATCTTTAGGGCATTACTAATATGGGTTTTCGTTTAATTTCAAATCCAACGGCTAAATCTCTTGCTAAATCGATTTCGACATCTAGGGTTTAGCGATTTCGAAATCTGCAAAATCATGGTTTGGTAACTGATTTCTTGATAGGGTTTTGTTACATTTAGTGTCACTAAACTAACTATATCATTTTATCTCAATTCCATTCATCTTTGCTTGATTCTCGAATTCTTGATTTTGGGTCGATTTGGGTTTGTGAGACTCTATGTTTGTTTACTTTGTTTTATTGGTGGGATATGTTCCTATGGTCTCATATATGCATGATAGATTTAGTTTAGTTGACATACACCATTGATGCTTAGTTCTCGATATACATGTATGCCTCGTTCTTTGATTATCTACATCTATCTGAGTCCAAAGGTGTTGAATGCAATCATAATGTGCTTGCTACATATGTTTGTGATATGGTAGAATCATTGATACTCATTACGCTCTAATTAGTTATGTTATCGAGAACTTGTTCATTGTAATTATCGAGATCCTTATTAACATGCGTATTGGTTATGTCTAAGTGATGCTTATCTATCTTGGTGACAGGCCTGAATCATTGGAAAAGTTCTTTGCTAAAGAAACGTACGTTAAACTTCAAATTCGAAAGATTCTTGTATAAGAATGTTTTTCGAGAAAATCAGATTTTTCGCAATCTATGAAACTTATCGAGAAACTCATGTTTTTCGATAATTTTTTGCTCAAATTCAGTACTTTTCGAAATTAGTTTTCGAAATTACTCTTTGAACAACAAATTTTTCGAAATCACCAGATTCTCGAAAAGTTTTATCGGAATTGATGTTTTCGAAAATGTTTCTCGATAATTCATTTTCTCGATAAAGTTGACAGACAAGGTTTTTTCTCGATAATTCATTTTCTCGATAAAAAATCTTTGTAACATTTTTCGAAATCTTCTTTTACAAGTTTGCGATAAAAGGATTTGTAACATTTTTTCGAAATCTTCTTTCTATACAAGTTTGCGATAAAAAGGATTTGTTACAATTTTTCGAAAACTTGTTTGGGCCTTGTCATGTTGTTCATTGTTGTTATGTAATGTGAAGTAACTATGAATGTGTGTTTCAATCATACTTATTTGCGAATCATTACATTGTATAGTTGAATTCGTGATTCTAACTGAACTATGATTCTTCAAGTATGCATTATGTGGCACTTCACTCATAACTAAATGATGCTTTTGTGCTTAATTGTCTTAAGTGGATATCTGTAAACAAACTCAAAGTTGTGCTAACATGTAACAAATTTGGATGTTTGGTTTATGGTAATGCTTTTCAGATAAACATGGCTGAACACAATGAGAACGTCACTGAACAAGTTCTTCCATTACTCACCTTGGATGACATCACTCCCGAGAACTACAATGTCACGATTGGCAATAACAATCCCCGAGTTGATTTCAACAAATTGAATATCACAGAGAAATCGTGCATGATTGTGAAAGATATCCTACTTGCACATCCTTGCAAACCTCTGCTCACCTGTTCTACTTCAGTTCCGCTGTTCTACCTTCATCAGTTCTGGCTTACTGCTCAGGCCAACTTGGATGATGAGTCTTTCACTGTTACATTGGATAGCCAAGAATACTCTGTAGATCATGACGTTCTTCGAACAGCCCTTCTCATGCCACAAACTGACAACGAATTTGCTCCTATACTACCTGACCTAGATCTTCTTGACTTCTTCATTGAATTAGGATATGAGGTTGATGATGATGTACCTCTAGTCAAGCTTTCCCAATTTAATGCCAAGAATATCCCTCAGCCTTGGAGAACATTCTGTCTGTTGGTGGTAAGATCTATATCTGGAAGGAAAAGTGGTCATGAACATCCAAGGCTCGAACACCTGCAAACATTCTGGGGAATGGTGACTCTGACACCAATTGACTTTGCAGTTCCTATCATGAATGATATCGTCCACAGTATTCAGACTGAACGTGTGAAGACTATGATACCATTCACAAGATTCACCAAGCTTCTCATAGAACATCTCTGCAAAAGCTCTCCAGAATTCATCAAGAGGATGGCTGATCCTAATGAGCCGAAGCACTTCTTCGAGGACGACTTCACCACCTCATTCATCAAGACGACCACTTCATCTACCAAGATCAAAGGAATGAGGCTTCCAGAATACCTACTGAATGACAAAATCAAGAAGAGTCTGAACTACAAGCTGTATGACAACGCTTACAAAGGAGTACAAGAAGAAGCAACAATAAAGACTCGTAGCAAAGGAGGTGTAAAGTCTGGGAGTACTACAAGCACCACTGCCTCACCACATACTAGATCAAAGTCTGCTCCAATGGCAAAACCCAAGACTTCTACCATACCTAAACCTACATCCAAACCCAAACCTGCAACCAAGCCAAAGAAGAAGGTAACTCCTGAATACACTCTTCATGATGAACCAACACCTCCACCTTCTGACACCGAATCCGAGTTCGATACGGAATCTGATGAAGAAGAACCAGACTATGAACTGAGATACAGAGCACCTGATGAAGGATTTCCTGCAACAGAGATTGCCATACAACAAAGTCTTGAAACTTATGAAGAAGAGACAAGGAAAAGAAAAGGAGTCACTATCAATGAGCCGAATGATGATGAATACGAAACAATCGTTGAACCGTTAGTCGATAAACGCAAACTTAAAAGTATTGTTATCGACACACGAGCTGAAGAAAAGCGACTTCGTAAAGAACAAAGAAAAGCTAGTCTCGAAAGCCGACTTATGTCACAACCTCCAACACCTCCACCTATCGATCAGTCGGAACATATAGGAGCTACAAGCAGCATGATTGCTCCCATTGTGTCCACAACATCAGAATCAGCTCCACAGCCTGATGACACCGTTAAGGATACAGATAAAACAGAAGATGTCAACATGACAGAGACTGCTAATTTAGAGGAGAATGTTGGCGGACAAGAGAACATAGCTGCGGATCAGGAACATGAATACCTCATTACTCCAGAGTTTCTTGCACAAGAAGCAGAGGAAGCAGAGGAACGTCGTAGAAAGGAAAATGAAGAGAAGAACGCGTTCGACACCAACATATTTCTTAAGTCATCCTCTCAGCAGAATTCCTCGGCACAACCTCCACCTCCTCAAGACTCTCCACCAAAGGATCCGACTCCTCCTGCTTCTTCTTCAGACTCTCACAACGAGTCATCGTCCGAATCATCACCTGAGCACTCATCTCCCACACCTTCTGAAACCGCATCTAAACAGCATTCGATCAATGAACCAAAACAACCAGTTGATCTTCAGGAGCAAGTGAACAAACTCACCAACATGGTTACCAATCTTACCAAACAAGTTGAGGACTTCCAGGAGTCAAAGCAGCTGATAGACAAGTTCTTGAACTCTGATTAAGAAGGATTTATCAGAACTGCAACACATGATTTTCTCACTGAAAATCTGGTTGATATGATCACTCCTAAAGTAGCAAACCTTCTTGAACCAATCAATGACAACTTGGATCACAGAATCAGAAGTGTTACAAGGAAAATGTTGTCTACTACACCATTCACTCTTCACACCGCAAAACCTTTTACTGTGGCTCCAACCGTCCCTGAATTCTCCTTCAATGACATGCTTGCCAAACTCTTTGACAACATTGCCTCCAAAACCACACAGACTGCAGAAGAAAAAGCACTGTATGATGCTATGGTGGCTTACATATCAAAGGAGTCATGCAAAGAGGCTGCTGGAACCCGAAAACGGACAAGAAAAGATGACAATCCTGACCCAAACTCCAAAGGCAAGAAACCTAAGTCTGGAACAGGTCCCTCATCCTCTCTACAACCACAAAGGGACTCCACTCCTCCTGGAAATCAACAACAACCCTCAACTACTGGTAAAGGTCAAACTGAAGATGAAGAAATTTTCATGGAACACACTGATGACTTCCAGGATCAACTTGACACCGATCATCGTGCTCCACCCACTCATGATTCTCATGCTGGACCATCGTCACCATCCAAAGCTAAAGACAAAGATGCTACATCTAAGTCTAAGAAATCCAAGAAGAAAAGACGTCATACATGGCTCGACAATGACGATACTCCTCTTAATGACTGGTTGACAGACATGGTTCAGGCACAACCTCCTCCAGAAGATGAAGAACCCCTTCCGGGCAATACTCTACAGTTCACCCAAGTTATCATGAAGGATCTTCAGATCAACAAACTTACAAAGACGGAGCTAAGAAGAATCAATAAGGACGCACAAGATTTTCTCAAGAAAAGATCTGGAAACAAAGTTGAATACGAGTTTCATTTGCAGAATATAGCCAGTGCAATGTCTGCCGAATTTGACTGGCTAAATCCTGAAATGAATATCGATTTCAGTTCCAAGAACCATGAAAAACCTTACTTCACTGACTGGACAAAACCATTACCTTTGACAGGATTTCCAGATAAGCCCAAGTTACCCTACAGCTATTTTTTCAACAAAGATCTTCAAAATATCAAACTCACCCAAGTGAAAACCAAGAAGAAATATGCTTCATCACTCACAATCTCCGTACCAGCCGCCAGATACGAAATTCCTGCCATCGAAGAAACAACTCGTGTTTTCAGCAACTCCATCGTAGCTTACGACAGAGATGCCCTACACGGCATTCTACACTGGCCAGAACGTCGTCATCTCGGTTATACTAGCAGATTGGGAGAGAAATCTTTGGAAAATGTGAAGCATAAATCTAAGATCATCGCCATCTTGGAGATTCAAGAGTCGCAACGATTTAACTAAAAATTCATGCGTGAAATTGTTGTTAAACGACAAGATGAAAAGAAGTACAAGTTCTCCGAAGCAGACTTTCCAGACCTTAATCTGAATGACATCGAAGATATGTATCTCGAAAAGGTTAAAGGAAGAATGCGGGGTTTCGACAGAGATGTACAGTACAACTTTATGGCATCACTACTTCTCTACATCCGACGACTGATAGTTCAAGAAAGGGTGGAAGATCTTCAACTGGGTGTGGAAAGTTATCAACAGAAGATAAATTTGACAAAGCCGCAATTCACGTTTGATGGAATTTATCAAACTTCACAGTTTACTCTCAACCAAGATCCTTTTGGTTTCACCTACATCAACAGCAAACAACTACAAAGTTTCATGAGATTCGATGAGGTGCACAAATTCTGTGATGTTACACTCAAATCTGTTCGTGATGGGCTGGTCAAAAGATTGAATGATGATCGACGAAAGATTGCTAAGGGGGAACAACCAAGATGGAAATCCAGCACGAGAAGACAAGTTCGTAATTTTATCTTAAAGATTGAGGAAAGGTTATTTCGACGGGAACAGATCAGACGACTGGAAAGCTACATCGGCGTCAGACAATCGTTTCCTGTCAGAAACTTCGAAAGACCTGAACCCAAGTTCACTGACTTTGATGCTCCACTTCCTGACGAAGAGTAACTTGGTACATTTGATTATTTCATTTGATTGAATGATTTTTCATAATGGCTTATGTACGCATTTCAGTGCACAACCCGATCTTGTAAAGAAAGGACCTTGAGGTACGCTTCAGTGCCTCAATCCTAAACATAAGGAGCGAAGGCTTCTTACTTTTGAGTAGAATTAATCAAACATTTATGATTTTTTCATAATTCTGCTCAAAAGGACAAGTATTTCACCTCAATAAGACCTAATCACTTGTTGAGGGGGAGCACTTGTCAAAACAAAATACTTTGCTCTAAATCAAAAGTTCTTGGTGAATCTCCCCGTAAGACTCAAAAGGCATATTTTAACCTACAAGTTTGTCAAAAACACAATTTTATATGCTATTTTTGAGGGGGAGAAAATGAAAAAGTGATTAAAATATACGAAGTCAAAGCTTTAAGTTGTATCATGTGCGAGCTAGACTCAGTATTGACCCAGGAATTGACGAGATAATACAAGTTAGTAACATCGAAAGGACTTATCCTCGACGGGTAATAACATCAAGTCAGTTATTAGAGCTAGTTGTCACCTAAAAGCTGACAATGCATCTCTTTAACTAACCACGTAAGCGTGTCTCGAAAAGGATATGTCTTAGTAGAAATGTATCGTCTCGAGAAACTTTCTGTGAACTTGATCAGGCCGGGTAATAACTTCAAGCTAGTCTAACTAGTGATGTAAGCGTGTCTCGAATCGGTCTTGTTCACGGAAAGTGAATCAATTCAAAAGTGCTTGCTCCTCCCGCATGTGCAAATTTATCAAATACTTATGAGCACATGTGTGGGGGGAGCCCTTCAAAAGTGTACACAAAACTCTCAAAGTGTTAAACAAAATATTTGATTAACACAAACACTTTGAGAGATTTTCAATCAAAGGTTTCTTGGCTACTGTCGGAGTTATATGGTGATTAAGATAGGAATATCAGTCCTATGATCCGCCAGAGCCGGAGGGATCTACCCAAGGACATCTCCCATAGTTAGAATTGGAAGTCCTTAGGTATGATACGAAAAAAGGAGAAATGAATGAAAGGGAAAGAAGGAGTTGAAGAATTAAAAAGAAAAGTAAAGAAAAGGGTGAAAAGAAATAGCCCTCCATATGATTCAACCTTAGGGCAGACACAGGGTTCAATACATATGCTACTGGCTGTTGCAAAAGACAACACCGGTATTGAAGATTAAGTCGTCATGGACCCAGTGACGCAATGCACTAAACCTTCTTAACCACTCAAGTTCTCTTAAAAGGACTTATTTCATTCTCATGGGGAACCCGCGTAACCTATCGACCTATCTCTTAGAGACGGTTGATATTGAAGCAGGAGACACCTCCCCAGTCTCCGCATAGGAAACCTAGGTGTGCACTTATAGAGTCTAGAGCCATGAGATACATCAAAGATCTCTTAGGAACACTTAGTATTCCTACAACTGGTGTTCTACATCAATGGGCATCAGTTGTAAACTATCGAGTCCTTCACAGATCTTAGCAATCTGCCGAGAACGTTTATGAGAGGATTACTTAAGTATTTCTCAATGATTGAACGGAAATCCTGCCAGGGTCAACATCAAACAGCCCTGACAGCAGGTCACTTTGGTAACCTCACAAGGGTTACGCTTAGTGTTTGCGGTGGTTCCATAGCGGTCTACAGTCGTGGAGTGATCCCCAGCGACTCACCCAGTCATTGAGCTACCTAGTAGGTCTCGTAAGCTCCTTCGGGAGTATCTGATATGGGAACGGCCTGGATAAGGATTAGAAGGAGTCTTCACAATATGCTGTTGATGAGCTCTAATTCCTTATCCGTAAGTACCGGTTGTTTTATTGCTAACTGTTTACTCACAGGTACCTCACTTTCATGATGGTAGATTCCAACATGCTCATACATACATCTTGAAGTCAAAGAAAGCTCCCCCAAAGATCTTAGCAACACAAAGTTCAAAGAAAGATTCAACGCCAATGAGAAGAATCCACAAAGTATAAAGACAAAGATCTCAATGCATGAAAAGGAACTTCTTGTACATAAAAGTCTAAGTCCAAAGATGTATGAGTATGTTGGAATGGAGCTCAACCACCACAGACGCAGGATTGACGAATGGCAGATTACCTCACAACACAATCACTACAACATCATCAAAGAACAAAGACAAAGAGTAAAGTACATTCATTATCATTCTAATCATTTCTGAAGACGTCTAGAGTTTTATATGTCACAAGTCTACGACAAAGATGAAGACATCAAGCAACCATGATGACCGACCCTTAGGGGGAGATTGTTGGGATCATAGTTTTACTATTTTATGAAGTCTCGGTCATTTATAATAATAGGTTGCTCAAGTTATTATTTGTTTACATTTATGTTATTATTTCAAGTTTACTAGGCTTAAGTCATATGGTCCATGGGCCCTAAAAGCCCACGAAAATGATGAAAGGAAGGAGAGGGAGTGTTGCCCTAGCTCCTTCCCTATATATAGTATGCTTAGGTCTATGTAATACTTGGTTGGTTATTTGAAACATTAAGGAAACTCTTGCAATTCATATTCTCTAATTTCTCATAATCATCCCATTCTCATTCTCATCTCTTTTCTATCATTATTGTGCTTGTGTTTACTAAATGGTGACCTAACACCTCTCTTGTACTACCTGCGATCAACACCACCACCATACCGCAGCCTCACCACACCACGCTCATCATCACCTTTCCATCTTTCTCGTTTCCTTGGTATGCCGAAATAACATATCTATTTTGTTATTTTTCTTTCTATTAAAAATCGTATACAAATTAATTGATACAAGTTTTCGTGGAATTAATCGATTAAAAATGTTTTTGATTAAGATTCGTGTGGTAAAGATAAACAAAAAGGTGTTTGATTAATCGATTTGATCTCGGTTTGTCTCGGGTTATTTATTAAGCAATTAGCTTATTTGGCTTTATTTATTCAAGTTAATTAGGGCTTATGGCTTTTGGTTTAGGCTCAGCTGAAAACCACCCTGAAGGGTGTCGTTTGTTTTGTTTACGACCCACTACAACAACCCAAGAAGGGTGTGTGTGGCTTGGGATTCGATCCACCAAGACAGCCCGCAAGGGGCGCTTGGTCTGGTTTGTTCGACCCACCACCGAGAGCCACACAAGGGTGTGTTAGTTTTGATTTGGCTCACACACCCGAAGGTGTGTTTGTTGTTGTTGTTTATATTCTTGGGTCAGTAGCTAAACCCAGCTAGGGTGCATTTGTTTAACTGCTGCCCAACCGGGGCTTTTGGATTAGCTTATTATGTTTGGGTTGGTTTAGTTTATTTGTAAGTTTATTGCTTATTTGACCAAGGGGTGTTTGTGTTTGCGAATCACAGCACGCGTAGGTGCTTGTTTTGCTTGTTGGGATAATTCGTGAATGGGATTAGGCTAGTTAGAGGTTATGGTGATGTTGTATATTACGAAAATTGAAGTTTGAGGGGTTTAAAGCTACCCATTTTACACCAGAAGGTTTGAGGTTTGTTTCGCCTAGGTTGGAATTTTGAAACTGATTTTTGTCTTTTGAATATGATAGAGGGCGTTAATATGAACGTTTCGATATAAAATTTGGCTTCTAACTCTTAATAACGAACGTTTGGCGGTCATTTGAAATTTAGAAAAATTATAAAATTCCAAACAGCACTTGTATAAAATTTAGTTACTGTCAGATCTGAAAAGGGTCATTTTCGTCATTTTCTGACCCATTTCAGCCTTCCGGTGAAACACGAAAGTTGTTCGGAACGACGTCTTGCATAAAATCTCTTTAGAGTCCAAGTCACGAAAGTGTAATGTAACGGGTCAAAACTAAAAGTCAAACTACTGCAGTTTATTTAAAAAGTCAAAGTACCAGTAGAAACTTGCAGGGGCATTCTGGTCATTTTACATTGATATTCAGGTCTCGGCTATAACTAAAAAGTTTTCCGGAATGTCGTTTTACACAAAATCTCTTTTGTGTACGAGACGTGAAAATGTGTTTTAATGGGTCGTTTTGGCCGGGTCAGATTTAAGTAAAGCATATAAGCTTTAATGGATCAACTTGTGATTACTATTGGACTACATGTTGGATATTTTGGACAATGGATATTCGGATTAAAAACTATTGAGATTGGACATTTGGACTATCGGACTATATTTAACAATCGGTATTTTGGACATATGAGATTATTAGACTCATGATGGACTTAAGATATCGGACGATTGCCCATTGGACTATTATCAGGCTATTAAGTCTAATATATACATGCTAGATATATTATACTTTAGAGTATGTTATGTCTTGGTTCTGTGTTTTCATACCACCACACGAATGATGATACAAAACCTTTTTACAAACATTGATATGAATATTCCACGAAAACTAAAATGTTTTATCCTTTGAAACTCATTCGCATCGATCACTTTTCGTGTATCACATTTTAAGAAACTACGTATTCATTAGGTCATGCCGGATTCTCCATTTCACTGTGTTTTAATTCTTGACATCACTTGTATTACCTTATTCGCTACACTCTAAGACTCGCTGAAGAAGGAGTAACTTCCGATCTTTTGTTTCTGATATGGTTTCATTTGCGATTTAAGGTACGGATATTCAGTCTCTGCTTTTAAACATTCTTCGTTAGTAGTACAGATATTCTAACCTTTCAGTAAGGTTTCTCATTACTCGTGATCCGTTTCTTTTGCCACTACTATGACTTCTGACCTTTGTGTATCTGATATCTTTGGTTCATCTGTTATGATAATTTAATATGAAAACCTTTTGAAAATATAACTTGATGTTATGGAAGGAAACTGTTTTGAAATGACACTCTATGATTTTGATACGAAACCAGTTTTAAATGAAGGATTAATTGGCTTTTATGAAGAATGTTTTAAAAGGGATATCTTTGTGATAGAAATGGATAAATGATTTGTAAAGTTTTTAAATCTGTTTTCTCTTAACTCTTTCACGTTTTATTAGGAACTTATGAAACTTGATAATGAATCTTTTGTAATGAACCTTTGGGAATGAACCTTGGATATTCTGAACCTTTGATATGACTTCTGATATTCTGAACTTTTGATATGACTTCTGATATTCTGAACCTTTGATATGAACCTTATGATATGAACCTCTGATTTGAACTCTGATTATGAACCTTTACCATTTGCGAACCTTTGACTTGGACTTTTGCTATGCACCCTATATTGATGACCCTATGATTCTGATTATGATTATGGACCTTTGATTCTGATTCTGTTATGATGACCTTAGACTCTGACATTCTGTTTTGACCTACCCAGTTAGATACCCGAGCCATTTCCCTAGCCATGAAGGTAACATGGCCGTGTCATAGATGCACCTATGGCATGACTCTAGGGCAGTAGAGTGATATTCTGCCACGTCCCCTTTCTGTTATATGATATGCGCATTCTGTTATTATGGCCACTATGATTTCTGCGGGGGTGTATGGATGCATCCTAGATCTGTTTCTATTTCTGATATGATATGATATTGTCTGGTGAATGTGGCTGTGTGTGCAATACACGTCCTTCACATTTCTGGGAGCTATCTACTCCACCCATATGAGGACACCCCTCATTATTGTTTGATTATCTGAGAGGTCTCCCCTCTATATGTTTATGAAGATATGTGAATTATGATTATGATATGATATTTGTTTCTGGGCTCGTGGTAGATGACTATCCGTTACTTTCATATTTATTTCTATTTTAGTTGCTTTGATTACATTTCAGTTATTTCCGTTACACCATATTCTGCTTCACATTACTTTGTTGTTATATCTGTTCACTGAGCTTGTAAAGCTCAGCCGCATTTCTTTTCCTGCGGCAGGTTTTAGTGGGAAGCCGGGTTATGAGTGAAGAATACTTTTGGACGTAGAAGACTACACATCGATAGCCATTTGGATTAGAGATGATTAGAAGTGATTACATCTTCAGACTTAGTATTTATTTCTGTTCTCAGTTGTAACCTTGTACTTCAGATTTTACCTTTGTAACATTTGAGATTCTTTTGTATTACTTATGATGTATGCTTGTGTTTTGCTTTGACATGTCACCATAACGTAATACCCTTATCGGGTTGGGGTGTTACAATTTGCCACCCCTAACTTTTATTATTTTTCATTTATAACCCGTAAACTTTCTTTTATCACTAAACGATCTGTCGTTATAAAATCCCGTTGCTATGCACGGGTATTCGTCTAGTTAAAATAAGACACAAAAATTTTGGACCCACAACCATTTTAAGACAACAAGGACCAAATTTAAGATACCACATTCTAGTGCGCGGAGAAAAATGTTTCTTTTGTTGCGAAGAAAATGATGACGGACTTCAATGTGCGCGAGTGTTGTAGAGAAAACTGAAAAAGTGAATCTAAAATGGAAAAAACCGAGAAACTAAGATGAGAAAATGGAAACCGATTGAAAAATTGATGGTTTGGTTTCTGCATTTGAAAAACCAAAGCTTATAGTTCGGTTTGCTTTTAGCATAAAAAGCAAATCGAGAAAACCGAAGTAACAAAATAGGGGTGTAAATGAGTCGAATTTTTACCGAGTAACTCCAGCTCAAGTTTGAGCTTGAAGTGTTTAACGAGTCAAATTCGAGCTTATGTAGTCCCGACTCGAGTTATTTAGCTTTTAAGTAATATATATGTTTTTCAAATATATTATGTATATTGTAACTTTGTAAGGGTAGATATGTAAATTTATGTATGTGTCAAGATTTACAAGCCGAACTCGAGCCGAATTCAAATCTTATAACATTATTACAAATAATTCAAACTTTTCCATTCGAGCTCGAGCCTAATTCAAACTTTATCGAGCTGAGCTCGAGCTTCCTTCATAAAGGCTCGTCCAACTATCGATCCAAGCTAGAGCCTAACAAACTACTATTGAGTTGAGCCGAGCTCTACCAAAGTTCAACTCGAGTCGTCTCGTTTGCCGTATAACAAAATCCATATAATCTTTATACACTTTTGTTACTACTGCTTCTTGAAATTGTCATTCATAAATAGTTATCTTCCATAACTTCTTGTAGTGATTAGTTTTCTTTTATAATCATTAGTTTCTTATTGTTATTATTGTGTGATTGTGTCTATTAATTCTTGAGATTCAAAATTGTTATGCTATGATGCTTTACAAATTCTACTTTGGAAAGATCAGACCTCGATAATTCAAATGAAAATCCGAAAACCAAAACACCGAACCTAAATAAAACCGAAACCGAATAGTTTCTAAAAGGTAAATACCAAATTTTTTTTGTTCGGTTTCACTTTTAGCTAAAAACCAAGCTAAGCAGAACCATGCTCACCATTACCGCATTCCGATTCAAAATTGTTATGCTATGATGCTTTACAAATTCTACTTTGGAAAGATCAGACCTCGATAATTCAAATGAAAATCCGAAAACCAAAACACCAAACCTAAATAAAACCGAAACCGAATAGTTTCTAAAGGTAAATACCAAAATTTTTTTGTTCGCTTTCAGTTTTAGCTAAAAACCAAGCTAAGCAGAACCATGCTCACCTTTACCACATTCCGATTCATTTTTGTGTTTTTATAATTTTCATATGGTGTTTTATGCACTTATGCTACATTTGGGTGAAGATGTTTGCCGCAACAAAAATATTAGAGTAGTGAGTACATGGTTGTACGACATAGAGCCATCACATATTTAACTGTGTTGTAAGGTATTGCGTTATCATCTTGGTGTGTGTTATGCGCAATTTTTTTTTTTTTTTTTTAAGTGTTTGTGTTTGTTACGTTGCCGATCCCGGTGCACCTATAACTACATATTATCAGTTTGGACAAATTTTTGGTAATGGTTTATATGATTGTGTAATTGGGTAAAAACTAACGTGACGCACCTACAACATGTTATAGATACTAAGGGTGTGTAATGTTGGGTAAGGATTCAGTGAGAAGAAAACTTAAAATGAGAAGGATGAGAAATAATTATAACCACACATTTGAGATGCATCCACTTGATTTAGATGCATATCTATTCATTTAGATGCATCCCAATTAGTTTTGAAAGTGGTTTTGAAGTGAAAACGATGCAAAGTAGTAATAACAACAAAATTGACCCGCAGATGACGAAAAATGTATAGGATTCGTCTAACTTGATGAAATGCATCTAATATATGTATATGCATCTAATTTGTTGCTAGAAAATATATTATGATGCATCTAAAAGACTAGGGATGCATCTAATTCAAGTCGATGCATCTCAAATATGTAGTTATAATTATTTCTCATCCTTCTCATTTTAAGTTTTTTTCTCATTTGATCCTTAGTCGTGTAATGTTTACTAAATTAAGTGGTTTGAAGCAAATCATTTAATTAGCCTCTTAATTGAGAGACTTTAGCTTTGGTAGGTCTTTCAATTAAGAGATGTTACTCCCTCCGTCCCAAATTATAAGTCTATTTTGACTTTTTCAAAGTCTTTTTATTCCAACTTTGATCTTAATTATTTTTTTCGTGTTATATAATACTTGATGTAAAATATATAAATTGATTTGTGTTTTAAATGCATTTTAATTAGTATATTTTTCATCAAGTATTATATAACACGATAAAAATTAATTAAGGCGAAAGTCAGAAAAATAAGACTTTGAAAAACCAAAAGTGGACTTATATTTTAGGACGAATGGAGTAAAAAGGTCTGAGCACATATTTTATCCTCATTAAATGGAAAGTAAACAAACCTTAATGCGGTACTGATTGATGTTATGGGGGATTACTTGGGTTGGCCGGACTGTTTGTTTGCGAAGGCCGAAGGACTTAAAAATGAGGTTTTTGGTGTTATTGGACAGAATTGGTGCGCACCTTATGTTCTTGAACCTTGTTTATTTGGTTAAAACAAACACAATCACTATTCTCCTTTTAGAAAAATCAATGAAGTTACAGCTTGTTTGTTAAAATTTTCTATTAAGTCGTGTTTAATTAATAGATAACTTAATAATGCAGATACCATTAGTTTTATTACTTAATATTTTCAGTCATCTTTCTCTATTAATTCACAAACAAATAGATTTCATATGACTTATTGATTTTTTTTTCTTATATTAAGTCAATTAAGTCAAATTCAAACATTATCTTACTTTGCTTCAAATGTCAACTCGATTTTTTAGCGAATGTATAAGGTGTAAGAGTT